>JAQNBH010000003.1:19540258-19900300 GCA_028752905.1 Cladorhizidae sp. MBARI D1340-BT2 | reverse complement strand
AATACTACATCTGTTTGTGGTGTGCTCTACTGGCATTTACACAATTAGCACATCCTTTATGTGTGGAACTGTTGACCTTATCAGGTAGACCACTCACTTGTATGTCCACCTGACAGATGTGTGTGTGTGTGTGTGTGTGTGTGTGTGTGTCCACGCAAGCGTGCATGAGGCGTAGAGATATGGAGAATGTGTGGGTATGGAATGGTATGTGAACACAACTAGATAGTGTTACATATTATGTTGCCAAGGTCACCATGTATGCATGAGTAGACATCTACACCAGCTGCTAGTGGAACATTAACCCTCAGATGATGGACCTCACCTCTACACTGGCAAGTCTTATGGGCCAGCTCTCTTGTAGCCAAGGAGGCCATTTGCTGTGTGTGTGTGTGTGTGTGTGTGTGCTAAGTGGAGAGTAGCATGAGGTCTTGTAAGAAGGCCACTCAATGGAGTGTTCATAACTAGTAACTAATTCACATTATGAGCAATTACTCTAAATGAAACTCCACCCAGTGTGGTGTTGGTCCAGTGTATGTCCCCATAGGATCAATAGCTAGCAATAAGCTTACGGCATTACATCATTGAATATGACATCATAGGTTAATAATTACAATGACCCTCTCAATAATCAACTTTAAATTGAACTTAAAATCTGCAATTGCTGAGCATGCATGGGATAATGGACGTCTTATTCTGTGGGAGGAAGCCACCATCTTGGAGCAGGCAAGAAGACAGGAAGAACTGCTATATAGTGGCGGACATAGCACATTATTAATTTTATTTATAATTATTTGATCTCTAATTAAGTATTAAGTAAGTATTTTTATTAAGTATTTTTCCATCTCCGCTGGACGTGTGTGAGGGTGTGATTTGTATCGGGTGGAGCTGCCAGTACATAACCAGCTCATGTGAGTCTTGGCATCTCATTATTCCTGATGAAGGCTAGTGGAACATGGAGAGAGTTGATTATTGAGGTGGCCATTGAAATGTCCTTGTCCACTGATAGTTGGTCGAGTGTTTATTAGTCTTCTATGCTCTTGCCTCCTCCAGGGTGAACTCTGCACCACATCAGCCACAAGACATGAGGCCACACCCACTCTCTACCTCCCAAGTAACACCATCCTCAACACAAGATGACAAACTCGCGAAAGAACGATGGATTTTGACCTTACAGAATAATGTTAATTAGTAGTGCTGTGGTTGCTGCAATTATTATCATCAGATAATCATTAGTCACCTCCAGCCAGTCAGCAGCTAGGCACCTCAGTGCTGCCAGGCCCCAGTCAGCAGCTAGGCACCTCAGTGCTGCCAGGCCCCAGTCAGCAGCTAGGCACCTCAGTGCTGCCAGGCCCCAGTCAGCAGCTAGGCACCTCAGTGCTGCCAGGCCCCAGTCAGCAGCTAGGCACCTCAGTGCTGCCAGGCCCCAGTCAGCAGCTATGCACCTCAGTGCTGCCAGGCCCCAGTCAGCAGCTAGGCACCTCAGTGCTGCCAGGCCCCAGTCAGCAGCTAGGCACCTCAGTGCTGCCAGGCCACAGTCAGCAGCTAGGCACCTCAGTGCTGCCAGGCCCCAGTCAGCAGCTAGGCACCTCAGTGCTGCCAGGCCCCAGTCAGCAGCTAGGCACCTCAGTGCTGCCAGGCCACAGTCAGCAGCTAGGCACCTCAGTGCTGCCAGGCCACATTCAGCAGCTAGGCACCTCAGTGCTGCCAGGCCCCAGCTAGATGAGGAACTGTGCACCTCTTCACTAATCATGTGGTTCCTATACTCCGCCTCCAATTAGTGCCTAAGCTTGATTTATGCACCCCCAGGGTTAATTAGCCAGCATGTAATTGACTGGCCATGTGTTCTGCTAACACCATGTAAGGTGTCCTTCAACACCAGTTCAGGAATACAGCAAGTATTATATAATGATAAACCAGGTCACATGACATACATATATATCTACATACGATACTTAAACTCCACCCCCTGAAACAAATGCTACAATACTGAACAAGTCTTCAGTATTTAGAAGAGGAGTCCTAGCCAGTGGCTAGAGTTGTCTCTGAGCAGTCATTCTAAAGTCTTCAGGGACTTCAGATCTTCATCTGTCTCTCTGTCAACACAGACAAGTGCTTCAGCCAACTCGGGGAAGAGGGGGACCTGGAGTTCAAGAAGAAGGGAAGGATGTGCTCACATCATTCATTACTATACAACCACAGAGGTACACATCACATTATAGAGCCCATTGCAACTTTGCTAACCTACTTCAGCCTGCCTCCACCCAGTGTGGTGTGGTCCAGTGTGTGCTCCATACGATTTAGTATTGTTATTACAAATGGGAGTGCGTAGGTCAGTTCAATTACTGGCAATGTGATGTCAAGACAACCACCACACAAAATTTTGCTGACCTTGTAAATAGGTTAAGTAGCGTGGTAATGAACTAAAAGTCAACCTTCCTCCCATCTGGCATCATGGAGCCAGCTCACTCAAGACATGTCCCACACACCACACACTGGAGCTGGCATCATGGAGTCAGCTCACTCAAGACATGTCCCACACACCACACACTGGAGCTGGCATCATGGAGTCCAGACATGTCCCACACACTGGAGCTGGCATCATGGAGTCAGCTCACTCAAGACATGTCCCACACACCACACACTGGAGCTGGCATCATGGAGTCCAGACATGTCCCACACACTGGAGCTGGCATCATGGAGTCAGCTCACTCTAGCATGAGCTCGGCCAAGATGCTTCACATAAGTACCCTCCCACACATA
Organism: Cladorhizidae sp. MBARI D1340-BT2; assembly: GCA_028752905.1. Classification (NCBI taxonomy): domain Eukaryota; kingdom Metazoa; phylum Porifera; class Demospongiae; order Poecilosclerida; family Cladorhizidae; species Cladorhizidae sp. MBARI D1340-BT2. Next base: position 19,897,540 of record JAQNBH010000003.1, on the reverse strand, counting down.
CTAATGATTTGGGTTTGCGGGGGGCAATTATCTACGAAGCTCAAAGGCCCTGCCCACAGGTGTTTGTAACACATAAAAAGGTATCGCCCCGAGGCCCCCCCAAACCAACCCCCAGTCAGAGACGGGCCATGGTCTTGCCCCCAGCAGCAGATGTGGAGGGTGCAATGTCTTATGCACAAGAACTTAGTCCTCCTGCACCTCGTCAGGTTCTCTTCGAGGCTACACACACACCCACACATGTAATTATGAGGTGCCCCAGGCGACTCCCCACCTCCCAGTGGCACGTGCGTTGATGCCCACCCGTACCAGTTGCACGTGCTTTGATGCCTCCCAGTGGCACGTGCTTTGATCTCGCCCAGTGGCCAAGTATAAAGTATCTGGCTAGTATTATTCACTTGCATAACACACCTCATTAGGCTGAGCTGGGCTCTGCAGGGCCACCACACAGACCAGCACCTCACCACACTTAGTTATATTTAGACATAATTTCAGGGTTAGCCAATATTCCCCCCCCCCTCAAGCAGACCCCAGCAAGAAACCCTACACCACATTGTTTATTAGACCCCCACTGGAGGACTCGCACTCATTAGTGCCACACAGACTTCACTAAATGGTTTCAGTGGGTTAGCAACAAAAGCCCTTAGTCCTGGGCCAGGAAGTGGATCACTAATATATAATAACAGTATATCTCAAACTAGGTCAAACAAGAATCTCTATCTCTAGCCTAGTTAGCAAGCATTTCTCTGCTTCACTAGTACACTGCAAGTCTATCAGCCACTAAACATGTCTTCCCAAGATAAGACTGCTCCAAGTGAGTGCCTTCATTTAACACAAAGTCATGTCAGCCAATTAATAGAGAGCCTTACTGAAGCGAGTCATTTGTGGGAGGAGCTTGGCATGGCCCTAAATCTTCCTGAACATGTTCGCAAGGGCTGCAACAGCACAAGCAATATAACCAGACTCGGCCACATCCTCACCGAGTGGATCCAAGGCAGCTACTCACCGGTCACTCTGACAAGACTCAAGCTTGCACTCGAGGGGAAGGCAGTTGCAAGACCTGGCGTTGCAGAAGCCATGGTCAGGTGCTTCACAGCAGCCAGCAGCCCACCGGCAGCAAATAGGCCATGCCAAGACAAGAAGGCATTGTCAAAGAGTCAACACCTTATTGATTTGTACTCAACACTTAAGAAGATGGAGATTCCTGCCGACACCTGGCCTCCATCACGTGCTGCCACCTTCACTAACCTCGTCCTCATCAACAACGAGAACCAAGGAACTGCTGATTACAAATACTCGCTTCGAAGAGATGTGGACGACATCGTGGCAAGCAAGGAAGAAATCACGTATGCAGCCGTGTTTGGCCAGTACCAAAGCCAAGCTCTTGTGCTGGTGGAGGGGCGGCCCGGGAGTGGCAAGAGCACACTCATGCACAAGGTAACCAGGGACTGGGCCACGACAGACCAGGTGCTGAGCCAAGCAAATATGGTCTTCCATATCACCCTTCGAGGTCTACCTAAACGGCACAAGGAGAGCTTGCCCGGAATCCTTGCCACCTTCTATCGGCGCAAAGAAGCAGACCGTGATAAGGTGTGCAAGGACATAGAGAGCTCGGATGGCAAGGGAGTGTGCTTCATCATTGATGGCCTCGACGAATACAAGCCTCAAGATGCAAGCAACTCCATTATCTACGACTTGATACAAGGACTATCTTCCCAACTCTATGGTCATCGTGGCCTCGCGCCCTGTGGCCACTGCCACACTTCGCGAGGAATATCCTGTAACCAAACGGATTGAAGTATCGGCTTCACGGGAGAGCAAATATTGGAGTACATCAACAAGTTCCCATTCAAGACCGATGCATCAAGTCTGGTAAAGTATTTACAATCCCACCTCAACATCATGCACATGTGTTACCTGCCACTGCACGCGGCAATGATTTGCTGTCTCTATAAAGAGCAAGGGAATATTCCACTGACAGAGACTAAAGTATACGAACACTTCACCAGATATATCGTCATACGCCAGCTAAGACGCACAAACAAAAACACTAAACTTCGCTCACTGGAAGATCTCCGTGGAGAGAACAAGGAGCATTTCATAAATGTCTGCTGCCTTGCATATGATATGACCATTCAGCACAAGCAAGTCATTCAGCAAGACAAGACTCAAGTGCTACTCTCTCGTGACACTGATCCCGATGACACACCTTCCCATCCCAATGACACAACTTCCCTTGGCTTGGTTACCATCAACAACACAGCTCAAGACTACGGATACGACAACACATACAGTTTCCTTCACCTCACACACCAGGAGTATCTTACTGCTTCATACATAGCCACACTTAATGTTGAAGAACAAGATGAGATAATCAGCTCACATGCAAGCAAGGAACACATGAAGGTGGTTTGGAAATTCTACAGCGGCATGGTGGAGTTTGAAGGCCGACTAGCTCAACTACAACTCATCATGAGCTCCAGAGATCCTCTGCATAGAGCTCAGTGTGCATTGGAGTCTCAACAAGCTATAGTCTGTGATCATGCTATACAGGGAGACACTGGTGCTATTAGCTATAGTGAGTACACACTCACACCTGCCGACCTGACTGCCGTGGGCTATACCATCTCCACTACTTCACACCCTGTTACAGAACTAGTTATGAGTATTTGTCACCTACATGATGATGATGTGGAAGTGCTTCTGAGGGAAACTAGCAACAACAAGCTAAAGTGCATACACACACTGGACCTCACACAGAACAAGATTGGTGATGATGGAGCACGTGCTCTAGCTGAGGGCCTAAACTCTACCACTACTCTACACACACTGGACCTCACAGAGAACATGATTGGTGATGATGGAGCACGTGCTCTAGCTGAGGGTCTAAACTCTACCACTACTCTACACACACTGCACCTCTCAGGGAACAGGATTGGTGCTGATGGAGCACGTGCTCTAGCTGAGGGCCTAAACTCTACCACTACTCTAAACACACTGGACCTCTCAGGGAACAGGATTGGTGCTGATGGAGCACGTGCTCTAGCTGAGGGCCTAAACTCTACCACTACTCTAAACACACTGGACCTCTCAGGGAACCTGATTGGTGCTGATGGAGCACGTTCTCTAGCTGAGGGCCTAAACTCTACCACTACTCTACACACACTGAATCTCTCGGGGAACATGATTGGTGATGCTGGAGCACGTGCTCTAGCTGAGGGCCTAAACTCTACCACTACTCTACACACACTGGACCTCTCAGAGAACAGGATTGGTGATGATGGAGCACGTGCTCTAGCTGAGGGCCTAAACTCTACCACTACTCTACACACACTGCACCTCTCAGGGAACAGGATTGGTGATGATGGAGCACGTGCTCTAGCTGAGGGCCTAAACTCTACCACTACTCTACACACACTGCACCTCTCAGGGAACAGGATTGGTGCTGATGGAGCACGTGCTCTAGCTGAGGGCCTAAACTCCACCACTACTCTACACACACTGGACATCTCAGAGAACAGGATTGGTGATGATGGAGCACGTGCTCTAGCTGAGGGCCTAAACTCTACCACTACTCTAGACACACTGTACGTCATTGGGAACATGATTGGTGCTGATGGAGAACTGGCTCTAGCTGATCTCGAGCGTCGTATTCCCAACCTTGACTGCCTCTACTGATATTCGCACACACATCATCAGTCGAGATCTCTGCTCTACAAACTGAAGCACTCTCACAAAACTTGCACTGCCCATCTTCCTCACCTCACACCTCCTGTAATGGACGCACTTTTGTATTGGCGATATTTGATGCACTCTATTTCTATATGATCATTATCTCAACAAACTCAAAAGTTAACGTAACTAAATTACACCCCCGCAATAATCAACTTGACATTTACTCTCCAGAGAGTAAATTTCAAGTCGGCCATTATAATAGTGAGAGAGAGAGAGAGGTTTTCCAGGGATGCTACTAGAGAGGCCATTGTAATAGTGTGAGAGAGAGGTTTCCCATGGGATGCTACTAGAGAGGCCATTGTAATAGTGAGAGAGAGGTTTCCCACGGGATGCTACTAGAGAGGCCATTGTAATAGTGAGAGAGAGAGAGGTTTCCCATGGGATGCTACTAGAGAGGCCATTGTTGTAATAGTGAGAGAGGCTTCCCACAGGATGCTAGTAGAGAGCAAATTTCAACTTGAGAGCATTTCAATTATTAATTATACCCTGAAATTGTACACACCTTCTGGGGGGGGGGATGGCTAGTTATGTGAACAAAGACCACCGACAGGGAAACTCCACTGGCAACATATAGGGCCTGGAGGTGCTAATAATGGCTACCTAACAACCCCGTCCCATGGTAACAGCCCCTGCACTAAGCTACTCTGCTGTGCTAACAACCAGTTGACTAGCACAAGTCATTCACCTCACTAACAGCCATTGTGCTAATAATAACACTGTGCTACAAACTAGAGTACATTAGTTGGACTCACTGTTGGTTGACAAAAGTTTAACCTCCAAGTCTATAACGAGTTAAGGGGGGAAGAGGGCTGAAAACACATATTTTTTCAAATTTTTCATTTTTTTGGCTCAAAAGGGTTCATAGTATATATATATGTCTGGAGTTTGTGTTTCAAGTTTCAGAGCAAGTGAATACTTGCGTCAGAAAATATAGCCATTTTTATACAGTGCATTATTATTCCATTTCATTTCATTTCACTTCACATTGGAAGAGGTTCTCTCCCAGTCTTACCTGGCTACAATCGGGGGGTCGGCGATGATCGCCTACCCAAAATACAGTTTTTATATATCAATAGGTTGCCAATTTCATGGAGACCCTTACCAGTCGTTTGCGCAATGAATTGGCCAGGCGGGGGGGGGGTAGTGCGCAACCTCTAAGACAAGCAGTTTTTTTTTAGGTCAAGTGTTTTTTAGTCGGTTCGCTTGAAACTTTCACACTGTTGAGTTATGGGGAAGAGAACAGAGAAGCATTTTAAATAGAAAGGCCAAGGATTCAAGAAGATTGACGACAAGAAGGAGAAAGCCCTACAGGCGGCTGTTCAGTGTTGTTGAGCCTGTCACAGTAGCCGCGCCAGGCAAGTTTTAATGTTTATCTCCGTACTAAAAAGTTACTAGCTGTTTCCTTTCTTTGTTAGTCAGTCTCTTGGATCCTGTAGGTGGGATAGCGCCTTCTGTGAACCTTCACTTACCTTCCAATCAATTGCAAATGTCTGAAGAGAGGCCAGTTCCATTTGTGACTATGACCAGTGACTATGCCCAGGAAGAAGTTGGCTCTCATGGATCGTTCAGCTGCTTCTGTGGCTGTTGCTACTGGATCTACTGGCTCTACCTATTTGGACTCGGGTGGTGTTGGAGAACTAGGTAAGGGTAATTGTATAATAAACTTAGATAAGTTAGAGAGGTCATAGAAAGGTGTAATAAGTGTATTCAATGTGGTAACTGAGCTCCCTTGCAACTGAATCCCGTAGGGCAGGCATGGTGTCTCATTTTTACTTTTTGTTCAAATTGTATATAGTAACACTCAAGACATCTCAAACCCTGTATCTGTAGAAGTATTCTTTGAACATCCAGTCAGTACTGGGTGCTCGCATTGCTGGAATTAGTCATTCTGGTCCGGAAGATATCACTGCAGTCATGGATATGTTGCCCCCTCTTGGTTCCACTTGTTAAAAAATATATATACTAGGTCAATAGGGAGTGACGTAAATGCAGTAACAGAGTATTATGTTGGATGCCGCTCATTGGTTACATGGAGTGACGCAAATTCAGTAACAGAGTATTATGTTGGATGCCGTTCATAGGTTACATGATATTTATAGGGTTAGGCATGAAGACATCATTGATGTTAGTATTACTGTTGACGGCACATGGCTTAGACAGGGCCACAAATCAAATTATGGCTTGGTTGCGGTGATGTCTTGGGACACTGGAGAAGTTTTAGATTATTATCTTATGTCTAAGTTCTGTCAAGCTTGTGCGCGAAGACCTGAAGATGAAACAGAAGCAAGTTACACAGAATGGTTTGAGGGTCACAAGGTAAAAATTGTGAAGCCAATTTTGAAGGCTCTTCGGGTTCTATGGAAGTTGTAGGAACACAAACTTTTTAGCGTTCAGTGGAGAGACTGAAGCTTAGGTACACACACATAAATTAGTGATGGGTATACAAATGCACATAAACGGTTGTTGGAAGTCGAGCCTTACGGTCCTAGTGTCTTTGGGTGGTGCTCGGGGGGTTAGTCGTGTGTCTATAGTTAAAATGCAAACCTACTATAGGGGAACAATTAGAAAGGACAACCTAGAGGGGATGATTTGCGATGTGAAAGCGATTTTTTATCACTCTTAGTCAACTATGGAACATCCCAACACGAGTATTGTCCTACAAAAGTTTTGAGTTGGTGTAAGTTTAATCCAGCTTGTGCTAAAGGTGAGGTACCACCAGTACCGATAGGCCTATGATTCCTCTGGACAAGGCTAGGAGGTTTTTGATAAATTAATGTCCGAGGATCTTTTGTGCAAATGTTTAGGTGGTTATACACAACCAAAATGAGTTTAATTCTGTTGTGTGGAGTAGAGCGGGTAAGACAGAACATATGAGTGCAACAAGTGTCAGGCTTGCTGTCGAGAGGCAGCAGAGTTCAATGGAGGGCGGAGCATTGTATGGCCTGGCATGGGGGAACTGTAACATTTTATTTTGTTATGTGTCTTTTGCTTTCTATTGTCAAACAGAGATTACTGGAAGATACTTTTGTTTATGTGTCTTTTTGTCAAGCTTAGGAATTAGTGGAGGATGACTTTTGTTTGTGTTCTATTGTTTTTCAGGGATTACTGGAGGGTGTCGGAAGACATGTGTGGAGGGTGACGATGGATGGACCTGGGCATGGGAGCCCTGCAAATGATGACGTGTTTATGTTTGCTAATTCAATATTAGCAAAGCAATATACATGCACAAACTGCTTGGACTTCAAGGCTCAATATCTCTGAAGCGATTTTTGAAAAACTGTTCAAATGATAACTTGAATATTTTTTATCCTTTCATTAAAAAAAATATATCATTTGAATGCAATTTTTATATTCTGCAACTTGCGCGAGAGTTTTTGTTTAATAACATTACTAAAAAGACCTATAGATGAAAATGTAACGTGATGTCATAACGCTATGTTCAGAAAATGAGACAAAAAAAACTTTTTTCAAAATTTCAAGACGCGTAGTTTGTAGTGCGCATGATTGACTAATAGACCGAATAAGAGTCTCGCAAAGGTCGTTACTGCAACGTGGTTTACTAAACGGCTTACGGTCCGCACTGGAAGAGCCTAAATGAGCTAGGAAAAAAATATGGCGAAACAAAATAACAAAAGACTTACCATTAGAAAGTACAGACTGCAAGCTATAATTTGATATATAAATCGGGAAACTTAGAGTGAATGCGAGCAAAGATATGGTACTTTATATGAGACGACGCGATACGCAGCCTTCTTTCCCCCTTAACTATCAGCCGAGCCTCCTAGTCTAAAGTCATCCCTCTAGCTCACAAATAATTCACCTCACTCTCCATGTATAAAGAAGTCCTTTCTAAAGCTCTTAAACTTTTCTACAGTAGAGCTTCAAGTCAGCCCTCTACTGGAGGCCACGTGTGTTTAAATAATGCGTGTACGCATGTGTAGAGCGCCACATTCTACTCTGTAATAAATAAATTGAAGGTTCTCTTAGCGCCAACGTTTGAGCCGCTGGCTAATGAAGACTGAAGTAGGAGGGAGCAATAATAAGAACAAGTTCTTACCTAGAAACATTATTGTAGAAGATAAACGAGATTTGATCAGAGGGTTTGGGAAATCTCAGATGCGCCATTTATCTTAGAGTCTTACAGAATATTTATCATTTTGTTATGTTCTCTATGAACTCTCAGTTGACAAAATAACATTACAATAATAACATTACAACAACCTTCTCAATAATGGACTTGAAATTGTATCACAGATGCTCTAGCCTTCACCAGCAGTAATTATTCTAGATGAAGGCTAGAGCATCTAGTGAGAAGGTTATTGTAATCTTCTATGTGGTTCATGGCTGCCAACTTCTACAATTCTCAGTTCTACAATTCAAACAAGTATTCCATATGCTTCATGCCTCACCACTTCTATACACTGCTGGGCCTGTTAAGCCAGCACATCTACTACAGCACAGTGTGAGACTATGTACAGTAACTAACACTGATACCAGTCTATATAATAATACTACTAATAGCTAGGAGTGTGAGACTATGTACAGTAACTAACACTGATATGGTGATACCTGTCTATATAATAATGCTTAGGAGTGTGAGACTATGTACAGTAACTAACACTGGTACCAGTCTAGACAGTGTGGTCAATACTGATGTGGTTTGAGGCTGGGGTGTGGTCGATACTGAAGTAGGCTGGGATATCGAAGTGTGTGTTGTAGATATATAGCAATGGTGGTAAAAGGTGGCAGGTACAGTAGAACCTCACAGTTACGAATCCCAGAATTACGAACACCTCAGTCAACCAAACGGCATGTCAACATCCAAACGGGTCAAGGATCGTCACACTCGGCGCACACGCACGGGTAATATTTATCGCGGATGCCCACACCTGAATTGCAGCTGCTCTCCTTCGCACACTAGCTACGTGTAGTTTCTTTGCCATGGCCTCAAGCTCTTCTACGAAACGTAAGCGAGTCACGCTATCCATCAATCAGAAACTTAAGATTTTGAAGAAAGTGGAACAAGGCAGTACTTTGTCAGCCATAGCCAAGGAGTTTGGAATTGGAAAAACAACCGTGACGGACATTAAAAAAGCTAGGGAAAAGATTACGAGGTTTGCTGCTGAAGCACAAGATGTTAGCTCCCTGAAAAAGAGGTGCATTGTAAGAAGAGCTGATGATGAAGCTTTTGATAGAGCCATGCATTTGTGGTTCACACAAGAATGGCATAAGGGCACACCAATCAGTGGTGTCTTGATGATGGAAAAAGCAAGATTCCTTTTTCAACAGCTCCATCCAGATAAATCTGAAGATGACTGCAAAGGTAGCAATGGATGGTTGCATCGATAGAGACATGGAATAAGGCAGTTGAGTCTACAAGGTGAATCCCTGTCAGCAGATGCTATAATTATATGATGGTTTGAAGTCATTCTTCTTGTCTTGGAAGCTGTTTCAGCAGCATTCTTACAAGGCCTCTGACGAAACCTCTGTTGTTCTTTTATCTTGCCCTCAATGGATCAATTCAACCACCTCTTCCAGAAATCTACAGAGAATACTACCTCACAGCTGTATGATGAGTTACGTATAAAATTAATGGCGTGGTCAAGCACGCTAATTAGGGGGCATGGTCGAAATTCGTTTATTTTATTTTAATTTTTTAATTAATGTCCCGATGACAAAGGAAATCTGGCATCCCAGGAAATTTGGCACCCCTCCAAATATCCTAGGAAATATGGAATTCCACCCCAGGAAATTTGGCACCCCCATTTAGGAAATATGGAATCCCCCTATTTTTTTCTCTCCCTTCTCTCTCTTTAAAAAAATATAGCTATCTTAGTGATTCAAATGAGTAGCAGTAGCATTAGTGTACCCAAGTGGACAAAGAGAAAGCATCAGCTAGCTCAAGTTCAACTAATTGCTAAAGTTCAAATGTTGTCCATTGATGTTAGAGGTTCTGTCATCGAGGGAATAGGATGGAGGGCCTTCAATCTAGACTTGTTCAGTATATATATATATAGTCTAGTCTGAAAAAATATACTTAGTAGTCTTCTTTGAATCCTTCCAATAAAAGAATGTCCTTTATAAGATAAGGTTAGAATCTCTCAAGCCTTAAACCAGACCTCTCTAAAGAGAGAAGAAAACCGAAATTTAGTCAAAACCCGACTAGGATTTTTTACCATAATTTATGGCCATGACAGGCTAACCAATGAGCTTGGAGAGACTTAAAAAACTAACACAGTAAGGGACTGAATACAGTGTGTTGTATAGGGTGGAAGGCACAGCATAACCACACCTTCTGACATTGATGTCCACCATTAATGTCATGGCCTGAAGCAATACCTCCTGCTTGTCATTGGAGGCTTATGAAATCATTGGCATCGATCAATTTATATCATGACAACTACAATCTGAATCAGTTATATTTATAAATAGATAGATATAACTATGCAAAGCCAGGATATTTAGTATATACCCCATAGTCCCATACATTGATATAATTATAGACAATTTTGAATGTTTATAGAACAGTTACAGTATTACTTATGACTACATTGACTACAGCACCATTTATAGTCTGGATTACTCCACACATCTTAGAGGGACGGTTTGACAAGTGTCATGGAACCATTCCAAGCAGCTGTCACATGAGACCATTTTATTTCCATCCTCATTCGCTGGCAATCTACAGTGACAGAATACTTTAATTACCTCAACCTTCTTCGTCATGTGGATACATATTTCCTCTACTTTGATGGGAAGTGCTTTATTAACTTGTCTTTGATACAGTTATACAAATGCCTCCTGATATGACCCACATAAAAAAATGTTCTTCTGGGCTCTCGTCATTGCAAATAGCCATATATAGCAAAAGCGACTGCAAATAGCCCACAGTCTACTGAGTTTGGCTGTTGTTGCACATTGGCATATTCCAAAGTAATTTTTTCTTCTGTAGTGTGCAGAAGTTATGCTATTTGTACTTTTGGAGAGTATGTGAGCGAAGTGGATAAGCTGTCATATACTCGAACTGTGGGATGTTGAATGCCAACAGTGCTTACTGTCACCCAATGATTACCCCCAGAATGGAGTATTTGGACGCATTCATCACTGGCGATGTTGAAACTGAGCATTTGTCCAAGAATTGGACTTTGCAAGGAGCTAACAGGAAGTAGATCCAGGTCATGTTTCATGAGAAGTTGTGCTGCATGAATCAGTTTGTCATTGAGCCATCTGCCATTTAGCAGTACATTTTTGTCTTCATCATTCAGTTAGATTCCTCCAATTTTCTGCCAGCAGCCATCACTAACAATTTCATCATCCTCTCCTCTGCTAACTATCACTGGATCCACATCTAGTTTCTGACGCTTTTGTTCAGTTACTGGTAGGGCTAACAGGGATCTCTTTGCAAGCCTTACAGGTAAAGGCTTATGTTGATCAGCTGATGGGTCAGTATTCTCATCAGCACCTGCATCCTATAGTGTTTAGTTGTTGTTATTGTTGTTTTGGGGAGGGGCAGGGGGAAGAGACAAATAATTACAGAGCTAACTTGTTTATAACAACAAATGTTTGACAGCATAACCATCTCTTCAAATAATTACAGAGCTAATGTTTATAATTAAAAAAAATTGACAGCATAGACCAGCTTTTCAAATTGTTAATACCATATTGTCATCATAATTATATACATTATTTGTCTATAACCATCTTACCTCATTGTTGTCATGGCAATTCAGTCTTCTCCCATCAGGATCATACCATATCTTAAGGTGGTGGCAATTGATTGCTGTCTTCAGCAAGTAATCTTTGGGGCCCTTTAAGATGATAGCGACCTTTACCGATATCTTCCGCAACTGTATATGGACCTCCAGGGAACTGAGGCTCAACTTTTCCACCCTTACGACCTTCGTTCTTCATCGACTTGACAAGCACTTTGTCACCAACCTTGATTTTAGTATTGGTATTGTGCTTTGACTCGTATTGACACTTTTGACAGGCTTGGGCTTTTTCAATACTTGCATATGCTTGCTCATGAATTTTTTTCTGAAACTCAAGCATTCTTTGTACTTTGGTGTCTAAGTCTAGTTCATCAGGTTCGCCATGCACTTGAGAGATGTCAATGGGGAGACGAGCTTCTCGTCCATACATTAGAAGAAATGGAGTACACTTCACTTGGTGGAATCCTGGCGACTCGACCGATAAGCAAATAGGATATTATCTATAAGTTCATCCCAGTCATCCTGGTGATCGTTAACAAGCTTCTGGAGCTGCTTCTTCAGCGTTTGATTAAACCGCTCGTCCAGTCCGTTTGATTGAGGATGGTAAGCACTAGTGATCTTGTGCTTAAATCCAGTGAACTCTTCAAGGGAATCGACAATCTTGTAGCAAAATTCCCTACCCTGATCAGATACAATCTCCTGAGGACATCCATGTCTAAGGATCATGCGGTAAATGAAAGCAGCAACATGCTTCGCTTCCTTTGTGGGGATTGGAAAAGCTTCAGCCCATTTTGAGAAGTAATCAGTAGTGTAGTATATACAAACATCTATGCGTATTAACTTTATTACATACAACCCCTTACCTGTTTGGGAACCCCTTACCTGTTTGGCGTACCCTTACCTAACACATGCACACACACATCTGTCACTTGTCCATGTATTGCTATTCATTGAAAGCTACTTTATATCCTTGCTGATCCAATGATCAAATGTGAAACGCACTATCCTCTATGCATGGACAAGTGCCCGAATACTATCTGGTAGTCTTCCTGCGATCACCTACAAAGAACCTGCATACCGATCGGAGACTCCTGGGTGATACTCCATTTGACGCCCACCCACCTCCTGGCCATCCACTGCCCATTTTCAGGATGCGAGTATACCATCGCCGAAGGCACTGACCCTGGCATTGCCCCGATACTCCTATATCAACCCACGCCCTGATACACCGAAACACCAGAGCCAAACCCGCCCCGGTGAAAAGACCGGAAGTCTCCTCTGGTGGGACGACAGAGGCCTGGATATACTTCCTCCAATGCTGGAGGTTGTATGTTCAGGCCGTCCAACTGTCTGGCGCGGACATACCAGTGCAATTGCTGGAGTGTTGCGACACGAAACTGAGGCGTGACGTCACGAGAAATGCGAGCGCCCCTTTACCCATCGAAGGCTCGACGGAGGAAGCACTGCTCGCTGCCATCAAGTCCCTAGCTGTCAGATCAGAGAACCCGAAGGTGGCCAGGGTAGCCCTCTTCCGAATGACCCAGGACCGTACAGAGCCCATCCGCGCCTTCGCAGCACGCCTCAGAGGACAGGCCGAAGTCTGCCGGTTCCTTAAGAAGTGCCCAAACTGGGACGGCATGACAAACCAGGGAGAGGAGCGAGTGGCCGACCAGCTCTGCATAGGCCTGGCGGATGCGGAGATCCAAGAGGATCTCCTTAAGCATCCGGACCTGGACCTCTCGGTGGAGGACACTATCAAATTCATCGAGGTGCGGGCTGCAGGAAAGCGTTTGGCCCTGTCCATCTCAACCCCGACCTCCTCCAGCGCCATCTCCCACTACAAAGATGAGCACACATCAGCCGTTGCCAGCTCATACAAGAAGCTGCAACGCCACCCAAACCCTCAACCGCCTAGAGGCACCCCCCCTCGACACCGCCACACCCCAACTCAACAGAGGTCAACCAACACAACCCCGGCACCGAGAAACATCCAACCCAGAGGCAACACCCCACAGAGCAGACCCCCAACCAACCGAGGCGTATGTGCCTAATGTGGGCAGCAGGGACACGGAGAGCAAGAGAGGACGGCCCACCTATGCATCCATTGCCCCGCCTTTGGCATAACATGCTCGGCATGGGGCAGACAACACCACCTCCCACACATGTGCTGGCAGCAAGCGGAAAACGAATCGAGCATCTCAGAGCAATCCTGGGGATGCACGAAGGCACCCTACAGCACCAAACCTGGAACAGAACCTCTCAGACGTGGACGCAGAGACGCTCCCCATCCCAACCTAACAACCCTGTCACCATATCTACCAGATATGAGGACTTACGAGCACACGGCCACACCCTCCCCCAGGAGACCCTCAACGTCCAGACCATAGCCATGGCAGACACCGGGTGCCAGAGTTGCCTGGCCGGCCCCACTCTGATGGATTAACTCCACCTCACGCCTGATGACCTCATCCCAGTCAACCTCCTGATGAAATCAGCCTCAGGAACCAACCTCCCCATTCAAGGAGCGCCCTGATCCGAATCCGCAATTCCATCAGGTGCAGAGACCCGCCAGATGGTGTATTTCAGTCCGTCAGTCACGAAGCTCTATCTAAGTCTGGCCACATGTGCAGACCTCGACATGATCCCCCTGGAATTCCCCCTCAGCTCGCCTACCAAACCACAGGCACACCAGACAAGGTCGGAATCAGTCGCAGACGCACAAAACCAGGCATACACACCCCGCCCCGAACCCCAACCAAGCCCACCACGACCCCCCACGGAACGTGGCCAGACCAGGGACCCAGTACGGATGATCCACGGAAACCCACCCCCATCTCAACCAGTGATTGTACCAGCGAATGTCACGCACACCAGAGTATCACACACACCAGTGAGCATCCCCCGACCTCAACCAGTGAATGCCCCAGTGAGCATCCCCATAAGCATACCCCAGCAAAACCAAGCACCCACACCTGCCTGCCCCTGCTCGTGCCCCAAGAGAGCCGCTTCACCACCCATACCTACTAGCTTACCATACCCGGCCACAGAGGCCTGCTTGAACGCCACTTGCTGCAGACATAAGCAGCAAGTGCGTTCAATGTGTGCGAGCACCAGCCCCTGCCAATGATGGCCGGACCACCCCTGTCCCTCAGTATTGACCCTGCCGCCATTCCCAAACCTTGCCACACGCCCATCAGCATCCCCATCAACTGGCAAGATGAGGTAAAGGCAGGCCTGGACATGGACGTTCGCCTCGGCGTGCTGGATCAGGTCCCCTTGGGTACCACAGACATTTGGTGCCATGGAATGGTCATCTGCACCAAGAAGAACAGGTCCCTGAGGAGGACCATCAACTTCCAGCAACTGAACCAGCACGCCACCAGGGAGACCCATCACTGCCAGTCACCCTTCCACCAGGCGCGGGCCGTTCCAGGTAACACCAAAAAGACAATCTTCGATGCCTGGAACGGCTACCACTCTGTCGCCCTGACAGAGTCGGACTGCCACTACACCACCTTTATCACTCCTTGGGGCACGTATCGCTACCATTCCGCCCCACAGGGGTACATCGCATCTGGGGATGCATACATGGCACGTTATGATGCCATTGTCTCGCATGTCACTTGCAAAACAAAGTGCATCGATGACGCCCTGCTATTGTCCCCAGACCTGGAAACAGCATACTATCAGGCCACCCAATGGTTCGACCTCTGCTCACGGAACGGCATCACCTTGAACCCGCGCAAATTCCGCTTCGCACAGGATGAAGTGGAGTTTGCCGGGTTCGATATCACCCTAACTGACGTCCGACCCAGCAAGAAGTACCTCTCCGCCATCAGAGACTTCCCACAACCACTCGGCATAACAGACGTACGTGCCTGGTTCGGACTCGTGAACCAGGTCGCGTATGCCTTCTCCATGGCCCCGGTGATGCAACCCTTCAGAGACCTCCTCAGCCCGTCACAACCATTCACCTGGACGGACAGCCTACAGCAAGCCTTCGACGCGTCCAAGCTGGACATCTGCCGATGCATCGAAGAAGGCGTACGGATATATGACAAGGACCGACCCACCTGCCTGGCGACAGACTGTAGTAAGGACGGGATAGGGTTCTGGCTGTTCCAAAAACATTGCCAGTGCCCTTCCCGGGAAATCCTCTGTTGCCAGGAGGGATGGAAGGTCGTCCTTGTCGGGTCTCGTTTTATCCACTATACCGAGTCACGCTACGCCCCCATCGAGGGGGAGGCCCTTGCCGTCGTGGATGCCCTAGAGAAAGCCCGCCACTTTGTCCTCGGGTGCAGCAACCTCCAGATCGCAGTGGACCACAAGCCACTGCTCAAAGTATTTGGAGATCGCTCGCTCGAGGACATCCACAACACCCGCCTCCGGAATCTGAAGGAGAAGACACTCCAATTCAGATTCCAGATGGTATACATCCCCGGAGTCCGTAATCACACCAACGACGCCCTATCCCACTACCCATCCGGCGATCGTTCACACGCCCGACTCCACCTGCAGGACGACACTCACACAACCATCAACACGTGCATTCCAACAAACAGGTTCACCTGCATTGCCAATGACCCCGAAGGACTGGCCACAGCACTAACTGCGGCCATCCGCGACGCCCCGATCACCTGGGAGGACATCCAGGTCGCCCACAGCGGCCGACGCCAGCCTCCAGCAACTCTCAGACTTGATCGAGGGGGGACCACCAGAAGCCAGACACCACATGCCAGCAGCCATCCGAGAATACCACGCCTACCTCGACTCCCTCTCCACCGTGGACGGCGTCATATGCCGAGGCAAAAGGATAGTGATCTCCACTGCCCTTCGCCCCACCTGCTTCCAAGCACTCCAAGCCGCACATCAAGGCACCAGTGGGATGACCGCCCGGGCCCAAGCATCCATCTTCTGGCCCGGCATGACCAAGGATGTCGGACTCACCAGAACCCAGTGCGCCATCTGTAACGGCAACGCGCCGTCACAGCCAGCCATGCCATCCACAACGCCAGCTGACCCAGAGTACCCCTTCCAGCACATATGCGCCGACTTTTTCTACCACGGAGGATTGGCGTATCTTGTGCTGGTCGACCGGTACTCCAACTGGCCAATTGTCACCACATCCAAGAATGGGGCCAATGGACTCATCCGCACCTTACGCAAAACCTTCTCCACATACGGCATCCCCGACAGCCTCATTTCTGACGGCGGCCCCGAGTTTGCTGCCCACTCCACCCGAGACTTCCTCCTGTCCTGGAGCATACACCACCGCATGTCCGCCGCATACAACCCACACAGCAACTGCCGCACGGAGATCACGCTGAAAACCATGAAGCGCTTGATATCTGGCAACACTGGCATCGGTGGAGAACTCTCCGACAAGTTCCTCCGTGCATTACTGCAGTATCGCAATGGCCCCAACCCTAAAACAGGCATGTACCCTGCGAATTGCCAGTTCGGAAGATCCACCAAAGGCTTCATACCTGGCATCCCCAGCAAGTACCGCCCACATCAGGACTGGTCAGACCGCCTGGACCTCCGGGAGCGCGCCCTCTCCAAGCGCAGAGTCACTGACCGTGACAGATGGGACGAGCATTCCCAAGGCCTGTCTCCACTTCGTTGCGGCGACGCGGTCATGATATAAAATCAGACTGGCCGCCACCCGACGAAGTGGGATAAATCTGGCACGGTGGTAGAGGTACTACAGTACCACCAGTACTCGGTGCGAATGGATGGCTCTGGGCGGCTGACCACACGGAATCGTCGTTTCCTTCGGAAGTACGAACATCCCCAAAACCCCACACCATCACGCCCCAACCTGCATATACGCCACCTGCCATCGGCCCAGCCACGATCGCCCCAGCTCCACCGACGACCACACCAACCCCCCCGGCAAATAGACCACCCACACCGGCACCGACTGTGAACCAGAGCTCCCAGCCCACACCGGCACCCCCCAACAAACAAGCTCCATCACCACGACGCCCGGACATCCACACGGCTCCTGCACAGATCAAGATCCCTCCCAGTCAGCGACACCCAGCCCACTACCGACAACGCCGAAAACTTATGCGTCCGTGGCCAAGACACCATCCCGAGCATCGCACCTCCCACAGATCAAGCTGTCATTAAGGAGCCCACTCCTGCCCACATCAAATAATACCCCTCCCATGGCCCAGTCCAAACTACCACCAACCCCACCACTACCCCGCCGCAGCCTACGAGGACCGAAACCGGTGGACCGGTACGGGTACTAACAATCCTAAATCAGTAGCCCTCCAGCCTACTTGGGGGGAGGTAGTGAAGTATATACAAACATCTATGCGTATTAACATTACCTGTTTTTCGTCCTCTTACCTAACGCATGCACACACACCAATCTGTCACTTGGTGTGTGTGCATTGCTATTCATTGAAAGCTACTTTATATCCTTGCTGATCCAATGATCAAATGTGTAATGCACTATCCTCTAATCAGTAAGCGTAATGCAATAATGATTTCCAGTTTTGCTGATAGGCAACTCGATAAGGTATATTCCAATTTTTTCCCCATGTGTCTGACACTGGAATAGGGTGTAAGGATGGTGCTGGTTTATCAAACTTCCGTTTACTCCGTTGGCTCACTTCACATCATTTCACCTAAAGAACATTGTTTAATGCATGCAATGGGTATACTAGAGTGATGTACAAAACATACTGTAATTTTACTTACCCAGTCATCAACATCCTGCGCTTGATCGCTTTCCAGTAGTAGCGTGCAGATACTTTTGTTAATGTTTTATCCCTACCAAAGTGACGCCCTCCTACTAAGTCATCATGGATCAAGTGTCGTTTACGACTCCAGCCATCAAAAGATTCGTGCGCGTTTTTTAAAAAGTTTACGCACGCGCGTTTATACAAGAAGCATCATTATGGCAACACTGAGGTCCATTGCTCCTGCTGCGTAAGCGACCTGAAGGATGGCAAAACTTGGGCATGCCCTAGTTGTAAATCTATTCGATCAATTCGGCATGGGATTTTTTCCTCCAAATCGCACATGGTCCTTCAGACATGGCTCCTATTGATATGTTGGTGGGTGAGACAGTACCCTGTATTGGATGCAGCAGATGAGTCTAGCTGCAGCAAGAAAAGTGCAAAAATGTGTACCAGTGGCTGAGGGAAGTGTGCTCTGCAGCACTATGTCGAACACAGATTGTGCTTGGTGGTGTTGGATCCGTTATTCAAATTGATGACTCACAGTTCACGCACAAACCGAAGGTATCACTGTAACATTGATATACTTGAATGGATGATCACTTTCGGTATTGACTGTTTAGCATCATAGAGGCTGCCCACCTACTAAGGAGACTTGGATTTTTGGGATGGTTGACACGGTGCATACGCCTGCTCTTGGTACACTTGATAAACGTATTGTGCCTATTTCAAAGATTTTAATTCAATGAAATTTATTTAGGTTACATGCAAGTTGTGGATAAGAGGGATGCAGCCACTTTGCTACCTATTATCCAGGCCCATGCTGCACCTGGATCGATAATCTATTATGACCAGTGGGCAGCCTATAGGCAGGTGGCTACTCTGCCTGGGATTGTGGCACATGAAATTGTGAACCACTCGATTGAGTTTGTGGATCAGAGTACAGGTGTGCACACCCAAAATATTGAATCATATTGGAACAGGGTATGGTTTGTGGAACATAATTTATTTTAATTTTAACAACAAGTATTTTATTTTATTTTAACAACAATTATTATATTGTGCAGGTGAAGGTGAAGTTAAAGAGGATGAAAGGAGTGCATCGCCACCAGCTCCCATCCTATATATATACTGCCTGAGGTAATGATGCACACACTTCAGCAAGCTGAGCCATCGTGTGGGGCAATGCTTAAAAATCACCCCTGGCTCAGTGAAAAGTGAACACCATATCTGAGAGTTGGGAACATTATCTGAGATTTGGGAACAGAAGAAGATCGTAGACATGATCAATAGTCTTGATCTATTCCAACTAATTACTGAACCAACGCGAATCACTGATAGGTCAGCATCCTTAATAGATCTTATCATCGCAAATGATGAGCACATTGTAGCTATATACAGGTACTCTTCCAAAAAACATTGCAGACCACAACCTTATATACCTTGAGGTGAATCATTACAAGAAGCTAAAAGAACCAAACGAATACATAACCTTCCGTTCTTTCAAACATGTAGTATTTACTGATAGATCAAACTTGTCTTTGTCTTAGCACAAAAGCAAGTATATAGACACAAGACAGGATGTATCTGTGTAAATGTTGGTTAGTGATATAACTGTGTGTATGTGATCATATGTACTCATGCACATGACTATAGACTTCTTGTCTAACCTAAATATAGAATACCAAGAATAACTACAAAGTACATGTATATCACAAAACACTACGACAAAGACCAGTTCAATGCTACACTGAGCCAGCTTCCATGGTACAGAATCCTTGACATGGATGATGTTGACACTGCAACGCAAACTTTCTACGAACTATTCAACTCTGCAGTAGATGTTCATGCTCCAGTTATCACACGAAAATGGAAATATTGTATGTCACCTTGGTTTGATGAAGATTGTCGTAAAAAATTCGAAGAAAAAGACAGAACCAGAAAACATTTCAATTGTTTAAAAGACACAGCGAACTGGGAGCTGTGGAAAGTGCAAAAACACCAAGTAAACAAAATGATTCGTGACAAAAAGAGAGCCTATAACACATGCAGCATTGAAAGGAACATGACTTCAAGGAATCACTGGAATACTCTAAACAAAATCATGCCGAGAAAAGTGAAAGACAGACACTTCTTTGATGATGAGCTAAGTATGGTACTCGAGATGAACACACACTTCACCAATGTTGGGCAAAAGACATATAATGAGGTCACAGCCAAACTGAGATGTCCCATAAATGTTGAACAACTTCCAACACCTGGAAAGTCATTCACAATTAACCCAGCCACAACCCTAGACATTAGGAAAATCACTATGAAGACGAGGAACTCAAAATCCACTGGTGCAGACAACATTGAAATTGGACTCTTAAAAGATGCAATCGATGTGATTCAAATACCTCTGTGTCAACTCATAAACCTTACTATTGCCACCAAAAAGATCCCCCAAATTTGGAAGCAGGCAATTATTATTCCCGTACATAAATCAGTTGATAAGGATGATCCAGCAAATTATAGGCCCATTGCTCTTCTATCAACTCTGAGCAAGATAATGGAGAAGGTCATCTGTAATTAACTCTCAGAATATTTAGAATCCAACTCCCTTCTCACAGAAAATCAATTTGGATTCCGCCACGGTCGCTTGTGTCGGGGTGCGATCTGGTCTAACAGGGATTTCTCCAACTTAAACAGTTAAACCAGTCCCCGATACGTTTGCTGCCACCAGAGCCTGTGGCCTCTTGCCCCTTAAGTTAGCAATCAGAGAAATTTAGATCTTATCCAACATACAAGGCAAAAGACTCCTGAGTACAGACTAAAAAGACTGAGGCCAGGCTGAGGCTTAAATACCTCTAGCCAGGCCTCCTATATGAATTCCATAAAAGGTGATCTCTAATGGTGCTCTTATGTAATAACAGGCCAATCAGGCGCTTACAACAGTTCAATTACTTTACATTAATTAACACTGTCATCGATTGAAATTCCACACTTGTGGTTATTAATTGTTTCTGGCCTGCTCTGCAGGCTACTGCCTCAATGTCAGGTCTGTGGACCCCGACAGCTTGACGTTACAATCACTCCTTCAAACTACAGAACTCATAGAAGAACATATTGACCAAGGAGGACTCTCACTGCTGGGAATGATTGATCTCAGCAAGGCCTTTGACTCTATCCCACACACAAAACTTATGATGTCTAATGGAATCACTGACCCCTGGTTTGAAAATTATCTCCATAATCGTACCTACCAAACGAAGATAAATGAGCATCTATCACCTATTGAACTTTGTGAATTTGGAGTACAACAAGGCTCTATACTAGGACCCGTCCTCTTTATCATCTACACCAACAAATTGCCAGTCAAAATCATTGATGAAGTGAAAAAACAAGGGTACAGTGCTCACATAGGAATCTATGCAGACGATGTGCGCCTACTTATCCAATTCGAGGATTCTAACGACTTTGGAAATGTCAAGACTTTGATGGTACATGAAATCGACCACCTTTCACAGTGGTATGCAGCAATGGGACTAAAAATGAACCAGAACAAAACAGAATTCTCACACTACTGGGCAAGTCACAATCCTTGAGGAAAATTCACCCGACAGAGGAACAAATCAACATTAATGGCAACATCACTCAATTCTCAAGTAATGTTAAACTCCTAGGTGTTCACCTTGATGAGGAACTAAAATACTCCAAACACACTGAAGAACTCGTTAAAAAATGTCTAAAACTCTCCGATAAATACATAAGGGCAGCCATTCACTAAGCACTTCCCCCAAAAAGATACTGATAAATGCCCTCATTTACTCCCACATCAACTACTGTACTCCGGTATGGGCAGGTATTGGCACAACATTAAAGATGAAGCTACAAACATGTCCAGTCAAAATAGTTCTAAATGGCCGGAAATTCGATAGTGCTACTCCTTACTTTTATCAACTTAAATGGCTCAAAATTGGAAGATACCTTGAGTATCTAACGCTAATCACCATATTCAAAGCGATTAAAGAGAGTTCATTCCCCAAAAATGTCGTTCGGATAGAACCTCCACCGCACACACACAAAACCCATCTTCATGGTATAAATATCCCTTGGACTACAACATTTGTAGGACAGATGCGATTCGGTCAGCATGGAACAAGCTCCCCAAGTACATCAATGATTTGCCAAAACTGACTTCCTTCAAGACTGATCTGCATAGTCACCTACTGACTCATAACCGATGAACAGGATGACTCTATTGAACCAGCAATGCCTCTCTCATGTGTTTATTTCCCCATCTTTTTCTCGTTTTCTCTTCACATTATCACATTTAAGTAAATATCTTTATGTGAAAATCTATTGTCGAATAGAACATAAAAATAAAGATTGATTAATTGATTGATAACAAATTGCTGCTCTCTTGCTGCTATGGAAGTAGTAGAATATGAGCTGGTCAATGTTCACTGGGAGTACCTTCAAACCAGCTTTGACAACATCATACAAAGTTGGGATCTCATCCTTAATCAGCTTCTGCACACCTGACCTCTTTCATAACATTGGTGGTATCAGACATGAAAGACACTGCATTGTCAAAGCTGAGCCCATTCTTAGTCAGTGACTCCTTCAAGGCTTCAAACAAGTTGGTAGCTATATCAATGTTCACAACAGGCATATCTAAGAATCTCGTCCGTACTTCACCTACCTGTGGATGAAGAAGCATCAAAAGAATTATGCAAGACTTATCTCTCTTGTCATGGGATTCATCAATCATCAAAGAGAATGGACCACTTGACATTGACTCCATAACTCTCTGTGTGAAGTAAGGAGCAAGAGCTTTCTTCACTATGGCGGTGGATAATTTCTTTGCAATTTCAGAGTCTGGGAACATCTTGCTGAAAAGCTTGGTGGCATGGTCACTAGGCAGAAAGGATATGTTGTGCTTAGCAACAAATGTAGCCCACCTGACCTCTGCTTCGATTACTTGATCACTTCTCTGATGTTGGAAGAGAGAGGTGATTGGAATAGTTGATAGCACAGCCTTTGACATATCCTTATGTTTCTTGCTCTTGAGGTGAGATGTGACATCATTAAAGGCCACCATGGGTAACACCAAAGTCGATTGCACACAGAGGACATCGGGCATACAATTGACAAAATGAAGGCAAGACTATTGACATTACTATTGCATTGAACACAAGCAGCACACTGTACCCATGATGTTATTATTTACCCTGTATTTGCATCAATTTCATTATATATTACTCTTGCCTATCCCCTGAAATTCTTTGATCCATTTATTGTCAAAATGTCCTCTGCAATTATCAGATAACGTGCTGAGAAGTTTCACGTGAGTGCCGCACCTCCAATCGAAACAAGGTCAAAGGTTGTTTCGCACGCCCGCTGGGTTCATCTGGTTCTTCTCTGCTAAAAAGTGTCCTGTTTTTGTTGCTCTACGAGTGTTAGACTAAACTAAACAAGCTTGAGACTGCAGTGGCCATCTAGCGAGTGGAACCGCAAGGTGCACATAGCTGTAAATTCCGGGACATTTCCGGGACAAGGACACCACCGGTGTCATAACGGATACATCCCCTATCGGTATACGTCCTAGGGACGTAATATTTCGTCCACTAGGACGTTAACCGATGAGCATAAGCGTCCGGGGGCGAGGAATTACGTCCCAGCAGACAAATTTATGTGGCAGAAAAATTCTCTTTCTCTGAAGTATTTGAATTTATTCATTCTGGAAACTATCCTATAGATAGCACACACAACTATAAAAGAAGCTTGAGAAGAAAGGCAAATAACTTCAATGTCCATGAAGGTCATCGGTAACCAAGCTTGTGGTAGAAACTGCAGAAGAAAAGCAGAGACTATTGAAAGCAATACATGAAGATGGACACTTAGGTTGGTGTAGCTAACTGTAACATAGCTATATCCCGTCTAATTTTCATAATTGTAATTTTAACATAATTGTATTGTCTTCATATTATATACTAGTCAATTTGTAATAATTTTAGCTGTGCAGGGAAAAGGACCTCTGAAGAGAATTGGTAAGCAGTATGCCAACCTACACAAAAAAGTCTGAATGCCATTACATAACAATTTTCCTTCATAGAATTGGTAAAGGGATTGAGGAAAAAACTGCCATCACAGAAACATCAGGAGATTGCCACTTCACCCAGCCCAGGAAAAGAAGCAAGACCCTAACATTTTCAAAAAGCATTAGGGAAGACCTCAAGAGAGGGTGACAGCTCACTGATGAACATGTGAACCTTGCGCAAAGAATCCTCAAAGAGCAATTTCTATCCCTGGTTGGTTTGCAAAATTATCTTTTTTTACAGAATTATGGATTTGTCAAAACCAAGAATCCATACAGATACATTATGTGGATGGAAACCACTGGTGTGTTACATCATCGAAGGGAGATCAAGTCAGGATCTATGACAGCCATATGACTGGCCATCTTAGCTCTTCATTGAGTCACTAAATTCCCCAAATGTACCGTCGCTTGGTAGACACTAGTAACGACGATGAGATGATTGTCTTTATGGCCAATGTGCAACAGCAAAGTTATTATATTATTACACTTATATGGATGCAAATGAAAGTCTATTCAATTTGCATATTATATGGATATATCTACACTTATAATGGATGCAAATGAAAGTCTATTGGCACTGAAAATGAAAGTCTTGCTGGGCGGACGCTATTCGATAGGGTAGGACGCTTTCCAACGCGCATTTACTTTATCTGTATACATCCCCCGGACGCTTTTTCTAAATAATAACGTCCGGGTAGGAGGTAAATCTACTAGGACGCAATTCGATATGACACCGGGACAAAGCTCAAAATTCCGGGACTGTCCCGGCCATTCCGGGACGGTTGGCAACTCTGATTTTGGCAGATATCGAGAAGCAGAGAACGCAAGACAAGTGACGTCACTCAACCGCGTGTACAATATATGGTAAAGGGAAATAAGCTACAGTTTCGTCTAAGCTGAACATTTGTAGCCCAAAGATGGAAGTGAGATCGTCTACAAAACAGCGCAGTTCTCCTTCATTTGTATTAAAGATTTTGATTGACAATAGTGCTGCAATGCATGCACATAATTAGCTATAACTTCAGAATAAGACTTTCAATTACATTGTAAGTTGAAATATATACACATTCTTCACATAATTATATATATATGTATCATATTATCAACTAAATAAAAATCATCTTTTTGGGGGCTTTTTGACAAAATGACCCCCTTAAAGCGTAGATATAAGAAGCTACTTTTAAGAAAGCTGCTACTGGGGCACTCAGAGCATGACTCGTTTGTGCAATTTAGCAAGAGCCTCACCATCAAAAACGTGGTTTATCTTTGTGCCAAGTCCTCGGATGAGATTTCTACAATCTCACTTAGTCGTGCCTGGAACAAGCTAGGCTTTGGTCCAGACTGTGGTTGTCAACAAGAAGAATTGCCAAGGGTGCCGGAAGAATGTAATCAGTTAGGTATCCCTGATGCTGAGATGGAAGAATGGCTAACCATGGACCAAGGTGAAACTGGTGTGGAGGACATGACTGATGAGGATATACTAGGCACTGTTCGAGCAACATCAGTAGTTGATGAAAGTGAGGAGGAAGAGGAAGAACAAACTGCTGCCGTACTGAAGCTGAAGAATGAACTTGGTACTTCTACGTGAACACTCTTTAGCAGCAAAGAAGAGACACGATTCTTTAAAACAAACACACATTACTGATTTCTTTAAATCTTAGTTATACAGTAGTATGTAGATGTACATATAGTAAAATGTTTGTGCATAAAGTACAGACATACTTGGTGTAATGGCATAATTTGTATACAAGTGAATATAATTTAATACATGTGATGGCATAACATTTAGTAAGTGGAGAGGTAAAAGAGTCTTGTAACAGTGAAACTATTGTGAAATACCTGCAGAAGAGTAGAACAGTATGTACAAGTACATACTGTACTGCTAAACAAGTCTAAATAAGCAAATAAGCATATAACATCATTATGATGTAATTGTTTCAGAGTTACAGACATTTCAGAGTTACGAACACTCATTTTCCCGAGGGGTTCGTAACTCTGAGGTTCTACTGTAGTAATAGTGTTTGCGGAGTCTGATGTGGAAGCAACCATGGAGTCTTTTACTGAGATAGGTGGGGTAAAAGTGACATTCAAATGTACTTGGCTAGATGGGTTAGGGAAAGGTGTAATGCAGCAGGTATTGCAGAGGAATGAGCATCTTCCTCTTCAAAGTCTAAATATATTATATATATATTTTTTTTATTATTCAACAAATTTCCTTACTAGATAAGATCCACGATCTTTTGTTCTCCGATTCAACAAGATGTAAAAGTAGTATCACCAGAAAACAATGCACGAAATAATGATCATATTATTGTGGGCATGCGCGTACATGTAGGTATTGGCGTGTGGGTAAAGGGTCCTTGTTCATTAGGTAAAGGGTCTCTGATCCCATAATTAGCTATCTCCCCCAGGCGGATTAGTCCTTGTAATTCGGCCGATTGTTGGTCACGTAATGCCTTTTGGATCGGCGTACTTTCGTCTGTGGGCGTGAAGGTGCCGGAGTGGTGTGGCGGGCTGGTGTAGAGGGAGGTTCGGGTGGCAGAGGCGTCTCGAACGTGTCCTGTGTGGGCCGAAGTGGCGGTTCGGGAGGTGCCGGTAGGGTCGGTATAGGATCGGGCACGACTGAGGGAAGGCCCTGGTCAGCTGAGTACGGTAAGTGGTGGATAACGGGAGTGTCCACTAGTTGGGTTGGAGGGTGAGGCGGAGGTGAGGGCAGCCGCTCCATGGGGGTGTCTGAATGCGTGGGCACGGCGCATCATCGGAGGAATTTCCTGTTCCTTAGAGTAGCACGTCCAGATCCAGACATTCGTATCCAGTACCGATGAAATTGTTTCACCTCGATCATGACTCCAAGTTTGTCCCATCGACGAGGGAATGGGCCAGTTTGGTTCTGGACCAGTACTTGGTCGCCTACTCTGAGGGGCGTGAGTGGATGAGAGTGCTCTGCCCACTTGTCCTGTTCGTTGGCACCTCGTCTGGCCATTGTGGCTTCCCGCTCGTCGAGTAGGCGATCCCAGTAGGCATGGACTTTGAGTTTGCCAGGGATGACGGGTAGCACGTCCTTCATGGGCCTGGCGAATACAGCTATGGCCGGTGAGATCTTTGTGACTGGGTCCGGGGTGTTGCGGTAGGTCAGCATGGCTCTCTGGAAGCGGTCGGTGTCGAGGTTGCCGTCGTCTCGCGTGTTGCCGGCTAGGACACGCCTGACAGTCTTGACCCCGATCTCCGCTCGAGCGTTGCTGTGGGGGAACGCCACTGAGCAGAGTCGATGGTGAACGCCCCAGTCGGAGAGGAATTGACGTGTTACTGAAGCAGTAAATTCAGGACCCCCATCCGTGGTGATATCGTCGGGTATCCCGAATGTGACAAATATTGACCGTAGGTTAGAGGTGATGCCGGTGGCGCCGTTGGTGGAGCGTTCCACGATGGGCCAGCCCGAAAAATGGTCAACAATCACCACATAGGTGTGTCCCTTGTGGTGAAAATAATCGGCGCAGATGCTCTGAAATGGCCGTGTTGGCAGGGCAGGCTGCGTCGGTGGTAGAGATGCTTGGGAGGGCGACATCATGTTGCACATGGTGCAAGTTGTCCTGTGGGCAGAGATGTCCGCTGCGATGCCCGGCCAGAAGATGGAGGCATCGGCTTTTGCCATCATGAGGGTCGTCCTTTGATGGGCAGAGTGTAGGGCGTGTAGACAGTCGCTTCTCAGGGAGGAGGGTATAATCACACGGTCTTTGTATACAGCGACGCCGTCGGCAGAGTACAGGTGCGACCTGTGGACATGGAACATGCAAATTTCCTTGGGCACGTCGGCCTGCTTGTCTGGGAATCCTTCCTCGATGGCCGTAAGCAGGAGCTGCATGGCATCATCAGAGGTAACTCAGCAATGGCCTTGGTGAATTTCCGTGCGGGCTTGACCGTGGTTAAGCCGATCTCGAAGCCGGCGAATTCGACAGTGTCCTGTGCGAATACAAACTTGGATGGGTTTAGTGTTATCCCGTTTGCGCCGCATCTGGTCAGCCAGGCAGCTGCATCATGGAATGCCTGTTCGATGTCTGAGGACCAGATGAGCGTGTCGTCCACGCACTTCGTCTTGTTCTGTATGTCCTCTATGATGCTGTCGAACCTGGCGGTGTAACCGTCCCTGGACGCCTTGTACCCTTGAGGGGCAGTTAGGTAGCGGTAGCGCCCCCAGGGTGTGATGAATGTTGTGAAGTGCGTGTCCTCCGGGTGAAGTGGAACGGAGTGGTAACCGTTCCACGCGTCGAACAC
Source organism: Cladorhizidae sp. MBARI D1340-BT2 (assembly GCA_028752905.1). Taxonomy (NCBI): domain Eukaryota; kingdom Metazoa; phylum Porifera; class Demospongiae; order Poecilosclerida; family Cladorhizidae; species Cladorhizidae sp. MBARI D1340-BT2. Next base: position 19,869,044 of record JAQNBH010000003.1, on the reverse strand, counting down.
CGACTTCTTCATTCCCTTGGGAACGCCGCGGGCCTGGTGGTAGGGTGACTTCGTGTGGTGAGTCTCCCTTGTGGCGTGGGCGTTGAGGGGTTGAAAATCAATGACGCGTCTCGGTTCCCCATTGGACTTCCCGACAATCAACATGCGGTGACACCAGGTGTCTGGTGTTCCAATGGGTACCTTTTCAATCACTCCGAGGCGTACATCACGGTCCAGGTGTTCCTTGACGTAGCCTCCCAGTGCACGGGTACTGAAGCAGCCTTGTGTGCTGTGACAGGCGTGGCCTCCGGCTCAATGTTGAGCCGTAGGGGTGGGCCTGCCATCATGGGGAGTGTTTGGTGGGTGCACATATTGAATGTTGATGCCTTGAAGATAGTCCGTAGGTGCATTTCCAGGGCTCCCCTGTTTGCATCGGTGGCGGGGATAGGTAGCGGGATCGTACCTGATGGTGGAAGTGACCTCGTCGGACATCTGCATTCGCGTGGCTGCGTAGGACTTGGTGGCTCAGGCCGCTTGGGTAGAGCTATGTTAGATAGTGCTCCCACTGACGTCGATGGAAACTGGGGTGGTATGATGCCGAGGTCTGAGCAGGCTTCCCTGCTCAGGAACAGGCATGTGACATTGGGGGTTACGTATACCATCTGTTTGGTGGTTGCAGAGGAGTCCGGGAGGGAGAATTCCAGCAGTATCGCCCCCAGAAGCTTGATGCCACTCTTGTTGGCTGCCTGCATCTTCTGTGATACAGGGATGAGGTTGGACCTCGATATCCTGAGCTTGTGAAGGATGTGTGTCCCTGCCAGGCAGCTTTGGCATCCGGTGTCCGGCATGCCTTCAATGGAGCATTGAGTGCGCCGTGGTCGCTGATGGATCCTCAGCATGGTGTAATCGCTCGGGTGTAGTTTGGCCATCAGTTGCCTCGTGGGCTGAGGAAGGGATCGTCTCTTCACCCATCTGCCAGCAGTGCTGTCAAAAACGTGGTGGTCCAGGGTTTTATCTCCTATTGCCTCATGGGTGGAGATGTCGCATAAATTGTTAAAATTGTTAAAAATTGCGTTCTCAGTTACCTGAGTAGGTGTTGAATTAGACTTACATACCCTCTCAGAGTGATTGAGTTTTCCGCATTTTTCACACCTATGCCTGAATGCTTTGCATTCAGCGCTCCTTGTTGGGGGCGGAGGGTACTTGCCGTGTCCGGTCCTGCCGCAAAAATAGCACTTCTCGTCGCCTTCTTCCAGATCGGGCTGGGGTCTCCCTTGTCGTGGCAGCTTCTTGTATTCGCTTTTGAGGGCATTTACTGAGCTGTTCGGGTCCAGTTGTGTCACCGATGCCTTTGCTGCCTCCTTCGACTCGACGAATAGCATGGCTCTCTCCATGCTCAGGGGTTGGTTTGGCTCCCCGAGGAGGCCCTGCTTGATCTCGGGTTCTGCTAGCCCTGTAATGAGGGCGTCCGCGACGTTTTCTTCGGTGTAGTCGACGATCAGGCGGTAAATGCATGGCTTGCTGTATTGGCAAGTTGCTGCCTGTCCCCTCAACCGTGCTCCGAATGCACGCACGCTTTCCTCTCGGTCCTGTGACATGTTGTGAAGCCCGTCCCTGGCCACAGTGGGGTTTTCAATCCTGACGGCAAGTATCTTGATGGCCTTCATGATGTCACCGATCGGTAGCCCCGATAGGATCACGCCCCATTGTTTCTTTGTAGGCCCTTCCTCAGGTCCTGGTCACAACATTCTAAGAGCTGGATTGCTCTGTCATCTCCTTCCACTCTCGTGGCCTTGAGGTAGTCCTCCCATCGTGACACAAGTATAGCCAGTCCTGGCTGGTCCCTGCCGCCGATATCGTGGGTCTCCTAACAGCCTCGACCTTTGATCGGTCTTTATTCCGGCCTTCGTGGTTGAGGAGGTGACCTTGCAGATGAGCAGCAGCCAGTACAGGGTTGGCCATCGCTCCCTCGGGTATCTGGTACCCACAACCATCGACAGGGCACTGTCTTTCACCCATGCCATGCGGAGGTGGGCGCTAATTGGAGAATAGCTTGGCTTGACAGATAAACTAGACTCAGGTCGCCAGGTACTATACAACTAGACTACAAATGATCTAGATCGACGATTATTTCATGCATAGATAAGATCCACGATCTATTTGTTCCCCGATTCAACAAGATGTAAAAGTAGTATCACCAGAAAACAATGCACGAAATAATGATCTATATTATTGTGGGCATGCGCGTACATGTAGGTATTGGCGTGTGGGTAAAGGGTCCTTGTTCATTAGGTAAAGGGTCTCTAATCCCATAATTAGCTACTTACCTTCCAGCAGGCCTTCAAATTCTTCATCACTTCCATCTGCCAATGGCTCATCAAAGTCCCCATCTGCATCCAATGCCTTGATGACTAGAGGATTGCGCCGTGCGCATTCTCGATGTGATGTAACTGGACTGCTTCACCAAGTATCATAAAGAGATGTAGGCAAGAAGTGCTGTGTATTGGTGAGCATGCGTGAGGTAAGGGTCCGTGTACTAGGTAAGAGGTCTTACATAGCAATGTCCGTACATGCACACAGGTATTGATATATAGTCTAGCTAGATTAGTTAGTCCCATATTGGCTACCTCCGCCCAAGTTGGCAGCCAGGGCTACTGATGATCTTGGGACTTATATCCGTAGTGGTCAAAGGGCTTTGGTCCTCGCTTGCTGCGGTGTGGTGTTGGTGTTGGGGTGTTGGGGTGGTCGAATGGGGCCATCTTGTCCATGCTCTTGGTGGCCGTGTTGGTTGGACGTGTCAGTCGCGCCGGTGTCGTGGCTACGGAGGCGTATGATCGTTGGGTGGGAGGTGGTTGTGGAGAACTCCGAGTTGGTGGGTTTAGGTGTACTCTGGGTGGTGAGGGGGGATGGGGCGGTGGTTGGTCAGGTGGGGCGCTGAGAGCTGGCGTCACTGGGATCTGTGGTTGAGTCGGGCTGCTCGGGTTGGGTGGTGAGATCGCCGGTGCGGGTGGCGCTGTTGGTGGCTCGGGTGTGGTTGGATTAGGGGTGAGCGATGGCCCAGCCGCTGCTGGCGGTGTGTAGTTCACTCGGGGGAGTTCCCGCTGAAGCGGATGGTCCGGCTCGGTTGGGAACGGGTTGTATCGTCACAGGTAGCGTCTGTTGCGGGTTGTCAGGCGTCTGGACCCATCCACCCTGATGGAGTATTTGTGGTACTGGAGTACCTCCACAACTGTTCCGGATTTGTCCCACTTCGTTGGGTGGCGGCCGGTCTGATTTTGGATGAGTACCGCGTCACCGCAACGAAGGGGGGACAGGCCGTGGGAGTGCTCGTCCCATCTTGCTCAGTCCAATGTCTGACGCTTCGATAGGGCACGTTCCCTTTGCTCTCGTTTGTTGTCGCATTCTCTGTGTGGTTGAAAGCGTGGCGGGAGCTGAGGCTGCAGCATCTTCTGTTAAAATCATAACTGAGCCAAGCCACGGTCCTTTCAGATTGTTCCAAAATGTGACCTTCTTCTGTGAGGTGCAGCCAGCACAAACCAACAACCTCACTTACAAATGGTGGCATGTGTTGGGAAGTAGGCGTGTCCCGGGAGATTCCAGGCGGAGTTTCAGCATTAGATTCCCTATTTTCTCCCTTCGCTACAGCTGGTTCTTCTGTAGTGTGAGTGTTAATGGAATTGAGCTAGGCAGGGCCGGGAGAGTCCTGGAATGCCATGGTAAGTAATAACACTTATACGTGTAAGCAAGTGCCACTTATAATGACTGCATCTGCCAAACATAACCACGCCAACCTCTTTGAATAATGTTATGATATGATTGTAGGCAGTGCATTTTAAAACTGTGCCAACAAAACTCTAGTTAAAGCACACTACCATATTGCCAGAAAAGTTGAGTGTCATGTTGATTGACATTTGGCAGTTTAGGTAGAGTAGGTGTGGCCTAATATATTCATGGCACGATCAAATGTTAAATTAATGTTGTTTGAAAGGCCACCATATATGCCATCCTCACCATGACATTCTGGCTGGTCTCTCTGCCACCTCTAATGGGTCAATCCTACACACATATATACAGTATACTCACATATATACAGTATATACACACATACAGTATATACACACATATATACAGTATATACACACATATATACAGTATATACACACACATATAGAGTATATACACACACATATAGAGTATATACATGCATACAGTATATGCAATATGTACAGTATTTACACACATTTATACAATATATGCACACATATATACACACACATATATACATACAAGGAAAGGTGTGGCGTGTGTCTATATTATAAGTGTCATGTATACAAGAAGTAATTAGTGGGTCAGTGTTGCAGTGGCTCATTACTGGTGGGCCTATTAGTCTAATAATTAGTGGGTCAGTGTTGCAGTGGCTCACTACTGGTGGGCCTATTAGTCTAGTAATTAGTGGTCAGTGTTGCAGTGGCTCACTACTGGTGGGCCTATTAGTCTAGTAATTAGTGGGTCAGTGTTGCAGTGGCTCACTACTGGTGGGCCTATTAGTCTAGTAATTAGTGGTCAGTGTTGCAGTGGCTCACTACTGGTTGGCCTATTAGTCTAGTAATTAGTGGGTCAGTGTTGCAGTGGCTCACTACTGGTGGGCCTATTAGTCTAGTAATTAGTGGGTCAGTGTTGCAGTGGCTCACTACTGGTGGGCCTATTAGTCTAGTAATTAGTGGTCAGTGTTGCAGTGGCTCATTACTGGTGGGCCTATTAGTCTAGTAATTAGTGGGTCAGTGTTGCAGTGGCTCACTACTGGTGGGCCTATTAGTCTAGTAATTAGTGGTCAGTGTTGCAGTGGCTCACTACTGGTGGGCCTATTAGTCTAGTAATTAGTGGGTCAGTGTTGCAGTAGCTCACTACTGGTGGGCCTATTAGTCTAGTAATTAGTGGTCAGTGTTGCAGTGGCTCACTACTGGTGGGCCTATTAGTCTAGTAATTAGTGGGTCAGTGTTGCAGTGGCTCACTACTGGTGGGCCTATTAGTCTAGTAATTAGTGGGTCAGTGTTGCAGTGGCTCACTACTGGTGGGCCTATTAGTCTAGTAAATAGTGGGTCAGTGTTGCAGTGGCTCACTACTGGTGGGCCTATTAGTCTAGTAATTAGTGGGTCAGTGTTGCAGTGGCTCACTACTGGTTGGCCTATAAGTCTAGTAATTAGTGGGTCAGTGTTGCAGTGGCTCACTACTGGTGGGCCTATTAGTCTAGTAATTAGTGGTCAGTGTTGCAGTGGCTCACTACTGGTGGGCCTATTAGTCTAGTAATTAGTGGGTCAGTGTTGCAGTAGCTCACTACTGGTGGGCCTATTAGTCTAGTAATTAGTGGTCAGTGTTGCAGTGGCTCATTACTGGTGGGCCTATTAGTCTAGTAATTAGTGGGTCAGTGTTGCAGTAGCTCACTACTGGTGGGCCTATTAGTCTAGTAATTAGTGGTCAGTGTTGCAGTGGCTCACTACTGGTGGGCCTATTAGTCTAGTAATTAGTGGGTCAGTGTTGCAGTAGCTCACTACTGGTGGGCCTATTAGTCTAGTAATTAGTGGTCAGTGTTGCAGTGGCTCACTACTGGTGGGCCTATTAGTCTAGTAATTAGTGGGTCAGTGTTGCAGTGGCTCACTACTGGTGGGCCTATTAGTCTAGTAATTAGTGGGTCAGTGTTGCAGTGGCTCACTACTGGTGGGCCTATTAGTCTAGTAATTAGTGGGTCAGTGTTGCAGTGGCTCACTACTGGTGGGCCTATTAGTCTAGTAATTAGTGGGTCAGTGTTGCAGTGGCTCACTACTGGTTGGCCTATTAGTCTAGTAATTAGTGGGTCAGTGTTGCAGTGGCTCACTACTGGTGGGCCTATTAGTCTAGTAATTAGTGGGTCAGTGTTGCAGTGGCTCACTACTGGTGGGCCTATTCGTCTAGTAATTAGTGGGTCAGTGTTGCAGTGGCTCACTACTGGTGGGCCTATTAGTCTAGTAATTAGTGGGTCAGTGTTGCAGTGGCTCACTACTGGTGGGTCTATTAGTCTAGTAATTAGTGGTCAGTGTTGCAGTGGCTCACTACTGGTGGGCCTATTAGTCTAGTAATTAGTGGGTCAGTGTTGCAGTGGCTCACTACTGGTGGGCCTATTAGTCTAGTAATTAGTGGGTCAGTGTTGCAGTGGCTCACTACTGGTTGGCCTATTAGTCTAGTAATTAGTGGGTCAGTGTTGCAGTGGCTCATTACTGGTGGGCCTATTAGTCTAGTAATTAGTGGTCAGTGTTGCAGTGGCTCACTACTGGTGGGCCTATTAGTCTAGTAATTAGTGGGTCAGTGTTGCAGTGGCTCACTACTGGTGGGCCTATTAGTCTAGTAATTAGTGGGTCAGTGTTGCAGTGGCTCACTACTGGTGGGCCTATTAGTCTAGTAATTAGTGGGTCAGTGTTGCAGTGGCTCACTACTGGTGGGCCTATTAGTCTAGTAATTAGTGGGTCAGTGTTGCAGTGGCTCACTACTGGTGGGCCTATTAGTCTAGTAATTAGTGGTCAGTGTTGCAGTGGCTCACTACTGGTGGGCCTATTAGTCTAGTAATTAGTGGGTCAGTGTTGCAGTAGCTCACTACTGGTGGGCCTATTAGTCTAGTAATTAGTGGTCAGTGTTGCAGTGGCTCACTACTGGTGGGCCTATTAGTCTAGTAATTAGTGGGTCAGTGTTGCAGTGGCTCACTACTGGTGGGCCTATTAGTCTAGTAATTAGTGGGTCAGTGTTGCAGTGGCTCACTACTGGTGGGCCTATTAGTCTAGTAATTAGTGGGTCAGTGTTGCAGTGGCTCACTACTGGTGGGCCTATTAGTCTAGTAATTAGTGGGTCAGTGTTGCAGTGGCTCACTACTGCTGGCAGCTGAGACAGAGCATCAGTGCTGGCAGCTGAGACAGAGCATCAGTGCTGGCAGCTGAGACAGAACATCAGTGCTGGCAGCTGAGACAGAGCATCAGTGCTGGCAGCTGAGACAGAGCATCAGTGCTGGCAGCTGAGACAGAGCATCAGTGCTGGCAGCTGAGACAGAGCATCAGTGCTGGCAGCTGAGACAGAGCATCAGTGCTGGCAGCTGAGACAGAGTATCAGTGCTGGCAGCTGAGACAGAGCATCAGTGCTGGCAGCTGAGACAGAGCATCAGTGCTGTTGTTGTGTTGTGTTGTGTGCTTCTTCATTTCTGATGAGCAAAGTGAAATTAAATTCTTGGATAATTTCCAACCATCTTCTCAGATTCCCTTCAGGATCACATGACCAGGTTAAAGAGCCGTAATCTGTATGTACTCTACAGAGGTTGAGACATGGGGGAGGGGCTGGGTGAATGTTCCCCCCTAATTTAAGAAGTGGCTGAGCCCCCTAAATATTAATACTGAGTTACATTATTTTAGCTGATATTAACAGGCTAGTACTAGCAGTGGTGAGCTAGATTACTAGCAGTGGTGAGCTAGATAACTAGCAGTGGTGAGCTAGATTACTATACTCACCACATCTGCTGTTAGCAGCGGCTGGGACATGCTATAGCACATGATAAAAACAGCAAATGGTAAAGACTCTCAGAGTGATTTGGAAATGTTTAAAGAGACTTGCTTGGGGGAGGATGTGAATGTAACAGATATAACCAGACAACTGCCTCTTCTTTACAATGCTATTAAAAAAGGGACACCATCTGTAGAGAATGTCACCTCAATAAATACTCTCTGTGAAGCTATGATCAGCATTGAGGTATTTAAAGGTGTGTTTCCTGAAGTTCACTAGTTATACTTAACTCTGCCCACTACTTCTTCCACTTCTGTGAGAGATCATTTTCTGCTTGGAAATGGCTGTACCCCTACCTACACTCTTCAATGCCAGAATGCCACATAAACAACTGCTTATTACTACATACACACAAATTGTATAGGGATGGCCTTAATTTAGTTAGCATCAGCAGCACATGAATTTGTAGGAAGACAAGACAAACAAGTATTTTGGAATAACTAATGAGTTTGTGTGTTTACTTTTATACAGGCTGGCCCTGGGGTTTTGCTGTGGGTACTGTTCAGCTGCTTATATAGCACTACATATTGTAATGTCAACATTGAGCCTCCCAAATGTTTGGAAGTGTCTCAGCCGCTGCAGTGAAGTGCTGCCTGACCACACACACACACACACACACACACACCTACACATAGAGCAACTCCCACATGTGCACACACACAGCTACACATAGAGCAACTCCCACATGTGCACACACACACCTACACATAGAGCAACTCCCACATGTGCACACACACACCTATACATAGAGCAACTCCCACATGTGCACACACACCTACACATAGAGCAACTCCCACATGTGCACACACACACCTACACATAGAGCAACTCCCACATGTGCACACACACACCTACACATAGAGCAACTCCCACATGTGCACACAGACACCTACACATAGAGCAACTCCCACAAGTGCACACACACACCTACACATAGAGCAACTCCCACATGTGCACACACACACCTACACATAGAGCAACTACCACATGTGCACACACACACCTACACATAGAGCAACTTCCACATGAGCACACAGACACCTACACATAGAGCAACTCCCACATGTGCATACACACACACCTACACATAGAGCAACTCCCACATGTGCACACACACACCTACACATAGAGCAACTCCCACATGTGCACACACACACACCTACACATAGAGCAACTCCCACATGTGCACACACACACCTACACATAGAGCAACTCCCACATGCCCACACTCTCCACACGTGTGATGTTGAGACAGGATTCCTTGACCTCCTCACACCACTCTACAGATCACACACCCAGCACCTAATGCTGGACCAAATATCATGCACCAAATGTTTGTACATGTATTTGATGACTTTAATGGTACACACTTGTAAGACCACACCCCCAGTAACACACTTGTAAGAGCTAATTAAAGTCAATCTTCCAAACTGAGGCCAGCAGGAGTCCTATATATGTACATGACCACACCCCTATGCCCCCAGCATCATGTTGTACAGTCAACAAGACACTAATGAATGTACTCTACACCAATTTACACCAACTATCACAGGAATGCTGCAAACTGATGAGGCCATCACACGAGTCTTCTCACTCCATGAAAGGATGAGTATGAGTATTATATATATATCGTGATGTCCCATTGGCTCCGAACATCAGCTCCCTGGCATGGTACCACAATGGAACTGAACTCACCTCTGATGATAGAGTGAACATAACCAATAATGGGACATCACTGACCATATCAAATATGACAGCATCTGATGCAGGCAAGTATGAAGTGAAAGTCAACTCACTAGGGTCTGATCCAGCCATCTGTCAGAGGACTCTTCTGCCTATGTTGGAGAACTTTGTCTGGTATAGTCCAGTCACATTTCTCCTGCATGAGTCTAATCTTCCCACGTATAATGTGGAGGACACTATCTTACACTATGCTCTTCCAGCTTATGAAGGCACTGCTCGTCAAAGCGTTGCTATTGACCACACCTCCATGGTTGATCTACGTGCAGTGAAAGTTAGAGGTGTATCTGATCGCCTATCTAAAGATGGTGCACGTGTATGGGACATGTCTGCGTACAGCACCACTCAGTCATATGATAATATACTAACAGTGTCTGTGAGGATGACCTACAACAACACTACTGATATTGCTGGACACTACCTACATGATGCATATGCTGGTGGCATTAATGCAACCACCTGCCCTGATTATTATCTACTCTTCGGGGGTTTTTTCTCCAGATTCTTCGCACTCTATTTGACTATGAGTTCCCATGGTAAGTTGATGGTATTGAATATTACTCACTTTAATGAGATTCCGGCCTTGATATTTCCTGCCGGCAACTCTGTGTATGTTATGTATAAGCATGTGCAGAACATGGCCGCACTTGCAGCAGCTGTGGCACGCGTGATAGTAGGCAAGACAGAGAATGCGGTAATGATATTCATAAAGTACACATGCCACACCCTCTACCCTAATGGCAACCATCCTAGTTCACGTGCAAAGTTGGTGGCTGCCTATTGCTTCTGAGCCGGCCACCGTGGGGGAGGGTGCTGGTGAGAGTGGAGTGCAGCTCTTCAGTTAAAGCCTTGCGGGCACATGCATGATCATCACTGCCTCAGAGGCTGGGGCATGGCACACATCAAGTAAGTTTGGATGGGGATGCTTGTAGACAAGCAGTGCTCACTCACAGCATTGGCTGCTGGGGCACAGACACTGAGCAAACCACTTTCTTTGCTAACTTTGACTACGTGCATCTCTCTGCCTCCACATGGAAGCTTTAGAGGGTTGGACATCCTGCGTGATGCATTTGGAATGAATTGTTCACATTCTTAGCATTCCAGAGCTACATGACGGTATTTCAGAGCTATTTGCACGTGTCCGTGTTGACTGTCCACAGCTATGCACCAATAGATATGAGGGCATGGTTATCTTCGTGATTTAGATTAGTAGCACGTGCACTAAGCTACTGAGTTATTTGGTAGTCGAAGACTCTGTTCTGCACAAGTTGTTGTCTATTTGCAGAGATAATTATTATTGTTGCATTTGGTGCACTGTTGATTCCTCATCTCGTCTGTCTCTAGTGCCAACAACTTGTCCCATTGCAACCAACACACAATGTCCGACAATTGCACCGACAACTTGTACCCCGCAAGGTGAGGCCTGTTGCTAAGAGTTGTTAATGCTGACCTGGTCATATGATCAGGTACACTGGTCCCTGATTGAAGTGGGAGTAAGTGTGACATGTCTGGTTGGTATGCAGGTATGGCTGGCAACCTTTTTTTGACTCTCCCATTTCCTATAACTTTCAACTGCATTGTACTTCAGAGCTGACCCACCCACCATAGATTAGACTTTAAAGCTTCGGGGCATGAACCGGCCAGGGGGAGTGTCCTACAGGCACAAACCCATACCTGTGCTCTTTCCCTGGTTTAGCTACCAAGACCGCCCTGGTCCACCATTCCCGGTTCCTCTGTGTGAGCGTCCATTGAGGACAAAGGAAGACAGACAGAGAGACAGAGAGAAAGGGCTGAGAGAAGTATTAGATAATGGCTGAAGTTCTAGCATTAAACATAGCACATCACTTATGGTGATGGCCTATGAATAATGTTATGCTCACCTAGACAAGCTATTCCCATTAAGACTGTATCTGACTAATGAGAAATGCAGTCCTCTCCTATGAAATACATTATGCATGCATACTCTGTGCATTGTGCTGGGTTGGGAGTGGCCTGGGATGCAAGTGGCTAATATAATGTTGTCCTTTTCCAAAGCCTTTGCTGCATTGATTGAGTTCTGACATGATCAAACATGTTTCAGTGTGCACAGATGAGGGGCCCTGGACCTCATCTGGACTGGGCACAATCTTAGTGGGGCTTGTCTTATTCGTTCTGGGGCTGGGCGTCAGTGTTCTACTTGGAGTGGGGGCACTGGCAGCCTACAGCAGGTGGAGAAGGGACAGTAGCCGGACCGGACAAGCTGCACCAACACAGCCAACTCCACCAACATCTCGAGGACCCCTACCAACACTTCGTTGGATACAACCCTCGCCGCCACCAAGCCCCTCCCAACAACCCTTGCCGACTACCACCTCCGAACAACCCCAACCAATACCCCCTTCCGAACGACCCTTACCGACACTCCCCTTCCAACAACCCTTGCCGACACCCCCCTCCGAACAACCCTTGCCAATACCTCTCTCCCAACGACCCTTGCCGACACCCCCCTCCCAACGACCGTGGAAAACTCCTAACCCACTATACGACAGCATAGAGGATGACACGGCGATGTACGAGGACATGGGCATTCCTAGCCCCAGCTCCAGGCCTGGCACTCCAGATCTGCAGCACCATCAACATGAATATTATGTACTAGAAAAATAACAAACTTCAGTATTATATGATCAGCTTTGTGCTAGCAACATTAGTGTGTGAGGTAGCTAGTTATTGTAGAGTGTGTCTAGTGTGAGTCTACAAGTATTTAATTAATGTTGTCCTAACAAATATATATATGAATATTTCAACTTTTAAGGATACCATAATTATATAGACTGAGGTTAATAAATACATGCTTGCCTATGCTGCATGTAACTATATATAGACTGTGGTTATTATATACTGTACATGCATGCACCTATACTGCATGTAACTATATATAGACTGTGGTTATTATATACATGATGAGCACACTAGAACACAGAGACAACCACAAACACAATGTCCACTCCCACTCTAGATGAGCACACTAGAACACAGAGACAACTACAAACACAATGTCCACTCCCACTCTAGATGAACACACTAGAACACAGAGACAACCACAAACACAATGTCCACTCCAACTCTAGATGAGCACACTAGAACACAGAGACAACTACAAACACAAAGACCTCCCATAATATAATCATCATTTGATTATTATTTAATAGCATGCACCCAGTGCACAATTCTGTCTTCATAAAATAATCATCATTGGATTATTATTTACTAGCACGCGCCCAGTGCACAACTCTATCCTCATAAAATAATCATCACTGGATTATTATTTACTAGCACGCGCCCAGTGCACAACTCTATCCTCATAATATAATCATCACTGGATTATTATTTACTAGCACGCTCCCAATGCACAACTCTATCCTCATAATATAACCATCACTGGATTATTATTTACTAGCATGCGCCGAGTGCACAACTCTATCCTCATAATATAATCACCACTGTATTATTATTTACTAGCCCACGCCCAGTGCACAACATTCATTATTAGGATCACATGTTGTGTTAGGCACATACCCTAACCTTGATACCAACACTCATTATTAGGGGCACATGTTGTGTTAGACACATACCCTAACCTTGATTCCAACACTCATTATTAGGTGCACATGTTGTGTTAGACACATACCCTAACCTTGATTCCAACACTCATTATTAGGGGCACATGTTGTGTTAGACACATACCCTAACCTTGATTCCAACACTCATTATTAGGGGCACATGTTGTTAGGTACATACCCTAACCTTGATTCCAACACTCATTATTAGGGGCACATGTTGTGTTAGACACATACCCTAACCTTGATTCCAACACTCATTATTAGGGGCACATGTTGTGTTAGGCACATACCCTAACCTTGATTCCAACATTCATTATTAGGGGCATATGTTGTGTTAGGCACATACCCTAACCTTGATTCCAACACTCATTATTAGGGGCACATGTTGTGTTAAGCACATACCCTAACCTTGATTCCAACACTCATTATTAGGGGCACATGTTGTGTTAGACACATACCATAACCTTGATTCCAACACTCATTATTAGGGGCACATGTTGTGTTAGGCACATGACCTGAAGGGCCTCCAAATAGCTCATGCTAACAGAATTCTCAAACCTTACATGGAGTCAAGTGTGTTGATAACTACACTATACTAAAGCGTCCAAAGCATGACCTCATGTCATGGGCTTTGGTCTCTACATTTACATCTCTGACTTAAGTCTAACATATTTTTGTTTGGAATGGATTTATGAGCAAATTCAAGTTCCATTCCACATGTCATTGCACATCTGTTCTTTGAAACTTATTATTCTATGTGCTCACCCTGATCCTGTCAGGAGTGTGACTCACATCTTCATCCTCGATAGGTCACATTATTACCAGCTGTAGTCTGTTACCATGACAACAGAAATACAGTGTTTATGGAGGTTCATGTGGTTGTCTCTGTGTTCTAGTGTGCTTAATAAACATGTGATAAGTTTCAGAATGAGCGTCACTTAGCAGCTGATCAAATGAATGTAGTAGTGGAGAAGAGAAGGAAGGAGTGGAAAGTAATAGTTTGGGAATGAAAAATGCATGACGGAGGAGATGCAATGCATTGAGCATGGAGGTAAGTAACTAAATCTCTCTCACAAAATGCACAATGAATCTATCTTCTTCCCAATAATGCCTTTCACTCCACCAATCAGTGAACCCAAAAGGGTGATGACCCTGGGGTCACTACCAAAAACCATAAATAAATCAAGCATTAAAAATATATATATATAATAATAATACACTGTTCACAGTTTCTTGAGGCATATAAAGTTTGAGTTCAATGTGTTTTACCTGGGTGACGGAACTCTGCTCCACTATCACACATTATACACCTCTCATCCCTAACTATCCCACATCTCTTCTTATCCTCTAACAACCCAGCTGATGCAGTCCTCTGTCTAAATTGCAGCCGCACACCTTCCTGACCATGCATGAACCTCACATACCTCTCCACCCCTGCACCATTCTTGCCGATTTATAATAATTCAGCGTACTTTTTCCGTCTACTTTCTCCTCCCAGTCCTTCTCATTTCTCACCTTCACTTTCCCCTTCCACTTGCGCACTGACCCAACCTCGTTGTTTATCTCGTACTTTCTCCTCAAGATCTCATATTCATCCCACCATCCAATTCCTCCATCCTCTCGTAGTTTATTTACAACAACTTTTACCAATCTGCTCTGTTCCAACACCTCTAATCTCTTGCCAAACAAAACCTTCATCTCTTCCCTCCTCTCCTCTAGCTTCCTCCACCCCACATCTCCCCGTATTGCCACTCCTGCTACTGTATCACTTGCCCCCAATAGTCTCCTACCCACTCTCATCTGTACTGACTCCAACTTCTTGCGAGCATTCCGTCCTCCTGTCCACCACACTTCGGCTGCATGCTCCATACTGGGTCTCGCTAGAAGCTCCCACACCATTCTTCCTCTGTCTACTTCCACCTTCCCATTCACTCTAGTCATCCATGTCACCTTTCCAACCCACTCATTCTGCCTTCTTTGCCATCTTCTCTAACTAAACATTACCCCTTAGCTTCCTATCAAACCATATTCCTAAGTACTTGAATTCTTTGACCTCTTCCAATATCTCCTCACCAATCCTCCAATGCACTTCTGATTCCTTCTTCCCTACTACCACGGCCTTGCTCTTCTTGCTATTAAATTTCATCTTCCACCTTAACCGGTATATAATACCACATCCAACATAGCTTGCAGTTCCACCCCTGAGTCAGCCAGAAGAACTTATTACAATGACCTTCTCAATAATAAACATGATTAATTTCAAGTTGATTAAGAAGGTTATTGCAATATCGGTATGTCAACTGAGAGTTGGCTTATAGATCATATCTTACCTCTAACTTCTGGGTGTAACTCCTTTGCTTTGGGTCTTCCAGCCGTGGGATAAGTTCTACGTAACTCTACACTTCAATTGACGATACTTTTCCAAATTCACTGGGGAAAAGGAAAAGGATCGGCAATGCGGGAGTTTCACTTGGACACCATGTTCGCGCGGTAATTATGTCCAGGGTATTAGTGTCGCGATTCCAAACCGCACGTCAACGGCTCCAGATCATACTTGGTAGATAAAAATGTAAAGCTTCCTGGGCCACCTATCCTTGAAGTAACAACTCGGCTCGTATTTAATTAATGGAGGTGCTGTTCTCGTTCCAAATTTCCCAGCCGCGCAATGTATCGGTAAAGGGTCTTATCCAAAAGTTAATTTCCTGAAAGTCATCGCAGTCTATGAAAATGAGTCCCGTAGTTGCTGGAACCCAGCAAGCAGATAACAAGTCGCTTGTAAATATAGCTCGCTTGTAAATATAGCTAGCTAGCTTACCTATTTCATAAATAGAAGAGGCTGGGAATCTTTACCAGCCATCCTATTCAGCTTTCCCTAGTATGCTTGAGAATCTCAGTGCAGGTTTTTAAACCTTGTCTCTGGACATTATTCTCATCACTATGAATTAGCTTCATATTGGATCATGCCAACCTCTAATGCAGTTATGACTGAAAAGGTTACTTGATAATCAAAGCTAGTTTCAGCCCCTCCAGTATTTTATTTTGCATCTAAGAACGTAGGAATATACATTACTATACAAAAGTTATGCCAAACCCATAATAAGGTCTTCATAAATCGACCACAAATATTTCCTTATTTATCAACAAGAACTTTGTCAATACAGCATTCAGTAAACATTTGATATAATTGTTTGACCTAATGTAATCGAAAGACATTTTGGGTGAAGTTTGAGGTGAAATCAGTGTCTGTGGCAAAAGTCAACCAAGTTGTGTAAAGCATGGAAACAATTCCGATCCTCCATAATCCAAAGGTGAACATTGCATATTTGCATTGCACACGACTATCTCCGAGGTAGGAATGGATGCCTTCACATTCCTCGTCACTTGATTCATCACCAGAAATGTCCCAAGCTGCTCTAGTCAATTGGGAAATAATTTTAGCTATTGACTGTCTCGTTGATATCGTCCCGACTAAAAATCGATCGTGTTTGAAATACAATTTCATTAACTTTCCTCCGTCCAACCGCCGTAATATATTTTGTGTAAATAGAGTATAACTTCAGCTATCTTTTGATATAAAAATTATTGCCTATTGACAAATGCTTATATTTTATTTTATTTTTCAAAGCCGTGGCGCCGTATGGCGCGGCGCCTGTGACAGTGAGAGGGTTAAGAGACTTGTAGAGGATCAGCTACAACCACTTTCAAATGTGTGGTGAATGAATGACTAATCAAATGCAATTGTATATACAAAATGTGATACGATCTGAAAAAAGGGCCCACTTCGGCCCCAAAAAAATATCTGCGTTATTGTCATGATGTTAAAGTTCAAGGATAGCTAAGTAGAATGGTACTGGAATTGTGCCTTGATCTAATGCCATTCCAAAGTTATACACAGTTTTGCTTCCATTCTTCATTACACTGTCAAACGAGAAAACGCGTCTGGAAATTGCCCTTGTGTTGTTATACGCGAAACTCCGCTTCACGTATTGATGACGGCACGTTTTTAATCATGACGACCCGTACCAGAAGTAGTTTTTGGCAAGGGGGGCGATCTAGGCAACGCTAGGCCATGGCGCTACCCTGTTAAATAGCTGGGACAAAGGGAGAAGAACTTCTTGGCATCTTGTGAAAGGTATGGTGTAGTCTTAGTTTGTTATTAGTTATTAGCTACACCCTGGCTAGCTACAAGTTAACTGTTTAGAATTTTGTTTATTGTTTTGAGGGCTACATCTTCAAGTTATAGGCTTAGCTATCTCTAGTTTTATCGTCATCTCTATAGGGTCCATAGGGTCCAACTGAGTTTTTGCACCTTTACTACTTTGTTTAAACTAAATTACACCCTAGCTACACAAGTCAAATTTTTGGTTTGTTTTGAGAGCTAGTATCTTCAAGTTATAGGGGTCCAAGTGAGTTTTTGCACCTTCACTACTTTATTTTACCTTTGGTTTTGGATTAGTAGCTAAGCTAAAAGTGTAGTTTGATTGAGTGACTAGTGTTGCAACAGTAAATAATCCTGGTTATCTTTGATAATGGTTATAGCAAGGACATAAAAATTAAATTAGCAAGGATAAAATTAGCAAGGAGAAGGTAGTGAGTAGCTAAGTAAAAGAATGCTGACATCATGGTTCTGGGCATGACCTGCTATTGTATCCTACTTTCTTGCAGGTCGTGCATGTGCGGACCCTTTTTGTCGGTGGTGCCGAGTTCTCCACTTCCTCGTTAACCACTGGTGAGCAGCTCGACTGGATGGCTTTAGAAAAGATGATGGTTTGGGGCATGTTATGTCTTTGTCCTTCTCGGGACAGAACTGTCGGATGCTGTCAAATAAGTACCACTCGTTCTGGAGACAAACCTTTGGTGGGAGTGATGATGATGTGTGGCATATCTGTGACTGTTGGTGTCCAGCAACGTTTGGCAAGCACAAACCGGTGTTGTACAGTGTCTGAACGCTCCTTTGCTGTCACTGTGCCTGGATCGGATGAACTGAATATGAATTGGTGGAAACGCTTTATTCCTGAGAACTTCTTCAAATGCGAAGCAAAGAAGTCTGTCCAATTGAAGCAAGGAATGATGGTGATCAATTCACATCACTTCTGCTTGAACTCCTATTTGACATCAAACACACACACAATATCTGATTGAAATGAAATCACCATTTTTTTGTAAGCATGATGTTTTATTTGTATACACATGCATTTAGCTCACTGTCATCTTCTATGTCACTATCATCTGCATGGTCATTAGGTGTACAGAAATACTCTTCCAATACTTCCAAGAGGGGTTGCTGGTCTTCATGGCTGAAGTGCAAAATAGAGTTTACTGCTTCAGAAGAACGAAAACTGAAGGGAAATTCCCGCGTGCCCACAGAAAACTGAAGGGAAATTCCCGCGTACCCGTAATTTCATTCCGTGCACGCGGTAGCTTCGCGTGGCTTCTTTATTTTTTAAACTTTTTCTATCTGCTCGCTTGAATGGAAGGAAGCGCTTCTTGGCCTTAAAACTTTGCACAAAGATAGAGCAATGACCCTAGATGCCTCTGAGGTAATTTATTGAGATATCATGAATCATAACCTTGGTAGCTATTTCAGGTCCTAGTGCAAATTCAGTTTTTGGGCGAAGTGGGCCCTTTTCTCAGATCGTATCACAAATTGCAGAGTACTTGTAGGTCCTCTTTTTTCTTAGAAGATTCTCAGTAAACCAACTGAGAGTTAACTATTATAATGTATATACTAGAAATAAATAGCTGAAGGTTTTTATACACTTGCAGAAGTCTTATAATTATGTATATATATATATTATATGCGTTATGTATAATTACCTTAGTTATTCTAAATCATGTTCTTGAATTAATTAGTTAACTTTTCCATAATTATGACAGAGAACAACATGCCATACCTCAAGTTAAAAAGTTTAAAAGTTCATGCAATGACTAGGGAAATGGCTCGTCCCCAACCCTGATGGCAAAGATCCCATTACTGAGGCTGCATTCCCACGCTGCACAGCCACAGAAATCCGCTGAAGAAGATGTTGATGGGAGTCCTCTTCATAAGTCACTGACCTCAGGCGGCGTCCCAACTCCCTGAAGAATGCCTTTGCTTGAGGCCCAAAGGATCCACATGTCTCTACCGCCACAGGTACAAACTTGTATGCCGAGTCCAGGTGGGCGTACTTTTCACCCCTCAAAATCTCCGCCTGTGCTGCCACTGCACCAGCCTCAGTGACTGCAGCCAAAAGGTTGGATGGGGCAAAGGTGTCACTGCAGGTTGCATCCCATACCAATAGTCTACCACTTGACCATGGAATGATGGACATGCCATCAGGTCTCTTTCCATCGGACCGAAGCAGACCTGAGGGCTCCAGCCGGGAAGGGACATTTGCAGCAGTTAATGACCGGTGGATGATGTCATTTAAAGCACCATGGCGAGAAAGCCTTCCCTGACTGTGCCTACAGCTCAACCCATGTGTACCAAACTGGTTGACATCCGATCCACAGTAACTACAAGAGTGTGGCTGGCACAGGGGTGCTCCAAGACGTAGCCCAACTGCTATTCGAACTACCTCATCGCTCATTCGGAGACCCAGTGAGGAGATTGGCAGGGCATTAAGCCAGGCACCTGACTCACATGCAGACACGGCGAGGAGACGAGCTCTGGTTTGGGGGTCACTAGCATTCCGCAAAAGTGACTCTGCCCTTTCCAAAATACGAGGCATGTCCCACGATTTCTGCTGATGGGAAGCAGGCGGGGCTGGAGGAGGCAAGACAAGGTCATCACCCCAGAGTGAAAGGGCAACCTCAATCTCAGGGTACTGGACAGCACTAAACCGAGGGGGGAGGATATGGTGAATAAGATTGGACGATCCATCAGCAGAAGCCAAAAAGGCAGAGGGAGCAAGATGAACCGCACTCCTAATTCCAATTCCCCCATGGTTCACAGGAAGGGTGGCCTGTAGCCAAGAAGAGTCATTGTTCTGAAAATCTATATTAGTGATATTGCTGAGGATTGACTTGAGAAGGTGGTCATAGGCTGGGAGATGACTGGAAGAGAAACAGGGAGCAGAGCGGAGAATGTGCATCATCTTAGGGATCGCAAATGAGTGACACAACAATGTGATAGCATCATGTGATTGCAAATGACAAAGTCTATCACCCATCAACTGCAGCAGCTCTGTCTTCTCCCTTACACATGCATCCACTGATTGTAACCCTCCAATAGGAGAGCCCAAGAGATTGGCATTCTCTGGGTTAATGATGCTAACTCCTGGAAGAGCAATGAGGACGATCCCACGAGAGGTAGGATCCTTACAGATCAGTTCTGTCTTTCCTCTGTTTAGCTCAAGGCCCAGAGCACCTGCTTCAACCTCAATGGTCTTGAGATCACAAATTACATCTTCCCGGTTGCCTCCCAGAGTTCCATCATCCAGATAAAAAACACAGAACTCTGACCTCAGCTTTGCACACAATTTCTGAATAGTCAGGCAAAAGAGGAGGGGTCCCAGCGGGTCGCCCTGCTGAACCCCTTCTGAAGACAGCACCACTTCATCACCCCATGAGAGTAAAGATGGCGAGCAGTACACTGAGTGGACAAAAGGGAGAAGCTCGGGAATGTACTCCTCAACAGCACCCAACATCTTGTCCCGGCGAATACTGTTGAATGCATTTCTGAAGTCCACTTTCATGATCACTTGGTCTTCCTTGAGGTTCTGGAGGTAGATGCGAGCAGCATGCAATGCCGCTTCAACCCCCCGCGTCACTCCAAAACCTAACTGCCGAGGGGCCAGGATATCAGGAACTTTTTGCATGGCATGAAAGCAAGCACACTTTGCAGCAAGTCTGCGCAGGGTACAGCCCACAGCGATAGGGCGAACCCCACCATCCTTCTTACGCAGAGCTACCAGTGAGGCACCAAAGAAATGAGGACGGATGGATACAGGTGTGTCACCTCTTAGAATTAGAGATATCAAAGAAGTGAACGCCCTCAGTAGTGAATGGCCACCTTCACCAGCGGACGGACCCGTGAGGTCTTTGAGATGTTGTGGTCTGAGGCTATCCTGGCCACCTGCAGATCCATTTGGGAAGGAACGTATGGCTTGAGTTATGATGGCCTCGGTGACTGAGAAAGAGAATGAGGATGGGTCCGGGGATATCATTATTGAAGAATCTGGGTGAGCCGCAGGGTGCTTCTGCTTTCTGCTTCAAGGCTTCCAGAGTGTCAGGTGAGTGATCAGCTAAAACATCCTCAGCACATGCAAGCCTGACAGCGCCCTTGACATCGCCCTCTTCCAGCTTGGATGTCACCTTTGAAGACAAGAGCTGTAGGGGATCACGAGACTTCTGTCTTTTGGAGCAACGGCTAGGCTTCCCTGATGTAGCATCAGCATCAGCTTCCTCCCTTACAACAAGGTTATTTACGGCTGACGCTAAATTCCACCTCTTCCCTCCTCTCAGCGGCAGCCTAAAACAGCGAGACGCAAAATGCAGGAGGCGACACCACGTGGAATGGTCATTCCTCGCCACCACACTTAACACGATGGATGCTAGCTTCCTGGCTGCCAGCTCCCTCGAGGCTCTAGGGACTCTCTTCAGTACATTAGAGCGCAGCTTTGAGAAAGGAGTAGCAACAACAGCATCTTCAACCGACTCATTCCCACGTGGTGTTGGACTGGAACTAGACACGGGGGTATCTCCCAGAGCTCTTGGCAGTTGACTGGAGCCAGGACAGCGGCAACTTAAAGGCCCATGTGTTCGAACTAGGCCCGCAGATGTCACCGAAAAGCTCCTCAAGCAGATAGAGCAGACTATTCAGTAAAGGACTGAGTGCGAAGCTTCAAAAATGTGATGCGGATGTGGTTATGGCAAATAAGTACATTGACCTGGCTAGAAGTGAGATTCAAGATCTCTGAACCTAACCTTGACATAAAGGGAAGCAGAAGTTATAGCGAGGAGTGTTGGGAGTGAATTAAAGTACAGAGAATAACCACACACCAGCAATACTGCCTTAATACACCTTCTGAAAACACCAGTCAATACTTCAAAAGAACTATTTGCATCCCATTTATTGACAACTTTTCTCAGCAGTTGGATGAAAGATTTTCAAACGCAATCACACTATACAGTCACTTTTGTCTCTTGTTCCAAAAGTAGTGGTCAGTCTCAATGATGTCTGCTGGTGTAAAAGCTACTTCTTCGGGAAAAAAATATTTCTTCTTCAATTTCACCAAGGAATGAACTAGTTCGCTGGGGAAGAGATATTGGGAAAAGGAAGAGAATAACTTACCTGACAATCTAATTAATACACTAATGTATGCTGACCCTGATATATTTCCAAATTTGAGAGAGCTTGTTCTTGTTGGATGCACATCTCCGATCGGATCATGTGAGGCAGAGATCTTTCTCAGTAGTAAGATGCCTAAGACATGTTTACATTCTACTATGAGTGAAGAAAGGCTTGCAAGCCATGCTATGAGGCATTCTCGCTATAATCTCATGGCCATGACAAGCATCTTGTCTATGACATAACTTGTCCTTATATTGCTATGTTACACTGGTGTGTATATAGCACCAGTAGCATGGGAGCTCTGGTGATATTCGCTGAGGAGGATAAGTCTAAATCGTATTCATTTGGACATACTTATATACTTCTTCTTCCCAATTCTTGTTAGTGAGATTCTGGTGGCAATGAGAATCAGGTCTTGAACATTTATGAAGGAGTTGAAAGGAAGAGTACAGCCAAGAAGAGGGAAAGCAATGGCCCATGCACAACTCCGACGGTGTCTCTTGGTGGACCCTTTTTTGGGGATTATTTGTTGTTGTCTTGTTTCTATTTCTAGTTTTTGTTGAGTCATTATTATTATTATGTATATAGTATACACTTTTTTCTCAAAAATCCCCAACTATTCCTATAATTATAGTGAAGACTAGAGCATCTAGTCGAAACATCGAGTGAATAATGGTTATTGAGAAGGTGATTTTAGTCGATTGAGAATTCATTGAGATTATTATAATTATTATATCTATATATAATTTTTTTTAATTTTTTTTAATTTTTTTTTTATAATTTATTATTTTTTAAATTTTATATATGAACTGAAATAATACAATATTAAATACAATGTCCAATAAACAGAATAACAAACAAACATTAACAAAAAAGTTGTAGTAATTGTAACGAAGATTATTTTTTATAAGTAGTGTATTAAGATTTTTTCGTTTTTAATGTTTTTTTAATGTTTGTTTGTTAATGTATGTTTGTTATTCTGTTTATTGGACATTGTATTTAAATAATTTATTAATATATATATATATTTTTAATTAATGAAAGTCTAATGAAATAAGTCCTCCAGGCTGGAGTCATTGCTAAGTTAGTAAAAATAAAGTAAAGTAAAGATTGGAGGGAAGGGATAAAAAATTGTCCAAAAGTCTATCAGACTAATGGTACATTGACCAGAGCATCGACAGCATTCTCCCTCTGAATGGCAACAGAGAGCCTCTGCAAGAGGAAGTGGAACAATAATGGCTTCTCTAGGACGTTGATAAAGGAAAGTGTTTAGTGGCCAAAGCTCCTGAAGTGTCAACTGTCACAGGAACAAACAGGTATATAGGATGATCTTTGCATTCGGTGGATTTCAGTCATTATTATTATTAAAAATAAATAACGAGCAAAAACAAATATTAGATGAAACAAATATACACACAAACAAATAACTAAATTAAACTAATGACTGCCGAAAAAAGTTCTCCATTGCAATAACACGGATAGTCACTGGACAAGGTAAGCAATGGATTTCACTTCACTAGTTCTCTGACGAATCTTGTGACAGTCTTTGATGTAATCCGTTGAATTAAGTCCAATGACCATCATGGTCTCTATGGTAACTGCAGCGAAGGAGTGGTTATGGTCCAAATATGTAATTGGCCAGCTTTCCTCTGCTGCATATACTGTACCTGCACAGCTGGTACATAGAAAAACCACAATATTTGGAGATGCTAGATTACCATGTTTCTAAGGTTACCCCATTCGGCCTTTTGCCATCCTATATGTGGAGAATAGATTATTCGAACCTCTTTGAGATCGGGAGATGACAGGCATGATTTAGGATGTCACTTATAGCAACGGGTGGGCATCGCTGGAGTTTGTCAGGTCCTTCAGATGAAGAGGCTGCAAATCATCTGATGACTTCCTTACACAAATTTAGGAAAGAATCAATTTCTTAAAATACATGTTTCGTTGGAGGAGATTAGAGAGAGAAACTAGGTTGAGGTATGGACGACTCTGAAAGAAATGAAGGACGCTTCACCTTGAACACAATAGGCCTCACATCACTCTGAAAGGGTGTTCTCCAAACAAGCCAGTTTTTGGATTGCATGTATCATTACAGCAGGGATGTACATTAAAGACAACTGTTTCACAAAACCATTCACTTCATGTGCATTCCAATGGTTGCTTTATTATCCTAGAGTGTATGGAATGGCAGAAAAAGTAGGGGAAGATGGTAATGTTACCAAATACTCGAAGACTAGTATATAAGGGAGTGGACGAGCAGAATAATCTCTCAAGTCCGTGCATTCCACTAAAGCCATTGCAGAGTTTATATTTCATGATGCCACACGCATGCGATGTTTGCTGCCAGGACATGCAATTCAACCAGAGATAGCATACATGGCTAATAATAGATTGCATATGGATACAAGTCGTGCCATTTCAATTCATCAAAAATAATAACACATAAATTTTTAAATATTTTGTTTTTTTCAGTTGTTATTTTACCCCATCATATTGTGCAAGTGTATCTCACAATCTTAATCATTGTGACTTTCAATACCAAGGTTACATATTGTGAATTTGATTTGTAGTATAGAGGGAGAGGGGCAGAGGGAGAGAGAAATGAGAGGGAGAGGGAAAGAGATGAGAAGAATAGAGATGAGAGGACATAGAGGAAAGGGAGAGAAAGGAGCAGGGAAGAGAGTAGAGGGAGAGAAAATTAATGGGAGAGAGAGATGAGGAGGATAGGGGGAGAGAAAGGAGTGGTAGAGAGAGAAGAGGGAGAGAGGAGAGGGAAGTAGTTATGGATAGACAGAATGTATGCAGTTTTTCATACAGGGGGGGGGGAGGAGCCCTGGGATATTCCCATCACCCCCAATTACTTCTCTCCCACCAAGAATTTTCACAATAAAAATTTATATTAATGAAATTTCTTATATACATTACAGTAACGGGGAAAAAGAGCAGTACAGAGAAGGGAACATAGATGCTCAAAGATGATCAACAGTAATAAAAATAAGCGACAAATATATACAAAAAAGGAAATAAGAAAAAAAAGAGATAAGATTGCAAGCCAGGAGCACTAGGTCCAGGGTCAGAGAAAGCCTGGACCCCACTGACCTGCCAGACAGACAGCAGAGCGGTGGACACCCACAAACTGTTGGTAATGTTCCGGCTGACCCTGAGCCCTAGCCCTGACCCAGCTCTAGCCCAAAATGTGAGCACCCAAGGTGTATCCTATGGATCCAATTGGTGGAGTGAGATAGAAAAGAAGAAAAAAAGCCATACGATCGACTGCTGCAAGCAAGGAGGTCATACAAAAAATGTAAGTCTGCACTGGACAAATGTGACTCCCACCTGCAGTTTGTGCAGCAATGCATCAGGGACGACATAATAACCAAAGGTCTGACAATCAGTAAGAGCTGCTATGCATTCAAAGAAGACCACTCAGACATTAATCAGAAATTTGAAATTATTTTAAGAAATGCAGAAAAAGAATTATTGTCATCTCTGGAACAGCATTATGAGAAAGTAAAGGAAAATTTGGAAACAGAAACAGAGCAAATCAAAGACAGCATGAAAACAATTGAAATGGCTTCTGCAGAAGAGTGGGCGGATGTCAGGGAAAGAACAGTCACTCTTATTCCCTGACATGAACCCACCAAAACTCCCTAGCCAGTCAACAGAGAAGCCACACGACTTGATGGAAAATCCTTATCGTGTTAAATGTGTTGTTGTTGTCATCATTTGGTGTTTTTACAAACACGAACACTTTTTTTTGCAGCGAGATCAAGGGGGATACCCTTTACACTAGATTACATCATTATGGACATGCCTTCACTAATCCTTCCAAGATCAAGATTCTGAGACAGATTGTTGAGACGGAAGCCACAAACACACAACCCTGGAAAGGAGGGACTCACAACAACCGCAAACACAGACCTGAACGGAGAAGGAAAACAAGTTATTAATACATGGTGGAGACAATCTATTAATAGAGGAGTAGTATACCAGATAGAACATTCTATGATGTTCTGTCGTGGTTTGATTGGTCCTTATATGATGTATGTAATGGATTAGCTAGTGAGGATATATATGAACTAGGGTGAATGCCCCAAGAGAGAAAAAGAAGAGAACTAGAGAACCGAGAAGTGAACTCGAGTAGTAAGATACTTGTATTTCTCTACGAATAAATCAGCCAAGACCCGACGCAACAGCTGGTCAAGGTCATCAACAACTTTGTATCAACCCTGCTCGCCAGAGGGTACATTGACCTGCCAACACACGAACATCTGCAACTCAAGGACACCAGAACTCAACAATTATATTTCCTGAAAAAATTGCACAAGAATCCACACGGGGTGAGACCAATAGTGAGCGGCTGCAATGGTCCCACAGAGAAATTATCGGCCCTTGCAGATTACTTTCTGAGCCCAATAGTGCCCGAGACAAACAGCCACATCAAGGACATGTAGTGCAGATTCTGGAGGCCCTGTCCTTGCCACAGAACTGCACACTGCTGACCATCGATGTCAAGGCACTCTACTTGAATATACCACACGAGGAAGGCATCCAAGCGTGCCTCCAGCAACTCTACTACGCTGGCAGAGATCAACCACCATTTCCACCACAAGTGGCCCAATCTATCCTCAAGATCGTACTGCAGAGAAACTATTTTCAATTCGGCCAAAAAATATTCCACCAAGTGCAAGGCACGGCCATGGGCACAAGAATGGCCCCCTCCTATGCCAACATATTCATGGACAGACTCGAAAGAGATTTCATGAACACCCAGGACCACAAACCCATGCTGTGAAAGTACTACATTGATGACATCATAGTCATATGGGACAAGTCCCCAGAACAATTGCAAACCTTCCTCACCAACCTCAAACTCTACCATCCGGCAATAAAGTTCACCCATACATCATCAAATACATCTGTAGACTTTCTCGATCACACCTGTACAAGGAAAGAGATTCTCAGACGAAGGAAAGCTAGATCTGAAACCATTATTCAGGAGACCAATTGCTTCCAATATGTTCACTATAGCTCAGCCCATCCGAGAGCAGTGTTCAGAGGCATCATCAAAGGCGAGGCAATGAGAATTTTGAGAGCCTCCTCAGACCAACCACCTACAGGCAGTCCTGAAGAAACCAGCCACACACTTTCTGGCCAGAGGCTACCCGCACGTCATCAGGCAGACATTCCATCAGGTGCCCTACTGTGGTTATTTGCATTGTACATTTGACCATATGGTATATTTAAAAATAGTGTAGCGTCTTGCTATCTATACACTTTAATCCTCGTCCTCATCACCACGCACGGACACCAACATAAGTAGATTTTCATACAGGTCCTGTCTAAACAAAATAAATAAAAGCAAAACAAAAGTTAGCTATATACCTATATACTTGCACAGTTCATAATACATTTTAGCTACAGTGATTTCAGAGCTCTTTTAAACGGTCCATAATGCCTCATCCCTCTTATTTCCTTTGGCAGAGATTTAAAAAGTACTGCCCCTTGAAATTGAAATGTTTAGTGGTAAAATTTTGTACGTGGTTGTCCAAGGTGCAGTTTATTTGATTCTCTTGTTGTAGAATATCCGTAGTTAGAGTTTGTCACAAATTTTGAATTTAAATATGTGGGCTTGACCGCTCAGGCATCTATGCACCAGACATTGGGTTTTCTTATGTCGTCTCATCTTGAGTGTCGTCCAACCCAAAGTTTGTCTCAATGACTCAGTGCTCGTGCGTGGTGGTTTGTGTAGGATTACCCTTAGACCATAGTTCTTCACCCTCTCCACTCTGTCACTCAAGGCAATCGAACGGCTGCACTGCACGTAGTTCGGTTTGTTCTATATAGCAGCTGTACGGACTGTAGATTCTCTCTCTCAAGTGTCAGGGTGAGTTGAGCAGGCAACCATCAGCTCCTTCTGTAGTGTACCAGTGTAGTGTACCTGTACTGAAATTTATTCTTCAGACCATGTGTGTATTTTCAGGTTCGTACCTGTACTGTCATTCTAGTTTGTGTGTAGTCCTACCTGTATTGTCATGCTAGTAGGTGTGTATTCGTACCTGTACTGTTATGCTAGTTATTCAAATATAGAGCAGGGAGCCCTGCTCTATAAATTGCCCTGCTCTATAAATAGCCAGTGAACATGTGACTGCTTATTAGAATAGTTGGTTGTGGGTGGTTGGCAGGTCAGCCAATCAGCACACCACAAATCGGCACAATATTTAGCAGCCAAAGAGACCCACTCTAACTGCTAGGAAATGATTTTGGCTTGTGGACACTTTTGGCGTGTGCTCAATAGCAACATTGAAAAAGGAAAGGGGAAAGGGAGGAAGAGTCTAGGGCTTGCTTGCTGTTTCCAGAAAACAGTCTAGTTTTGAGGGGAATACAAAGTGTAGCAAAAACATTCTTTTACTTTCAGGCAACCATTGGTGTGCCGCTGCTGTGACTATCTCTCAGCTATGTTGTAAACTTTACAAGCTCTATAAGTGACTGTTGAGTAGTTTTTACAAGTTGTGGCCAATGGAGCTACAACTGTTGGCAGGAGGGAGCTGATACATTTTATTTGTTATTCACCATGAGCAGCAAAATGATATTAAACAAGCAACTCAAGGCAAACAAGTTCTTGTATTATCATCATCAGCAGCAACCACACCAGCACACATGCAACATGACAAGTTGGTAGTTTGCTGATTAGATGTGGTTGAACTGCTAACAAACACCTGCTAACCAAACACATGTGACACTGGGCCGTGGTGGGGCAAGACAGTGAGTCCTGCACCATTCAGTTCTGGTCAATCAATGTTGGACTACTTCTGGTAAAATCATAATTAATTAACATACATCACATATTTGACTTCTTATTAGAGACTGAATAGGAAGTATGAACTTGCAATTACCTATAATTATCGTTTGTGTGTATTGATATTTACTATAATTTATGGTCATCTCCCTTTGAGAGAAGGGAATCTAATTAACAAATTAACACCTGCACAATTGTACCTGACAATTGTATCCAGCAGGCGGAATTTCTTTTTTTAATTTTAATTTTTAATCAATTTTTATTTCATTTTAAAAAATCCTTTTTTTCACCGCTATCATGAACTTACAGCTTCGTAGAGTAGAAGTGCTGCACTGGATCCTTCGTAAAGAGTTCGGCGGCTTGCAGATTGCGGGCTAAAGAAGGCTGCTTTGTAAGCGCGCGCGTGATGCATATAATTAAATTTGTATGGCCGTAGAACAGTAGTACATGTAATGGCTTCAGTTTATTATTTTAAATAATATATTTTACAAACTATTTTTTGTTAACTTGGGAAAAAATTCTAAATAGATTAGATCCCCTTTCCCCCACCTAATTGCCTTTTCTTTCCCCTTCCCTTACCCAGAGAAAGTTGGGAATGTAATTATGCCACACATTTCCCCCTCCTTTTTTGGTCTAGCTAGAACCCTGGGTTAGGATTTCTCCGTGCTTCACTAGGAACTACAACTAGGAACTACATGGAAGATCCTAGTCACTCTACTCCAAAGAAGAAGTCTGCTATTATGGCAAGATTGGATCACAAAGATGGTGGTCTAGCTGTGAAACGCACGAGCCTGTGGTTAGGATACGCATGCGCATACATACTTTTTCAGGCTAATTCATTACTACTCAACAAACAAAACCTTTGGCGAGTGCTCTCTGGTTTTCTGGTTTCTCTCGCCCTTGGTGTTCTGCGAGTGGCCTGTCGTACTAAAAAAAGAAGTAAGGTTCTTTTCTTACCTTTGCTTGGTTGTGTTAATGGCTTCTATGGCTAAAAACTTATTCTCTTTTTCTCCCAGGAAACCACTCACTCTCCGCAATCATCTCTCTCTCTCTCCCTCACACAGTCACACAGCCTGTAAGTGCTGACCATTTATCCCCCAAACTATTAGCGCTGTATGTGGGTTATTCTGCCATCGAGTACCATCCAAAAATGCTAAAATCTATACCAGCAAGAACTTTCAAAACTTGTGTCTAGAGAAGCTATGTGTGCTATACGAGGGCGTGGACAAATAGAGGGCGAGCTCTATGGCAGTTCACAATTAGAAGTACAGTTTGTTAGTCATTCAATTGTTGTCTAGGGAGCTTCCCAGGCATCCCCTATCTAGTCCAGTCTCCTGCTTCTGCAACCAGGGTGGGTGCACCGTCAGAGAAAAGCCTTGACCTCTCTGACATGGCGGAATCTGACCTTTCTGGAACAGCAGGTGTTGTGTACAGGGAGCAGACAACTACAAACAAACCTCGACATCAACCACACAAACCACTCAATCACACACTCTTGAACAGGGATGTTGTGCTAAAAGATTCGAAGAGTTCTGATTGGCGGGAGAAAATGTCACAACAACACTCGGATATGACCGTAAAAGGAAATGTTGCAGACTGTTCTGACAGCGCCGAGTCAGGGTATAAAAACGATCGAATGAGAATGAGAAAGAGAGAGAATCGAAGAGAGAGACTCATTGAAAGAGAAGAAGAGAAAGGACGAACTTCAATAAGTTATTGAGCTGGGAGCGTATTGTTGTTATTGCCAAGTATAACTAGACTTAGACATTATTTTATTTACTATTATTATGCTTGTGATATTTGAATATATTGCTGCTGTGTAATATTTTGCGATTATATCACATTGTTATAACATAACTTTTTTCGAAGCAGAGAAGGGAAGGGCTTATTGAGCTGGAGATTGGTATTGTATGGTCCCAGTAAGACTAACACTGAGAAGAAAGTGTTAGCAAGGCTGAGGGCATCATCAGAACTCTTAGGTGACTTACAGAGAGGTCATCCAGAAGAAGATTCCTGAGAGTGGTTGGTTGGGAGGTGTCTACACCAATGAGGAGTACATATTGGTGTGTACCTTTTATATATTATAACACAAACTAGATGCTTCTCATACAGATGGGGTGTAACTGTGAAAGCTGCATAACAACACCGTAGCAAGCAGCACACATGGCACAGGCTATTATGCAATATGCCCCAGTTTCAACATAAGGCATATAATGCACCAGAACTTGGGCTAGCATATAATGCACCAGAACTTGGGTTAACATATAATGCACCAGAACTTGGGTTAGCATTTAATGCACCAGAACTTGGGTTAACATATAATGCACCAGAACTTGGGTTAGCATATAATGCACCAGAACATGGGTTAGAATATAATGCACCAGAACTTGGGTTAGCATTTAATGCACCAGAACTTGGGTTAGCATATAATGCACCAGAACTTGGGTTAGCATATAATGCACCAGAACTTGGGTTAGCATTTAGGGGGGGTGAAAACCATTTATTGCCCAATTATGTGACATTTTGTGACCTCATAATCTTTGTTGTGTTTCATGCTATGCAGGTAATTTTGGTACCAAACTGAAGCTTATTCTTTGTGCTTTCTCATGACGTGCTTTTATATATATCCAACTACAATTTCATTGAAATCATGATGTACCAAGTGTGTACCTCCCGAGTCTCTTGAAAATTATATAAAATCTATGCCAATGAGACAACACCAGCCACTTGGACTGAGGATATAGTAACCATAGAGGTACGTTTTGGCATGAAGCTTTTAGTTCATTTGTACTTTCTGAGATGAGGCTGAATCTATAAAAAAAAGTACAAAGTGTGAATCAAATAGCCACCCATAAAAAGTGACTGCTACTCTAAAAAGAAAAAAGGTTCGCATCA
Organism: Cladorhizidae sp. MBARI D1340-BT2; assembly: GCA_028752905.1. Lineage (NCBI taxonomy): Eukaryota > Metazoa > Porifera > Demospongiae > Poecilosclerida > Cladorhizidae > Cladorhizidae sp. MBARI D1340-BT2. The sequence goes on along the minus strand of JAQNBH010000003.1, from coordinate 19,837,177 downwards.
AAACGTAGATAAAAGAAAGAGCTTCAAAATGGTATATACAAAGTTGAAATTAGTGAAGTGACTATTGAAATATCTTATTTCTCCTACAAAAAAACAACGTTGTGAGAAAATTAAGATTTAAAGTTGTGGTTATGTAAGTTTGTACAACTACTCCGTTTTTGCAACAGAATAAGACTCTGTTCCACCATTCATATACCAGTTGCAAGCTGCTTGTAAACACACACAGCCTTGACACACACACAGCCATTGAAAGTGAATCCATTGATAAGTTGAAAAAAGCTGATAAAAAACACCTCAAAATTGCCCAGGACCATACGTCTCCCCCTCTTCCTCCACTAACTGCTCCTCCAGTGTCACCCTGTCCATATGTAAAGCTTGCCTCCTCCTTTTCACCTGAATCTCTGCCTTCACCATTGATGCAGACACCCGGCGATGGTCCTTGGGAGAAAGGTACTGCATGGTGAGTGGTGAAACCGTGACCTCAAGTCCTTCATGGAGAGCTGCAAAGGGAACCTGGCCAGTGTTGAATGAGATCACTGCCAAATTGACTGCAATCTCTACTGTGGTTGCAGAGCAGAACTCAGTCTTTGGATATCGTTGCCAGATGGTACTGTTAAATGATTCATTCTGGTTTTGTGTCGCTCCCAGTACACACCGCTCCATCAGGGTGTCACTGGAGAGCCGCTCAAAGATGCTGTACAGATGAGGGGCAATGTCTGGATGGATGGAGGGTGAGTGGAGTGGAGATGGCTCTGACAGGGCAAGTGCACAATTGAATCTGCACCACGACCGCTTCCCACTAGGACAATACTGGTGCTGTGGGGCGTTGTCTGTGGACTGAGAATGGTAGAATAATTATTGCCCACACAGCATCTCGCATTGCAGCCGAGTCACCCACGTTAGATCGAATGGCATTACCGTAGTACCTAGTGAGCAGCTTGATGGTCTTGTCTGTGAGCCTCCCCCTCCCCCTCATCCTCACTCGTTCACCTCTCTCGTTCACTAGCCTCTCCTTACACTTTTCCCTGAGTGCTGTGCCCATTCTCTTTTGGACATGGCCAACACATTCTTGCTTGCTTACTGCATGGCTAGCACCGTAGGGCTTCTCATCACTGAGCAACTTGAAGGTCTTGGCATCACCATCAGCAATCATGGAAGTATATCTGAGCTTGTGAAGACTGATCGAGCGTTTCCAAATATTGAGGGCTCCATGACACTCCATTGATGTTAATGAACCCATAGTTATTGGCCTGGCAAAATGCCTGATGTTCCTCCCACCAGTCCATGAATTCCACAGACGACTCATCCAGTTCACAATGAGCTTTGCAGGCCGGGCAGTGCTTGCTTAGAACTTCTATATCCAGTACCTTTCCCGTATCCCAGGAAGCGACAACAACAACACCATAGAGGGACTGGAAACCTCGCCTAGCCCAGGTACCATCGCAAGTGACGGTAATATCCATAATATCATCCTCAGGTACGTCTTTGCGAAGCTCAGCAACAGCAGCAGAACAGGAGGCCTCTCTCTCCTTCTGGGAGACAACAAGCAGCTTCTTGTTGTGAGAAGAGTAGGCTGGCTGTGAGATGGGAGGTAACATACCCATGAGGCCAGAGAAAGTCTCCAGAGCACCCCTTCCCTTGCCAACAACTCTCATAGCAAGAACAGACTTGGTGTTCACTTCTAAATCCTTCTTAGAGTAAGGGTCAGTGATGGCAGAAGACTTGCCACAAATACTGCAAGAGATGGAGAGCTTAGAGACTAACCCCCTTCTACTGGTCCTGTCTTCAGTAACTGTCAGAGGAGAGCTGCAACAAGAGAAGGCACTGACCGCTCTCTGTAGACCTCCCATCCTAATCAGGTGAAGGTCCTCTTCAGAAGCATCGACCGTCGATGTTCGGGTAGCTGGAAGCAACACAATCTTCTTACCGCTAGCTGTCTGCACTGGTGCCGGAGAAACAGCTGCGCTAGAAGGTCCAGGAGTGCTCTCAGAAGGCTTTCCTTTCTTTCCTTTCCAAGAGAAGGCCTTGGAGCGCTTCTGTTTGTAGCCAGAGCGAGCTTTCTTCACAGCTGGAACAAAGTTGGCCATTTAAAAAATTCATAAGTCGAAAATGCCGTGTCAGCATGCGCACTAAGTTACATTCTTACCTGCAATTGCGCAGATACTATGAATATGTGCAGCAAACGGTGGGCTTCATTTTGTCATTTTGGCATATTGAACTCCGAAATAGCCATAGCGGTTATGGAGATGCGACATATCCTCGTTCTTCAGACATTATCTGGGTGATCCAATGAAAGAAATGAAGGCAAGGTGCATGGATAAAACTCTCTGTATCTTCAGAATGGAGCATTCAAATGCTCCCAGATTTTGAGATCAACTAGAATAGGTGTGCAGGTACATAATGATATATATATTAAAAAAACTTTTTTTTTCCAACAAAAATGGTTTATACCACCCCCCTTAATGCACCAGAACTTGGGTTAGCACCAGAACTTGGGTTAGCACCAGAACTTGGGTTAGCATATAATGCACAAGAATTTGGGTTAGGATATAATGCACCAGAACTTGGGTTAGCTTATAATGCACCAGAACTTGGGTTAGCATATAATGCACCAGAACTTGGGTTAGCATATAATGCACCAGAACTTGGGCTAGCATATAATGCACCAGAACTTGGGCTAGCATATAATGCACCAGAACTTGGGCTAGCATTTAATGCACCAGAACTTGGGTTAGCATATAATGCACCAGAACTTGGGTTAGAATATAATTAGGAGTGGGCTATACGGTCGTCAAAATGAAATTTCTGTTATTTTCATTAGGGCTGAGTTTTTTTGTGTTCTATATAACCTATCTCAACATGAAGTGGGAAAAAAAATTGGCCTGGGGTCCAAGAAAAAAGTGTGCAGAGCCCTTTTGTGTTAGCACACCTTACATTTAATGCATGTGAGTGCATTTTAGAGTTTTTCTCATACCTCAGGTTCAGCTTTAGGTAGACACTTCATCTAAAACATTTTTCTGGGGTTATTTAGGACACAGAAAGTCATAAAAGTAATTAGAAAATCATAGAAGTACAATTACTAGTCAAGAAATTTATTTTGGACTAATATTTAACCACATAGTACACAAAACACTTGTATTTCAGGTCATTACATAAAACAAAACAAGGCTTCCTCATAGAAAAGTCCCAGGTGGCAGAAACTTGCACAGGCGCACAATTTGCTGCTGGATAGTGTCCTGGATATCATCAGTGCCAGGTGGTCACTGCCAGAGGTTATCTCCAGTACAGGTGATCCACCCGGAAGGTTCCGTCCCCATTATCATCAATGTAAAACCCAATATACCATCTCTTGTTGCTTCCCTCATCCCAGATAACAGCAAGTGGTTGGTTAGACTGGAACACAGGTTCTTCCTGTGAGATCTCTGCCTCCTGAACGGTGGTTTTGGCTCCTGTCAGTCTTTCCATGATCTCCTCCTCACACGGAAACTCCACTGCCTCCTCTGCTTGGTAGTCATCACCTAGGATCACAGTTAGGTTCTCGATCATTTCATTCTCAGACAGTTTGTTGACCTTGTAAAGGTCCCTGCGGACATCTGAATCATGTAGATGTGTGACTCGCTGGTATTGGATCTCTTGCCTCAAGCAAGTCTTTAGCTCTGGTAAATTTTTTTTGACAAGCTCCTTCAGTTCTTTGACACATGTAACTGGTCCTCCATGTTTTTTTACATTTCACAAGAAGTTGATCGACAAAATCATTGGCCCTCACTTTCTTTTCCAGGTTCTCTCTCAACCTTTGTTTCTTCTTCTCCTTCTGATTATTACTCCACGTCACCTCCATGGAGTCTAGGTGTTTTAGGACAGCAATGGTTGACCTCTCAACTTCATTGAGATGCTTGTCCATGAGCATAAGGTCATCTTTGATCCTCTTTGCCTTGAACAGCTCTGTTAGAATGTAGAGCTGACTGGGCAGCAAGATAACCAAACTTGGCCAAGTACCTCTCCGTATTCAGGTTGTTTGTTGGCAGGTTCTTCCGTTGGTCTACAGTCAATGTATGGAGAGGAGTTGCTCGTGCAGTATCTGGGTCACTGCTCCAATACTCACGCTTGCACTGCAATTCTACACCTCTGGCGGCCTGGAGACACATCTCTCCCAGAAGAAAGTGATCGAGATCGCTTTGTGGAGCATTATGCTCCATTTTCACGTGTGTCCACTCTACATGATATATGGATAAGGGTGTCTGTCTTTTTATCAGCAAGGTCACTGCAGAGCTTGGGAAGGATGTTCACCAGCAAATCCTGGCTTGCTCTCTCGACGCAGTTGAGGAAGGGCATTGTCACCCTGTACGTAAAATTAGTGAATCCTGCGATTATGAAATCGTTATCAAGGTAAATCTTACATGCTCGAACAAGAAGATTATTTAATGGTGTCTGTACGAGTAGCTGTTTGAGGTAGGGAATGCAATCGTAGACCGCACCTGCCTGGTATCCAAGTCTAGTAAAATGCTTCTCTTTGTAGAGGCTAAAGGATTTGTGTACTCCAGCCTCCTCTAGAATCAAGTCAAACTGTTCTGCTAGAGATGTTGTCTTCCCGTCTCCCTCATGTGCTACAAGCTTTAGAAGAGCTGCCAGAGCTGTTTCAAGAACAGATTTTTTCTGCCGAAGGAATGACTTCAACAATGGCTCTCTCTTCACAATCATTTCGCGAAGGCCAATCTTGTCCTCAATGGCTGCCATGGTCGTGAGGTTGACTGCATCAAACCGTTCACATGTATGAGACTTACAAAGCAAGCGGTATGGCACATGCTTAGAGCCAAGTTGATCTGCCACACCTGTCTCTATCTTGAGATTTTTGCTCACAGCATCTGTCATCAGGGCATCAATCTGTCCCAGAGATGTACAACAGTCCTGCTGGGGTCATCAGCAGCTACTTGCAGTCTCCTCAGGGTCTCAACAATAAGTGCCACTATCTGGTCCCTATCTTCAAAAGCAAAGAAGAGAGGACGTAGAGGGATCATCTTACACTCTGCAGGATCACCATCACAGAAATTCAAGATGAGACATGGCCAATCACTATCTATTCTACTTCTCTGTGTAGTGTCAAAGTGTAGAGTCACTTTTGTTGAGGGCTTCTTGTTCACAAGGGCCTTCGCAGCTGCTACTTCCTGACAGAGAGCCTTTTTGTGCTTGAAGTTGTTGATAGATTTAGCTGAAGGCAGCACCTTTTCATACAACTTGTAGTCTTCCGATGATCGTGGTTTCTTTGAGCAGGGTGGTTGATCTGAAGGTTCTCAATGGTGATTGGGGCATCAATTGCTCTACTTCTCTTGGAAACCGGTGTAAGCTCCAAATCTTGGTTTATGAATTCCATCTCTTCTTGTCGCTGCTCTTCCTGTCTTCTTTCTTCCTCTTGGGTTGCTGTCTTTTCTTCATCATGAACCCAATCTATCTCCTGGCTCAGGAGATGATTCCTTTCACCGCACTGATCTTGATAGAAGATGGCTTCATCACCTGATAGTTTGTTTATCCATGTTTAAAAAAGCGAGAAGTTCTTGGTGTATTTCCGTAGCCTTCTCTTCCTCTGTGGAACATCCATATTCATCCATAGTTTATTTCGAACATGCAAAGATGACTTATTGTGGGAGCATCTGACTCGGTTTTCATAATCCTGCATGATCTGCTCAAAAGTGCCAATTATGGCCAATTTTTGAAAATGAAGTGAACTGGGTTAAAAACAATGAAACTTTTGAATATAAACATAGCAATTTTACTTCTTTTGATACCATATTTAACCATGCAGCTTTAATTTTTTTTACTATTTTAATTTTTTCACCTAATTTGATTGAATTTTGGGGCCACCCGGGCACAAAAAAACCTTGCACACTTTTATTTTACACCCCAGGCCAATTTTTTCCCCATTTCATGTTGAGATAGGTTATATAGAACACATAAAAACTCAGCCCTAAGCAAAACAAAAAATGACCCATTTATAGCCTACTCCTAATATAATGCACCAGAACTTGGGTTAGCACCAGAACTTGGGTTAGCATTTAATGCACCAGAACTTGGGTTAGCATATAATGCACAAGAATTTGGGTTAGGATATAATGCACCAGAACTTGGGTTAGCTTATAATGCACCCGAACTTGGGTTAGCATATAATGCACCAGAACTTGGGTAAGCAGTAAGCATTTAATGCACCAGAACTTGGGCTAGCATATAATGCACCAGAACTTGGGTTAGCATATAATGCACCAGAACTTGGGTTAGCATATAATGCACCAGAACTTGGGTAAGCATTTAATGCACCAGAACTTGGGTTAGGATATAATGCACCAGAACTTGGGTTAGCATATAATGCACCAGAACTTGGGTAAGCATTTAATGCACCAGAACTTGGGTTAGAATATAATGCATCAGAACTTGGGTTAGCATTTAATGCACCAGAACTTGGGTTAGCATATAATGCACCAGAACTTGGGTTAGCATATAATGCACCAGAACTTGGGTTAGCTTATAATGCACCCGAACTTGGGTTAGCATATAATGCACCAGAACTTGGGTAAGCATTTAATGCACCAGAACTTGGGTTAGAATATAATGCATCAGAACTTGGGTTAGCATTTAATGCACCAGAACTTGGGTTAGCATATAATGCACCAGAACTTGGGCTAGCATATAATGCACCAGAACTTGGGTTAGCATATAATGCACCAGAACTTGGGTTAGCATTTAATGCACCAGAACTTGGGTTAGCATTTAATGCACCAGAATTTGGGTTTGCATATAATGCACCAGAACTTGGGTTAGCATATAATGCACCAGAACTTGGGTTAGCATATAATGCACCAGAACTTGGGTTAGCATATAATGCACCAGAACTTGGGCTAGCATATAATGCACCAGAACTTGGGTTAGCATATAATGCACCAGAACTTGGGTTAGCATTTAATGCACCAGAACTTGGGTTAGCATTTAATGCACCAGAATTTGGGTTTGCATATAATGCACCAGAACTTGGGTTAGCTAATAATGCACCAGAACTTGGGTTAGCATTTAATGCACCAGAACTTGGGTTAGCATATAATGCACCAGAACTTGGGCTAGCATATAATGCACCAGAACTTGGGCTAGCATATAATGCACCAGAACTTCGGTTAGCATATAATGCACCAGAACTTGGGTTAGCATATAATGCACCAGAACTTGGGTAAGCATTTAATGCACCAGAACTTGGGTTAGCATATAATGCATCAGAACTTGGGTTAACATATAATGCACCAGAACTTGGGTTAGAATATAATGCACCAGAACTTGGGTTAGAACTTGGGCTAGCATATAATGCACCAGAACATGGGTTAGCATTTAATACACCAGAACTTGGGTTAGCATATAATGCACCAGAACTTGGGTTAGCACCAGAACTTGGGTTAGCACATAATGCACCAGAATTTGGGTTAGCATATAATGCACCAGAACTTGGGCTAGCATATAATGCACCAGAACTTGGGTTAGCATATAATGCACCAGAACTTGGGTTAGCATTTAATGCACCAGAACTTGGGTTAGCATATAATGCACCAGAACTTGGGTTAGCTAATAATGCACCAGAACTTGGGTTAGCATTTAATGCATCAGAACTTGGGTTAGCATATAATGCACCAGAACTTGGGCTAGCATATAATGCACCAGAACTTGGGCTAGCATATAATGCACCAGAACTTCGGTTAGCATATAATGCACCAGAACTTGGGTTAGCTAATATGCACCAGAACTTGGGTTAGCATATAATGCACCAGAACTTGGCTAGCATATAATGCACCAGAACTTGGGCTAGAATATAATGCATCAGAACTTGGGTTAGCATATAAGCACCAGAACTTGGGTTAGCTAATAATGCACCAGAACTTGGGCTAGCATATAATGCACCAGAACTTGGGTTAGGATATAATGCACCAGAACTTGGGTTACATATAATGCCCCAGAACTTGGGTTAGGATATAATGCACCAGAACTTGGGTTAGCATATAATGCACCAGAACTTGGGTAAGCATTTAATGCACCAGAACTTGGGTTAGAATATAATGCATCAGAACTTGGGTTAGCTTATAATGCACCCGAACTTGGGTTAGCATATAATGCACCAGAACTTGGGTTAGCATATAATGCACCAGAACTTGGGTAAGCATTTAATGCACCAGAACTTGGGTTAGAATATAATGCATCAGAACTTGGGTTAGCATTTAATGCACCAGAACTTGGGTTAGCATATAATGCACCAGAACTTGGGCTAGCATATAATGCACCAGAACTTGGGTTAGCATATAATGCACCAGAACTTGGGTTAGCATTTAATGCACCAGAACTTGGGTTAGCATTTAATGCACCAGAATTTGGGTTTGCATATAATGCACCAGAACTTGGGCTATATAATGCACCAGAACTTGGGTTAGCATATAATGCACCAGAACTTGGGTTAGCATATAATGCACCAGAACTTGGGTTAGCATATAATGCACCAGAACTTGGGCTAGCATATAATGCACCAGAACTTGGGTTAGCATATAATGCACCAGAACTTGGGTTAGCATTTAATGCACCAGAACTTGGGTTAGCATATAATGCACCAGAACTTGGGTTAGCATTTAATGCACCAGAACTTGGGTTAGCATATAATGCACCAGAACTTGGGCTAGCATATAATGCACCAGAACTTGGGCTAGCATATAATGCACCAGAACTTCGGTTAGCATATAATGCACCAGAACTTGGGTTAGCATATAATGCACCAGAACTTGGGTAAGCATTTAATGCACCAGAACTTGGGTTAGCATATAATGCACCAGAACTTGGGTTAACATATAATGCACCAGAACTTGGGTTAGAATATAATGCACCAGAACTTGGGTTAGAACTTGGGCTAGCATATAATGCACCAGAACTTGGGTTAGCATATAATGCACCAGAACTTGGGTTAGCATATAATGCACCAGAACTTGGGTTAGCATATAATGCACCAGAACTTGGGTAAGCATTTAATGCACCAGAACTTGGGTTAGCATATAATGCACCAGAACTTGGGTTAGCATTTAATGCACCAGAACTTGGGTTAGCATTTAATGCACCAGAATTTGGGTTTGCATATAATGCACCAGAACTTGGGCTAGCATATAATGCACCAGAACTTGGGTTAGCATATAATGCACCAGAACTTGGGTTAGCATATAATGCACCAGAACTTGGGTTAGCATATAATGCACCAGAACTTGGGCTAGCATATAATGCACCAGAACTTGGGTTAGCATTATAATGCACCAGAACTTGGGTTAGCATTTAATGCACCAGAACTTGGGTTAGCATATAATGCACCAGAACTTGGGTTAGCTAATAATGCACCAGAACTTGGGTTAGCATTTAATGCACCAGAACTTGGGTTAGCATATAATGCACCAGAACTTGGGCTAGCATATAATGCACCAGAACTTGGGCTAGCATATAATGCACCAGAACTTCGGTTAGCATATAATGCACCAGAACTTGGGTTAGCATATAATGCACCAGAACTTGGGTAAGCATTTAATGCACCAGAACTTGGGTTAGCATATAATGCACCAGAACTTGGGTTAACATATAATGCACCAGAACTTGGGTTAGAATATAATGCACCAGAACTTGGGTTAGAACTTGGGCTAGCATATAATGCACCAGAACTTGGGTTAGCATTTAATACACCAGAACTTGGGTTAGCATATAATGCACCAGAACTTGGGTTAGCACCAGAATTTGGGTTAGCTTATAATGCACCAGAATTTGGGTTAGCATTTAATGCACCAGAACTTGGGTTAGCATATAATGCACCAGAACTTGGGTTAGCTAATAATGCACCAGAACTTGGGTTAGCATTTAATGCATCAGAACTTGGGTTAGCATATAATGCACCAGAACTTGGGCTAGCATATAATGCACCAGAACTTGGGCTAGCATATAATGCACCAGAACTTCGGTTAGCATATAATGCACCAGAACTTGGGTTAGCTAATATGCACCAGAACTTGGGTTAGCATATAATGCACCAGAACTTGGGCTAGCATATAATGCACCAGAACTTGGGCTAGCATATAATGCACCAGAACTTGGGTTAGCATATAAGCACCAGAACTTGGGTTAGCTAATAATGCACCAGAACTTGGGCTAGCATATAATGCACCAGAACTTGGGTTAGGATATAATGCACCAGAACTTGGGTTACATATAATGCCCCAGAACTTGGGTTAGGATATAATGCACCAGAACTTGGGTTAGCATATAATGCACCAGAACTTGGGTATGAGCAGGGGGCCCGGGGATATGGTATGAGCTACGCTAACTCCCTTTTACCCCAGCCACTTTATAGAACAGATTTGCTAGCAGAATTGTTCCCTCCCACCTGTGCATGAAATAGCCATCATGGAGCTCTACAGATATTACCAGCTGAGTGCCCTTCTTCAACAGATATACTAGCAGAATTTTTCACCCTCCACCCCCCAATGACCTGGTCTAGCTATAGCTTAGCAAGGAGCTCAAATTTTCAGGACCTGCTTTAGGCACACTAAAGACACATGCTAGAGATATAATTTCTATTTATGGTCTAAAGTAATATTGTAGGATTGCATTCCCCCCCCCTCCCCTCCCCCTCCTCGATCAGGTACATGTGCCCAAGACGACTCAGGTGACTGACGAGCAGTGGGCAAAATATTTGGCGTTGAAAAAAACGTGTCCAGGTGAGGGGGAGATGAAGCTCTCTGTTAAAGTACACAATTATGTGTATGTCTGTTTTTAAGGGTATTTTCTCCTTATTCTTCCTGTTCCAGTATTTTCACAGACTATGCCAAAACTCTCCGTTGACCTGCCGAGGACAAAGACATGTACTTTTTCATATTTTTTGAAGCTAGAAAATTTCTGATCTGCCATTTAATCAAAATGTTACAGCCATGAATGATATACCTTATCCTCAGTGCACATGTGCAAGGGGGATTTAGATTTCAATATATTACCACCTGCACACTCCTCCAGAGAGTAAATGAATGGAGGCTGTCTAGTTTACATAGTGGTACCACCTGCAGACTTGGTGGTTGGTTGGGAAGTGTCAACACCAATGAGGAGTACATATTAGTGTGTACCTTTTATATATAACACAAACTAGATGCTTCTCATACAGGTGGGGTGTAACTGTTAAAGCTGCATCTGCAAAGGTTGATGACACAATTGCAACGCGAGAGACAGACTTGCCAACCTACTTCTCCTCGCAAAAAGATGGAAGTGGAGATAGGGCTAGTCACCAACTCAACATCGCAACTTGCCTTGTGTCTCTGCTGCAACCCCAGCATTCCCGTCCACAAGCAGCCATGCTACATATTCGGGCAGCAAACTTGCTGACAGTTGTGCGCATCCTGCATCAACGTTCGTTTGCGGACCGTAATACACCTACATGGGTTTTATGGCTGGCATCTCCCAAATGTGTCTGGGTTTCTTGCATCCACTGCACCTTGCACAATATCACCTATCATAGAGCAGAGTAGAACCAGATATGCCAATAATTCCACGTATAGAAGTAATACAACATCTCAGAACGAACCACTCTCAAGATGCTTGTATGGAAATTGAAGTCCTAACATCAATCTCTCTCAGATTGCTGTTTAGTAAAACAGAGAAGGTTGAAGAACACAATCAAGTTATCTCACTGGTCAAGGTAATTATGAAAATGACTATAAAAATTATAGTAGCTACAGAGAAACTATTTCCAATACAATGAGTAATGAAAACTTGGAGTGATATAGAGGATGAATCAATAATAAATTACAAGAACAATTTTTTTATTAAAGGGGGGGAAAACTGCTGTAAAAAAATAAAATTTAAAAAAAAGCCCAATATGTTGACTTATATATAACCCATATTTTGTTCAGCGTTTATTGGGATAACTCCTTTACTGTTAAGGTTTGACTTGATCCATGTCTGATGGAGTGATCCATTGGAAAGAGGAATAGTTTGTCCGAACATAATTACTTCTTCAGCTTATGATCACTGAAAAAACTACATTGGCTCAAACTATAGCCATATGGCGAAACAGGCAAACAGAGGCTGGACTTCATCTTCATCAGTTCCTGCTAAAGTCAAAGATCAGAAAATATATTTGTTCAATAAAATGTGTCCAAAGTTATGTTCATTTCTTCAGCAAGTAACACAATATGCAGTAATTAAAAATTAAAAATAAATTTTATCACCTGTACAAAAATAACATCAATAAGAAAACAAATACAAACTATTAAAATTATCAAGTGCACGATACATATGAAACTGACAATTCCAAGTAATGACAGGGAGACTGCTACGTACAAAAATAACAATAAAAAAGATAACACAAATTAACAAAATCCTAAAGGTACATATATATGAAACTGACAATTTCAAGTAATGATAGGGTGACAGCCACGTACAAAAATTACAACCAAATAGGGAATTCCAAATAGTGACAAGTAGAAGATAACAACCAAAAAGTAACATCAACCTATAATAATTAAACAATACGTGAAAGATTAAGGAATAAGTTAACTGAAAGTTAAGTGTATCATGTTATCATGATGAGTTATTATCTATAAAACCAACTACTTTTTTAGTGTGATTTATTGAAATAAGAAAAAGGACACACGCAACCTAGGGAAAATATATCCAGCACAGCTTCAGTTTGGACAGGTAGAAATAAATGAGTACATTAATGTAGATTTAATGGTTGGAGCTGTCAAAAGTCATGTCCTCCTCCATCGACAACATGATGGATAGTGTTAGAGGACATAAGGATAAACAACTTTCACTGCATAGCAGATGGAAGATATATTATCTGTACTTTTCATCCTTCATAGTTCAAGTTGCTTCATTGGCTGGTGATCAGTATCTTCAAGGCATTGTTTGCCACCTTCACAGAGAGAAGGCTATTATACATCCATTTAATGTGATCTCAATACAAGCTGATGAATTGCTTAAGCACACCGTCTCATCTTGATGTAAGATGATGACTTATGCATCATTCCAGTGAGCTTCAACTTACCTTAATATTTCTAATACCAACATTCCATAGTTCCTGGTATATAAGCATTTTTTCCCCTTTCTTGACGGAATGCAACAATGAAATTGTGAGAGGTGAAAATGATGTCGAAATATTACAACTAAAAAATGTATAATAATTGCTACGCATAGAAACGCACACCAAAATATAAAATACAATAACAGTGTTCACATACATCACGAGAAATATACTGGAATATATATATATACACAAGAAAAAACAAGCCAAAATGAAAATAGACGGATAAAAAATATAAAAAACCTTTTTCCCCCCTGACACAGGAGAAAGAGAGAGAACAGCAATAAAAAGAGAAGACTTCAGCAGCAGCAAGCTCATGTTGTTAGACATTCTTTCTTTGCATATGCATATATATATATATTTTTTTTTTAAATCACTCCAATGTTATATTCAGTTGGCATTTGCATAACTCCTTATATCCGACTTCCACAGATTTGAGAAAGACGGCTACAGTTACAAGTAATGCTCCTTGATAAAAGCCAGGCACAATTGTTCTATCTTGACATTAGAGAGGTTGGGGAAAGATGTAGCCGTGTACAATAATTGAAAATTGTAGCAGTGTAGCATAACTTTGGGCAAGATGTAGCAGTGTACAATAATAACAAACAAAAAATAAATTTCAGGAGGGGGAGGAAGGGTATGAATGAATAATGAATTGATGGAATGATTTGTTCGGGCTCATTGTATCTTCTATAGCACTCCATAGTAACTATTACATTCACACAATCACCATTGCACAGCTCAATACTGTCCATGCAATTATGTCATACAACTCACACAAACATCTGGATGCTGTGCACACGAAATATGGGGGAGAATTCTAGATGCTGGTCAAGCCAATTCCCAACAAACATCTGGATGCTGTGCACACGAAATATGGGGGAGAATTCTAGATGCTGGTCAAGCCAATTCCCAGAAGCCTTACAATTACATAGCATTAGATGCAAAGCACATCCTTTGAGATGCTCACTAAGCGTAGGATAGTCCTTTGGGAGACCATTAACTAAAGCCAAAAAGGCATAAAAAGCTTGAAAAATACATCTTCTTACGACCTTGAATTCAATGGGGCAACAAGTAATATCCGCAGCTAGCAATGATGCCTGTAGCACTGCTGATATTGCACTGCTATCGATGATTAAATGCTCTGAAAGAAGGGTTGCGTTCAGTTATGATTGCATGGACTAGCCTTGCACTTTAGTAAGAACACTAGCATCCATTCCTTGCGTCTACGTAGTGGATATATGGTTGGAAGAAGAGGTAGAATGTGGGTTACAGATAGCACACAAGCACATCTCAAAGGTACCAGAGGACTATATGTGCAGCTCGTCCAATTAAAGAAAAAACATTTATAGAGCTTTATCTTCAGATATTGCCAGATTGGAAACGTCGACCATGCAGGTAAGCATTTTATATAATTACACTTTTCTTCATCACGTTCAATGGAACTACAAACACCAACAATCATCGTTGAAATTGCTACCATACTCACTTAATGTGCTACAGGTGAGCAAGCCAAACTCTCTGCAGTTTAATCTACAATGGAATAAAAAGGCCATCTCATCCCATTATGCCTTTAGGTGTTGAGGTTACTACCAATGCATGTCTTGCCTTTGGTTGTTGGGTTTATTGCCAATGAATGTCTTGTCGTCAAGTGCACAGCGGGTTATGTATAAGTCGCCATATGACAACAACCAAGCCTACAAAGTGGACAGGCCTCAATTGCACAGCTAAGTGACAAAAGATGCTCAAACTTGTTTGACGATTTTCAGCCGACATCATTCCTTCTTTAATTTTTTTTTAGTCAAAGCAAGTCATTCTTCCCGTTCAGTTCCCTTGCATGGTGGCAATTCTTCTGGCTGTGTCATAGAGGCTCTTGACAAACCCTCTTCTCATGTGATGAGGTTGGTGTGAACCATTGTGAAAGTATATTTCAATGTGTCTTTTTTTAATTTTATTACTGTATATTGTCGAGTCTAGAAAGTCATCCTCTCCTCTCCTATGCAGTGAGAAGTCAAGGAAAGGAAACTGGTCATCCCTCTCCAACTACAGGTCAACTTCATTGTAGACCTGAGGCTGTTCAGGTGGTTTAGGAGTCATTTTTCTGTCGCTCTCATTAGTATGCAGAAAGTATCGTTTTTTCTCTTCATAGAACGAGTTTTGTTGTGGTCACTCCAAGGCCAGCTCCCCAAAGTATTCCATGCATAAGTTGGCCACTAGAGCCGAGACAGGAGAACCCATAGCAGCTTCTTTACTCCGTTTGTAGAAGGCCACCTTGAAGTTAAAGTAGATGGATTTCAGGCAAATCTATAACAGTTCAACAATTTCATCAGTCAGAAATACAATTCTTTCTTCTTTCCTCTAGAGACTCATCCTTCAACATGTTATGTATTACCTCGACTGCCTCTGGATAAATCAAAACTGAGTAGCATCTCTTCAACCTTTTGACTACACCCATACAATATCCCAGTTTTTACTAATGCACAGACACCCATGTGCACGCAAAGATTATGCAGCCTCGTCTAACCTCCAACAAATGGCATCAAAGATGGAGAACTGCTTCACTGAAACAGAACATAGGGTTTTTCATGGTAAATTCGGTGAGCTGAAATTCTTACGTGTCAAAAATAAATAAGTCATTTTGCATTAAAAAAGAAAGATCTTCACTCCAAACGTAACCTGAAATCAATTTTTTAAATTTTTATTTTCACCCAACAAGTGTGATTTTTGCAACGGGATCATTATTTTTCTGTGTTCAGAATTTAAGATCAAGATGATCAGTCGACGTGGGGTCATCTGGTTTACTTGCTCTGTCACTCACGCCATTCAGATTTTGTTTTAGAATGTAGTCAATCAATTTTTGGTAGTCAATTAATTTTTCGTAGTCCATCAATTTTACATATCAAAAACTTCGAAAAACTTTCAGACAATCCCAAGGTTTGTATAAACTGTTGTTCAAGGGTTTATGTAGACTTTTTATGTAGACTTCTTAACCCTCTCACTGGCATAAGCGACTTAAGTCGCGAAAACGGATTAACCGCGACGAAACAATTCATAAAAAATTAACCGTTCGCGGTATTAACTTCAAAAATTGTACGAATATGCCCAAAGCATGCCTCTAATATACCCCTGAATATCAGGAAAATACGGAATGAGGAAAGGGAAGTAAACATGCCAGCAAACATCACTTCCGGTTAATTCCCGGTCTCGAAGAAGAAATGGCGACTTGCTTTAGAGTAGAGACGAAGCGTTAGACTTCCTATTTGAGGATGACTTCGGCCTGTCCGAGATTGACGTTAGTGAAGGAGAGGAAGAAAGTGCCTGTGCTTACCTGGGAAGTGCCGTAGTTGACAGTGATGCTATGGACATAATGGTAGCTATAACAGAAGCTGTTGGCACCGACCACGAAGCAAGTTTTCAAAGTATAGATCGCCCTACTCTGCCAAGCGAAGCTTCAGACGATGGCAATGGTCATGGAGACTTCCCCCAAGGTAAGAATAGATAAGATTTGTATAGTAAAGCCTAGTAACTAGCATAATAATAAGAACTATTTCTCCTGGGAAGGTAGTTTCACTCATGGAGCTGGAGGAGGAGGAGGAGGAAGCAGCAGAGGAGAAGACATGGTTGGAGGAGAGGTTATTTTACAAACAGTTGTTGTTGTTGACCCAAAGTTGACCAGCTAACATTGCTGGTTTCATGTGTAATATGAAATTGAGATGATATAAACCCGATATAAACCCTTTTATTTTACTTCCTGTCTCTTATAACAATATTCACATTTCTGTGGTTTGTTGCTAAGCAACAAAAATTTAACATAACGTCCCTTCATGCATCAGCTATCACCTGATATATAGTTGTTGGGTACTTGTCTTCATCAGGTCCTCTATAAAAAAGATTATGTGAAATTGTGTCAATTTTTGTAAAATGTCCTCCGTAAATCTGCCAGTGAAAGGGTTAAGGGGTTGTAAATCATTTTTCTGAAATTTTTCTATTTTCCACCCTTTTATATCCTACCTGTAGCTCTGCATGAGCCGTGTTCAAAACCTGGAAGGCTGTTCTGGTTCAGAAAAAAAGTTATGGAGGATTTCATGGATGCATTTTATACAGACTAATGCACAATGTTCAAGAAGAAGCAACTAAGCAATCCTTCAGTCCGCAGCAATTTTTTCTCGGCGATCGCTTACTCCACAGGAGGCGGAATAGGCTCTAAATGAAGCTTAATACGTCATCAATAATGCCATGGTAACTGCGCAGCAGTCCTACATTTTCAGGAAGTGCTCAGGTGATTTTCATATCGAATTTGTACGGATGTCACAAAGACGAAAGCGCTCTCTCTATTGTATGAAGCGACCCACAGCCTTCCTGAAGGCTGAGGCTCCAGCCCCAGTGGCAGGTAATACTCGGAGGATGCCTGTCCCAGTTGCCTCAGCGGTAGTTGATACGCCTGTCCCAGTTGCCTCAGCGGTAGTTGATACGCCTGTCCCAGTTGCCTAAGTTTCATGGGCGCCTGATCCAGTGGCCTTACCTTCAGCTTCATTACCTTCAGCTACAAAGAAGAAGCTGGCCCTCACTCAGCCCTCGCTATCCACTTCTCCTTCTAGCTCCTCTTCTCCTCCTATCTCTGACTTCAACTTTCTGGTTAGTTTCAGCACTCTCCAGCATGCTGCTAGCATTTTCTCATGCTGTGACACTCCACTCTCTGTGACAGAAGACAGGCAGTGCAGGAGGGGGTTGGTGTCAAGGGTTGCTCTTTGCTGCACTGTTTGTGGCAAGCAAGCCTTCATCACTGACCCCTACCATGAGGAGGACCTGAGCGTCAACGGCAAGTCAGTCCTTGCTATGAGGACCATTGGAAAGGGGAGGTCAGGCTTGGAGACATTTACTGCTATGATGGGTATGCTGCCCCCTGTCTCTAAGCCTGCTTTCTCCAAGTACAATGACATCGCTTTTGCTACTTTTGCTGAGAGGGAGGCTCAGTTCTCATCGGCTGTTGCACACATTCGTAAAAGATGCTGCCTCTGATGAGATCATAGATGTGCGAGTGACATGTGAGGGTACATGGTCCAGGCGTGGACACAGAGCTATCTATGGAATTGTTGTGGTTGCTACCCGGTTGACTGGCCAGGTCCTGGATACAGAGGTGCTTAGCAAGTGGTGCTAAGAGTGCCAAAGAGCTGGACATAGGCTTTGACTGGACTGGTGGGTGGCACATCACGAGAACTGCGCTACCAACTACACTGGATCATCTGGTGGAATGGAGTATGTAAAAATGAATCGTGGCCAAAACAAATTGACTGATATTATAAATCCTTAGGACGAGGGTGGACTACGGATGTGGCGGAGGTCCTGGATTCGACTACAGCCTGCAGGTGTTGGATATTAGTGGATAATATGATGTAGTGGATTATATTAATTTTATGTACTTAATTCATTATATGTTATGTTATTTTTGTACTTAACCGATTGCACGCCGTATTCCTAGTCAAATGATTCATGAATTAACGAGGTATTTTACTTATTATTTTTATATCTTCCGTTCTGCAGGGACTCCACCCATGAAACTTGGGTCATATTCAGCCACATGATAGCTCTACTTCCTGTAAAAAAATCGAGCCTTCCTTACCAACTGGGCAGAACTAACCAGCATTATAAAACCTTGTCATCTTCTTGGGGGTGAATATTTTCATATTTTCACACTATTATACACACATTATAATGCCAACACAAGATGGAGCATCTATTTACAAACCCTCTACCAGCTGCAAAGCCAGTGGGTTGTTTTCCCCATCAAAATGCTAACACATAATAATACAAAAAACAAATTATAAGAGAGTGAAAATGCTAACACATACTAGAATAAAACCATAATATAAAACACAATTATGTAAGGGAGTGTCTTGGGTAGAGCTCCGGTCTTGCTGTCACGGGTAGAGTAGAACTTGCTCAGTCTTGGGTATAGCTTGCTTGGTCTCCGGCATGATATTTCACCATGTTTTTATTCTACACAAACATGAGATACCAGGATAAGAATAACACTTGAATACTGGAGAGACGAGAGAAGTAGACGAAGGGACAGGGAACGAGAGAAGTAGACGAAGGGGCAGGAAACAAGAGAGAAGTAGACGAAGGAGTAGAGAACAAGAGAGAAGCACAGAAAGGAGCAGGGGGTGCATAAACATTACTGATAGTCCACCAAGGTATGGTATTTACGAAAACAGTAGTCCACCAAGGTATGGTATTTACGAAAACAGTCACGGCCTGTTGATCCACCACACAAAGGACCCTTACAAAAACAACACTGGGACCTTGCCTCATGCCTGTAACCTTTACTAGTGCAAACTACACAGCGCTTCTTTGCACATCACTGTGGGAAATGACCTAGTTTTAAATTGAGGCAATCTAGCTGACTATTTGCCCGACTACAACGTTGACCTGCACGCTGCCGAGAAGAGAAAGAACCAATCAAAGATTTAGCTAGAACAATCCTAGCTTCTAGATAATTACCCTTCCTTACTGATATTGGAGCTCGGACAGAAGAAAACAAAATAAATGAATTCAATAAACAAGCTTCTATCAAATACGAAAAAACCCTTTTCCACCATCTCCTAGACTTTCTCCCAAATTATAGTAGCCTATTCTCTGATCTGCTCTGTCCACACCTCTCATGAATGACTGATAATCAGGCAAACATGGGGGACATGGCAGATCCTCTCTAGAACCATCAATTTTGCGCCTTTTTACAGTAGGAGGTACTAAATTATTTTCCGCGGGATGTATATTAGTTATCATGTAGATTGACCGTTTATCTACCCAAACTCAAGCCAGGAGTGCACCATTAGACCTATAATCATAATAACCTCTATTTCTAATCGAAGCTTTTGTTACTAAATCTGGAGGAAAGTTCCTCCTAGTATACCTAGCTGTACCACATGCACCAAAGCCTTTACTTGTAAGCGTTTGAAATAAATTAGGACTAGTATAATAATTGTCCATGTTAAATTAGGACTAGTATAATAATTGTCCATGTACACATGGAAGTTCTTATGTTCTAATCCTTCTAACAAATCTAAAACAACTCTACTACACAAACCAGTTTTATCAGCTACTTCCACGTTCTTACCTGTATAAATCTGCAACCAATAAATGTACCCATTCCTAGCATCACAAAGGACAAACACTTTTAACCCCCATTTTATTGGTTTGTCCTTCATATACTGTTTGAAGCCAAGCCTACCTTGAAAGGGAATCATAGCTTCATCAATACTAAGCTCTTGATGCAAGGTATATTCACTCTCAAACTTAGGAGTAATCAAATCTAATTACTTCCTTACCTTATAAAGCCGATCATAATTCAGGTTACCCTTTGTAACCAACAAACCATCAATAGAATTTACATGTACATAACGCATTAGCTCCAAAAACCGAGTCCTAGGCATTACTTTACGAACCAAAGATCCAGACAAATCTGAGTGATTAGTGGACCAGTAGAATTCTAAGTATGGAAGTGTGGAAACTCCCATTATTATCAACATTCCTACAAAAGCTTTCATTACCTCTATATTAGTATCTACCCATGGCCTGGAGAGACTAGCCATCCAACGTAACTGTTCGTCTCTGCTACTAGGAGTTCCCACACTTCAAGAGAAAAAAAAGGTAAAATGTATCTAAAAATGTACTTGATGCACCAAGCAATGAAGAAGTTGGACCAGCTGTTGCTGTATAGTCCAATTTCAAAGGAGTTGGCTCCTTTATTTCCCACTTACCTGTGACCTCAGTTAGCCTAGAACCAGTGCCAGATGCTTGGGCAGAACCAGTGCCAGATGCTCGCACAGAACTAGTGCCAGATGCTCGCATACGCCTATAACCACTGGCACGCCTACTACCAGTACCTTTTGGAGGACCACTAGCAACACTTACGACTCCACTACCACTTGAGCTGCTTCCCCCTTGGCCAGTACTCCCTCGCCCGCCTCTCCCTCGGCCAGTACTCCCTCGCCCGCCTCTCCCTCGCACAACTCCAGCACCAGTCGTGTTCCCACGCCCTGTAGAGACTTCAGGCAAGGCTTCCTCATCCTCCAATGTAACAAAAGGAGTCATAGATGCCTCATCTCCACTCTCATCATCTGATGCTGTAGGAAAAGTAGTGTGGAGGGTGGGAAAAACAAGATATATATATATATCAAGTTTGTGGTCAACATTTGAAAATTCAAATTCAAATGAAAATCAACATCAACAACTCCAACCTACACTCTTAAGGCTGGTTCACAATACCTTTTTCTCACGCGTCGCGTCCCAAAGCGTCGCGTCCTCCAAGCGTCGCGTCACGTCTTCATGGTTTTTAATGATCACATGTTCCAGACGCGTCGCGTCGCGTTCTCGCGGTGCGCGGTTGTCGACCTTTACCTCTATTGAAAATGGGGAATACTTCGGAATCCGACTTCGACGACAGCTCTGAGAGCGATGATGACTACGAGGCGCTTCTGTTGCTTGTGCAATGGAGGAGGAGGAGAATGAAGAAAAGCCAGAGAAAAAGAAGGAGTCTGTGGGTTCGCCCTATTTTCAGACGGAGAAGGCAGCAAGGGGAGTACCACAACCTCCTTCAGGAGATGCGCCTCTCAGATCCTGAATCTCACTTCAGATATCTGAGAATGTCGAAGGAGAGGTTTGACTCTCTTCTTTCCATGGTATGTTCTATAGCCATATAGTCATAGCTGTAATCATAGCTAATCAATTGAATATGGTTATAGGTTAGCCCCTACCTTGCTCATAAGGGCTACCACAGCTCATGTCGAGCTCCCATCTCACCTGCTGAAAGACTAGCCCTGACACTACGATATCTGGCTACTGGGAATTCACAGGCAAGAAACAAACCAAAATAAGCATAAACTTAACATATTATTGGTCATCGTTACAGGTATCCTTGTCCTTCAACTTCCGAATGGGTAGGTCAACTGTTTGCGGCATATTGAAGGAGACAAGTGCAGCCATTTGGACAGTATTGCAGGTATGGAGTTCAATAGTGTGGCATATAGTTATACCATATTTCAATTTATTTTTGAGTTATTTGCTTCTGGTTTATTCAGAGCGAGTATGTAAAAGTTCCCTCAACTGAAGCAGAGTGGGTTGGAGTGAGTAGAGACTTTGAGAGGATATGGAACTTCCCCCACTGCATCGGTATTATTATCTCCACATCCTTTCTCTACCACTTATAATTACACTTTTACTCCAGGTGCTGTTGATGGCAAACATGTTGCAATATAAGCACCCAAGAACGCTGGATCGGCATTCTTTAATTATAAGGGGGGAACTCTATCGTGTTACTAGCTGCATGTGATGCTCACTACAGGTTAGAAATGAAAACTAGTATGTGCAAACATAATTATTTAATCATGATGCAGGTTCATCATTGTTGACGTGGGAGATGCTGGATGCCACAGTGATGGAGGGGTGTTTTCGAATTCTGAGTTTGGAAAGGCACTGGAGACTGGAACCCTTTCCATCCCATGCCCACAGCCTCTCCCTGGCACCACTCAGCCAGCCCTTACGTTTGTTTTTATTGGGGATGAGGCCTTCGCTCTGAAACGGAACTTTCTTCGGCCCTACCCTGGTAAGAATCTTGAGGAGTCATTGGCAGTATTCAATTACAGACTGAGCAGGGCCCGGAGAATCATTGAAAACTCTTTTGGGATACTGGCTGCTAGGTACAATATTTTATTTCATTTTTTGCATGTGATCAATTTCAGTGTACTTCATTTTAGGTGGCGAATATTTCGCAGCCCATTATTGGGTTCCCTGAAAAAGTAGTGCTCTACACAAAGGCAGCAGTAGCACTACATAACTACCTGCGGACGACAGAGTCATCTGTTTACTGTACACCAGGATTTGTCGATGGAGAGGACGGTACAGGGAACCAAATACGAGGCAATTGGCGAACTGATCAGGACCCATGTACTGGCTTGACATCTCTTGGTCAAGTTGGTGGCAATAGGTAAACACTATAATGTTAATGTAATGTAATAAAATTATAGATCTTTCTTGTAGACAATCAAGATCTGCTGCTGATATGCGTGATGCTTACAGAGCTTACTTCAACAGTCAAGCTGGAGAAGTCAGCTGGCAGTACACTCATGTTCACCGAACTTAACAAATTAATAACATTAATATTTAGTAATTAAAAGGAAAATTTAATTAGCAGTTGCATTACAGATTAATAATGAGATGAATAGGGGTGAGAAAAATCTTGGGAATGTGGGAATTCTTGTGTGTGTGGAAATTCTATATCATGTAAAAGTTGTAACACCTGAATGCGTGCATTAGATTTTTGAGTAGTGGTAAAGCGTTTCATTATAGTAGCTACTTGTTGTCCAAAAATAACATCCTCATCGAAACTTGTGCGCCTCCTCCTCTCGACTCGATTCTCCTCCCTCTCACTACGCCTATCGTCCAGCCTTGCCATCTCCCTAACGAATACTGCATCATCATCACCTCTGCTGCCTCTTCCTTTCCTCTTTGCTGGTGGCTGTGGTGTACAATATGATGTACTCTGTGCCCTTGGAGGCTCACTGAGCGAGACATCACTTGGGGAAGGAGATCTATAGAAAGAAAAAAATTCTGGAGTAACTATGATGACATGGGATACTACAATTTGTAGTATAAAACATTGGTTGGCAGCATTATTATTATAAATAACTTTGGTATACCTCTCTCGGATTCCCAAAACCATGTCTCCATGTTCACTTTCCTCATCCGACACTGCTGGTGGTGGCGATGTCTCGTCTTGTGTCTCTGATGACACTCGTGCTGTGAGGTTGGTTTGGCTTCTGTATTTATTTATGTATATAACACAGTAAAAGATTTTTTTATATATTGCATACAATAATAATATAACTTACTTCCTGTGCTTGATACTGTCCGTCATAAATTCCATTATTGTGAAGTACGGCCAAGTTGGTATATACTTCGGCCTTGCATCCCCACTCTTGCCTCCCTTGACCTTCTTTATTTCCCTCACAAATTTATCCCGCAGTCTTTTCCATTTGGAAGCACAGAGTTCAGCCTCCACTCCAACCTACAAAAGGTAACCAATTTCATTCCCACGAAAATAATTATGACGTTTATATACCCTGGATATACGGATATACTACAGACCCTAAATGCTCAATCTTGCTCAATCTTACCTCACTAGCAACTTCTTTCCAGGCATTCTCCCGCTTCCTTCTGTCCTTGTATACTGAATTAGTTACATCCCATAAACATCGGAATTCCCGCACAGCTTCAACCAAACTTTCAATGTCCATTTCTTCCATTGACTCTGCTTTGTTTTCTTAATAGTGCGCAGTAGTATGACAAATCGCACGATGAATAATGAAGCAATCTGATTGGCTGGACGGATGAGGACACTTCACACTGGACGCAAAAATAGAACTCGACTCTATCCACACGTCGTGTCGCGTCATAAACCGGAATGCGTCGCGCGTCACATGGTTCACACGACGCGTCGCAACACGACGCGTCGCGACGCTTGCTGTTTGCGTCATGTTGTGAACCAGCCTTTAGCTATAACTTTTTCCCTATAACTATCCTGTCTGAATTTGGAATACCAACAGAATAAGCTAGTATTTGGCAATAGTACACTCTCAGTTCACTATGGTAAACAAAGGCTATGAAGCGCTAAGGTTAGAAGAAACTTACAATCGAGAAGTCCATCCAAGCGCGCCTCTTCTCTTAGAGCAACTGGATCCAGAGTGTTTCCTCGGTATTCATAGATGTCTTCACCTTCTTCGCCAAATGAATCTGACCCAGAATCGCCAGAATCGTTGGCTAAAAGTTGAGAAATAACGTCCTCACAGGAGAGCATCTTTGAGCAGTTAAAAAAAAAGCTCGACCAACAAAAATGGCGTTCAACCGCAGGATTTTTGTTGCACGATGCATCAACCGGAAATAATCATTTTTGTGACGTTCTCTAGTCTACTAGGCATGTGCAGAACCCAACCGGGGCTGTTAGCTCGTAACGGTTCATTTTATATATTTTTTGTGTGGCAAGGATGTAAGGTCTCGCACCATATGGCGCTTACGGCGTTTAATCGGTTAAGGGGGACTCGAATTGGAGTAGACCATTTTCCCCTTTTTTTCCTTCTTCCCCCTCCCCCATCATTCTATACCTTCACTATTAAACTAGCTGCATTTCAAGTTTCAACATTTTATTGTCAACCATTCTTGAGTTATGATACTTTTTATCCTACAATTTCATTGCACAACTCTGCGCGATGAACAAGAAGAAGCCTGAATAAACGCAGTAAGTTGGATCGTTCATAATATAATAACCGTTCATGACCAAGACTTGAAACTTGGCTAAAATATCGCTCAGTACTATTCCGTCATTTCCGTGCTCTCTGCGCAAAGGCGGGTATAAAGGTCTGCTCCTGCGCACGCCACGTTGTTCTTTCTCAGTTCTCAACTTTGATCGACCTTCTGTGTGATGATTCTGTGCGATCCTAAAGCTATTATCATGCATTGTTCCAGTTGTCGTCGGAAGAAGAGACCCAAAGTCTTCCCTGGGGTACGACCGGTGAAGAAGATGAGAAGAGCTTCAAGCGTGGGGCAGATTCCTGGAGAGTCTGCTTCAAGCGTGGGGGAGATTTCTAGGGAGTCTTCTTCAACCTTGGGACAGATTGCTGGTGAATCTGCTTCAAGAGTGGGGCAGATTGCTGGAGAGTCTGCTGCTATCTTGGGACAGATTGTTGGGGAGTCTGCATCAAGACTGGGGGAGTCTGCATCAACTGGGGCAGATTCGTATGGAATCTGCTCCAATTTTGAGGCAGACTGCTGTGGAATCTGTTTCAACCTCTGTGGAATCTGTTCCTGTTACCATGCACTCTCAGACTGCTAGTCAACGTAAATTGAAAAAGGTTGCTAGTGGGGCTGGTAAAGCCAAGCTACTCGATGAAGATTGTATGGGTACAGGCAATCGCATTGTCAACATTTCTACCTTGTCCCACATTGCTGACTTTGTGAGATGTCCAACCTGCAATTCAAGTGTTAGTCTTTCTGAAGGTGTAGGTAACCGAACATGGTTAGTCACAATGTTGTCTCTGGACTGTAATGGGTGTAGCTGGAAGTATAACATTACTGATCCATGCAGCAGTGAGGCTAAGGGTTTGAACAGCAAATCAGTGTTCGGAGCTGGAAAGGGGAGGACAGGACTTGCCATATTGTCTGCAGCTCTAGATTTTCCCCCTCCAGTGACTGGCAACTCTTACTCACAACACACCCAGCATGTCTGTTGTGTTCTGTTTGGAGTGATGATGATGCTTGTACAGTAGATCCTCACATATCCGAACAGCTTGGGACCAGAGGCTATTCGGATATGCAAAAAGTTCGGATATGCAAAAAACCACAAATATTAATTATAAATTCATGAATGTAATTAAAATGCTGGGAACTATTTTCAATATCCTTTTAACTGCAGGTTCTTGGGATTAAGAAGCTCACTTCCTGGTACTAGAAGGATTTAGGTCCTCAGTAACTGGCATGTTGTTTTACATATATACATTTTCCCCCATATTACTGTATATATATATTCATAATGTTGTATTTTCTCTGAGCAATAGTCCACTGAGTGCCTTGGGGCTTTCTCCTTTTTCTGAACGAACCACAGATATAAAGCATTTTCTAGTTGTTCGTCGTTAGCAAGGCGCATGACTTTTTGCGAGCTGAACTTAGCCCCCGACAGTCCAGGTTGCCTGCGAACTCTCGAAGTTTGGCTTCGTTCTTTTTTATCTCCGTTATTGTCAACTTCCCTACGCCTGACTCTTCCGCTAGTCCGGCTTGACTGGCTCCATTTGATATCTTGCTTAGAATGGCTATCTTTGACTCGATCGACAAAACTTTTTTCTGGCCAAAGCGAACGAACTAATTTCCACGTGCAAACGAAGTTTGGCAGATCGACGACTGTTACCAGGTTTATTATTTAATCAGGAGTTCGGATAATCCGAGCGTTCGGGTAATCGAGGGTCGGATATGCGAGGGTCTACTGTACTTACAGTGCTGAACCCCAAACTGAAATTCATATAGTCAATTTATCATAAAATAACTCTTTCATCAATATTTTCATGTTATTTTATTGTTGTACTTTTCAAACTGATTTATTATGAAATGTAATTTTCATGTTTTCATGTAGTGACATCACATGATACCGTGTTACCATGTAACTCATTCAATTTTTTGGTCTGTAGTAAATAATTTTTATATATTATGAAAGCTCTTGCATTACTCCTTGTTTTCAATACATTTATAACCAATCCAGTCATTTTCTGATGAGATATAGTCAGTCTGATGCATAACAATGAAATTGGGGGTGTTGGGGGGAATAAAAAATAAAAAATAAAACAAACTATTCAAAACATGTATCTGTGATCACTCTAATATCACCATAAATAGCAAGTGTTGAAGACCTGTGGTTCGGGTACAGGAGCGCATCTAAACATTTTAAAGGACCTTTGTGGTTTTCCCCATGTTTCAGTCCTAGTTTATTGCAACACCATTATTCTTATGGCATTGGAAAGCACCTAGAATGAGCTACATTTTGAGACCATAATCTTTGGAAATGGATTAAGCATTCAATAGTTATGACACGTTTTTTTTTAACCCACAAAAGGGTCGATTCTCCCCTTAACCCTTACCGGACGAACGTGAATAATTGAATATTGCTTACAAAGACGACGTCACTTACGCATAATTTCAGTCACCAGGACGGCACTTTAAAAAAATATTAAAACCTACATGCAATTTGCTCATGCCAGCGAAGGTAGTTCTCGGTGCCCCAAGGCGCTCTCCATCGTTACAGAAATACCTCGAACCTTGTCCAACCTCTGACAAAAAGTAGCTTTCTCGATCCTTTGAATAGAGCGCTTATAGAGTTTACCGCTTCGTCCTATCAAGTTAGTGTTTTTGCGTATTTCTTTGCTTAGTTTCTAAACTTTGTTTGCTAGTAAGGCATCTGTACACTGCTAGGATTCCTCTGGTAAGTATATAGCTAGTAGATGGGCTTTACTGAATAATAACAAGGGGGTTGACCCATCCCATAAATATTTTTAATTTTTTTTCACACCTTATCTTTTTAGCCGACATGAAATCTTCTGTGAAGAACATCGCGACTTCGTAGGCGATTGGGTGGCCGGTCACTTGAGGTGAGTTATGGATATAGCTGAGTTGTACTCTGACATATTTAGTCCTAGGGGTTGACTTCTCTATCTCACAGAACAGGAATAGATGCTGTCATTCAAGAAGCTCGAGTAAGTAGCTTCTGAGCTTTTACTAGTCATTAGGTTGTAGCTAAGGAGAGCCAAGGAGAGCCAATTTTAGCCAACCATGTCATGAGATCTGAATTGATTTTGTTTTCTTCAATAAGGATTTGGCAGCTGACAGTTTGGAACTTCAGGACTCTTGGCTATAAACCAGCAAGTTACATCCTAATGTGTGCAGCTGTCTAACTTTGGAGTCCTTACTCAGATAGGGCATCATTACTAAGGTAGTAACAGCAGATTATGAATGTAATACATACCTAATATGTAAAATGATGCAGTAATGATGTATGTATATTGTCGGGGAAATTTCACCCTTGCCTAAATCTTTCTTCCTCAATAAGAAAATGGTACTGCTGTAGCCCGAGCGGTTAGCTACCTCTAGGTAAATACCCCGTGACGCCTAGGTACTCCAGAGATTAGGTACTCGACAATCACCCTACATAGACCACTGATCTCCGTGAGCCAAGTCTCAGCCCTCTCTATTTAGGACCTTACTCCAGCGTCATCCCTTGGGTTGACTCTCTCTATCTTTGTCTCTGTCAGGGAAGTAAGCATACACCTTGATATAGTGGAATCCATGGAGTGCGTGGATCCCTGTGTGGACTTACAAATAAAAACTCCTGAATGGTACTCTGGTGCCTTACAAGACATATAACAGGCAGGATTTAATTTTATAAATTGTCCAAGGGGGGGGGGCAACTGGAGGAATCTGGATATTAAGGGGGGCATGATGTCAAGCACTTATCAATAAGAATTTTAATAATACAATTTCCAATGGAGGGGGATGCAAAAAGGTTCCAAGGGGTGGCAGTCCCCTCCCTCCCCTAAATGAAACCCTGACTGTTATTTTCTAATAGTCACCTGATATGCCTAGCCAATCATATTGCTGTAGGGACAGTACTAGATGTTGTGTGGTTGTGGTGGTGTAGTGTAAATTAGCTGTGGGTTGTGGTTGCTGTGGTTATGGTGGGTTTTTGAGTCAGGGAGTTGTCCTGTTGATTTCCCAGACATATTATATATACTGTACAACTGTACTTATTGATGATTAATAGTTTTTTTTGTGTTTGTAATAAGCTTTGAAGCAATCTGTAGGCAGGATGGTTGTGACAGGTGCTACACTCATACAAAAGGCAACACCACCTCTATTTTTTTCTGCTATGATCAATACAACCTCTTCTTTTTGTTGCCTTCCTCTGAAAGTGATGCAGTCGTTGAAGGCTCTCCACACTTGTGAGGTTTGTCATGGAGGTTGATTTTAGTGCATCCAGCTATTATAAAATTATATGTATGTATTTATACATATATATAAATAAATCTATCATTGTAGATATATTGCCTTACACCAACTAATTTGACATACATTCATTGCTTGGATTTTTAACCAGTATATTCATTGGTTTGTCTTCCAAAACTGCAATAGTTGGTCAGTAAAAAAAAAAGAGATAAGAAATCCTTGGGTACCCTGGGTGCCATTGATAGATTACTTCCAGACACCACAGTAAAGGGTGCTGGAGTGTGAGCTATGTCATAATAATGGTTGGACAGTATGTTATTCTAACAAAATAATTCTGAACAAGAAATTACTTGTTCCATCCTCTGTCCAGGTAAACTGCTGCAATGTGACTGTGGCTACTCTCCCTCTTCGTCGCTATTCCACCCCTTCTACTTCCGAGATCCACACTACTGCCCCTGCTACAGCATTGCACTCCCAAGCTACTGCTATCCACTCCTATATTACTGCTTCCTGCTTGCATATCACTACTTTCCATTCTACCCTAACAAGCACTACTCCTGACAAGCACTACTGGCTCGACCCCCTATCAAAGCAGCCCCACCCAAGTGTTCTTCATTTACCCACACTATTTTCCCCATAGCTGTATCACTACCAGTTTCACTAGTATACTCATTCACACTCTATACTTGATCAGTTTACATCTGAAATCATTGCTATACACTACTCACTTGAATAGAATTTTCTGGCCATTTTTACTAAAGCAGGAAAAAGCAACAGCTAGTTTGTTTGCTTACAGCGGGATCATGGCCCCAGTGTGGCTCGGTTGTGGTCATGTTCAACTACAACCTTAAGTGGTTCTTGTACACTGATGATAACACCACAGCTGTGCTGTTAACATAAGAGCTAATTAAAGAACTAGCGGTAGCGTTCAAGGTCACGAATTCCTGATGCTTGTCCCCGTGACTGTTAATTTAAATGTCATGAATCCGTGACGCTCGTCCTTTAAGGGTTAAGCCTGACCCTGAAGGAAAAAATAAGACGGCACCATGGTTATCTTGGGGGTGCCGAATATGTAGAGTGTGATGCCCGAGTACGTTTTCCCTTTTTTACCGTGACCAATATTTAAAATTTTGATGAATTGTAGACCAACAGAAGAGAAAGGTGGGGCCTGAGGCTGTGTGGAATGTGTACTGTGCATAGCTTTATAAGTACTGACATCTGTCAATAAAGTTTTAATTAATTATCACCTACTAGTCATGTAGTTATTTGAACGCTGTAATTTGTTGCTGATCAAACTACTTATCAATTGGACAAGAATAATGCACATTAATGTAATTCTAATTCAGCATAGACGTGACTAATTTGCATTGGTTTGTGCAGTGTTAGAGCACCAGGACAGAAAGCTTTAACTGACAGACAGTTCTAGAACAACATGGAAGTATCGCTGAGTCAGCAAAGCTAACATGCAGGGAGAGTATACCAAAACACAAGTATTTCCCCCCCCCCCCCCTCGAACCGTACGAAGATTGTAAGACTCAACCCCTGCGCTTGTGCCAAGAAATATTGCCTTCAAGCCCCACCACTTTTCACATGCGCTTGTAACAATACTCAACCTACTATTGATCCAGTGAGAGAGCAGATAAGACATTTGGAACTTACAGTACCTTGAACACTTCCGAGTCCAGAGACGAATATCATCTTTTATCCTTAGCAGTGGAATGGCTACAAAAGTATAAATGCTCAATTATAAATGGTCATTGCAAAGGATTGTGTATGCCTATGTTGAGGCAGCCTACAAAGTGTAAATTCCTCATCTAGTAGCAACAACTAGGGTGGAAGGGGGAGGGGAGTCTTTTTGATTTACTTGCAACAAATTTAGTTGAATCATGGATGCATATAGAAACCGTGCCATGGGAGGGGGCATTTGATGGGGCATTTGCGATGAAAAAACAGGTGTAGGGCTTGACCCAGTATCAAAATCTGAAAGGGGGGAGGTGTGACTAATGCCCCCTTCCCCACCCCAAATACACCCATGTAGGTGAATAAAATATATCATAGCAGACCATGCTATATATACTTGTCTAGTGTTAATTCAATTCCTAATCAAATTCTGAAACAAAAACAGGAAAATAGTTCACATTTCCAATAATGACACTGGCATGACCGGTGGATGCCTTGTTCTCTTAGGCACTGGTGCGATAAAAATCCAAATGTTGTTGCAGCTAATCAGGAGTAAGTTGACCAGTCTAAAATAGCCGTATCTTACTGTTTTTAAATTCTGGCACTACTCTCAAGCTCTAGTTTGTCAGCTCTACTTTTTAACAGCTACGGAATTTCATTAGAGGAAAGCATATCTGTCGATGTCCGACTTACTTCAGTGGATGCAGTGATTATACTGGCAGTGCCTGCTTCTTTGTTGGTCAGCGATTCTTCAAGATAGCGATCAGCTGCATGTACAATGGAAGCTGCAGCCCCAGGAACCTCTTCACGTTGAGGAAGAAAACTGTCTCGCTTTCTAAAGTCTTGAAGGATAGACTAGTGACTTTTTACTCGAGCTCCAAGTATCGCTGAGTCATAATCATTTGTGTAATTCATGATACAATCATTATAAATATTGCATGTGGGTGAAAAATGTTCATGTTCGCTGAGTCATAGTCATTTGTGTAATTCACGATACAATCAATATAAATATTGCATGTGGGTGAAACATGTGGGTGAAAAATTGAAAAATGTTCATGTTTGGATGGCCACTCACGAAATTTCGCAGCTATTTTCTTTCTATTTAAAATAGACGAGTGGAACCTCTCTACCTGGACTCCTGACAACCAGACACACTCACTCGCTTATCGTCTATTAAGGGGAAGGAAACTAATTTGTGGTTTATTAAATAAATGATTTAACAAAACGTCATAGCTATATATATTTTAAAAGATTATGGTCTCAATGTAGCCCATTCTAGGTGCTTTCCAATGACATTACAGTAGTGGTGTTGCAATAAACTAAGGCTGAAATATGGTCAAAACCACAAAGGCCCTTAAAATGTTTATAAACACTCTTGTACCCCAACCACAGGTCTTCAACACTAGCTTTTTATGGTGATATTACAGTGACCTTAGAGGCCAGTTTTCAATAGTTTTCTTGGATTTCGTTTATTTTTATTCCCCTTAATTTTTAATCCCCTTAAGGGGGGGCTCTATCTAAAAATGTTGTTGACCCCTAACTTTTTTTATAATTTTGTGTAGATAATTTTATGCTCAAATTGTTGCTTGTTCTATGTGCTTTCCAATGATATATAAAATATCTCTAGAGGCATATTTTGTCAGAAGATGCATGCAGAAACATCCAAGGCAGCGTTTGGCAGATCAATTCACATATACGGCCAGTAGCAGCGTGAAATTTGTGCGCATTAACTTAAAATAAATAATTAACTAAAAGCATATCATAAACTGGTGTTAATGGACTATCATCCTTTGAAGACATTAATGAGAGTATTACTGAATATATACTCTGGACTATCATCCTTTGAAGACATTAATGAGAGTATTGCTGAATATACACTTGGGCATTAGTCTTCAAGATGCATAATAATATGTTTCTTGGTTCTACATAGATTAAAGCTCAGGCAATGGGTCCTGCTAATGTATCTGTGGTCTCGGGAGTATCCTGTATGCGAGGCAAGCCGAGATGGTCCACAAAGAGGGGTGGATATCTACCAGTGGCTGAGGGAAGTCTGTTCGACTAAGCTATTGCAAGCGCCAATTGTGCTTGGAGGGGTGGTGCAAATCGATGAATCGCTCTTCCGACACAAACCAGACAGATATAGTATATTTAGAAACCTACTTACTTACCTTTATCTACTTTACCTTATCTTACCTTATCTGGATCCCATTATCTTACTTCACCTAATCTAACATACAGCACCATAGAGGCAGACCTCCAGCCCAAGAAGTCTGGGTGTTCGGAATGGTCGACATCTCGACCTCACCAGCCTTGGGATACATGCAGGAAGTGGCGAAAAGAGATGCGGCCACCCTACTGCCCATCATACAAGCCCATGTTGCACCCAACACAGTCATCCACTCAGACCAGTGGAGGGCTTATGACCAAGTTCGATCGCTTGCTGGTGTCTCTAGCCACCAAACTGTCAACCATTCCCTGCATTTTGTAGACCCTGGGTCGGGTACCCATACACAAAACATTGAGTCGTATTGGAATAGAGTAAAGACCAAACTGAAGAGGATGAAAGGATGCCATGCACATCAGACTGGAAGCTACCTGGATGAATTTGTGGCGAGAGCAGCATGGACAGTCAAAACACTAGGCATTTAATAATATAATGTTAAATATAAGTCAGCAATACCCTGTATGAATGATATGATAATGAAATGTATGTATAAAATAACAATTGGATTGGAATAAGAATTGGAGAATTGATAATTATAAAATATATAGCAATTCAATTATAGCAAGAATTGAATTATAGCTTGAATTATAGCAAGAATAATAAAAAATTAATAGATAGGCAATTAATTAGGTTGCTATGCTTTTAGTTAATTATTTATTTCAAGTTACTTACACGCGCACGAATTTCACGTGGCTACTGGCCGTATATGTGAATTGATCCCGTTTGGCAGACCCACACAACTCATTTTAAAAAATCAAAAGCTGTAAATTGGTTTGTAGCTTGTCAAATGTGATTGGGCCGAAACCATATTGCAATAACTAAAGTGGTTGTTGAATGGCAACGTGCCGTATTTGATTACGCGCTAAAATTGAGAAATTCGCCCAACCCCACACACGTTTAACAAAAAGCTGTAGCACAGTCACTACATATTATACCGTAAACGCTCACCGGATTAGGATTCATTCAGATCTAACAAACTTGTCCAGCACAAATACTAGCATTGCTTGACCTACTACCGCCTCCAGACTTCTATTGCACGTTGTGAATGGCAGCGGCGCCGCGACGACCTTTTACCACCAGTCATAGTCAGGCAACAACGCGGCCTCATTCGCACATGTGCGTCCCATCAAAGCGGTAGTAAATTGTCGAGATGCCCGCGCGGTCCTCGCCGCAACCAAGGCATGGTAGAAGATAAGTAGGCGTGGAAAATGACTAATGCTCAAGGACAGTAACAATTTCTCAGCTTGGCAGACTAAGTAATGCTGTCAATAACACTGGCTGAGATACTGGGGGGGGGGGGGGGGGGGGGGGCAGCCCCCCCACATTTTGAAGTAGAGGGGCAGAGCCCCCCCCCCCCCCACTTACTAAAATTTGGGAATGAATTCGGGAATGCTGTGAACCAGCTGATTAGCAAATCTGTATTGTGGTTTGACATGACAATTGACACCTACATTTAATCATAGTAGATTACTATAATCATGTGATAGTTCCGCCTGTTCTCCATTTTAAAGATGGCAAAAAGACCGTCACGGCCTCAGGTATCCTATTGAGCTTTTTGTCAGCACCCAAGAAAGCAAGAAGAATTGACTCAAATCACCAAGGAAAGTTGGACTCGGAAGATGGGTTAGATCCTGTTCCAATGATTGCATCTGAGCAAGATGACACCCCATACGAATCCGATGCCATAAGTTTATCAGAATGACAGAATACCACACCAGAAGATGTAGGCTGTTCATCACAGTGTTGTACTAGTGAAGAGAAAGCAGATTATACTGAAAACATTGAGAGAAACTTTCAATCGAGTTGGTATAAACAATTTCCATGGCTTAGTGTGTGTACATCTCGTAAGAATTTTACTGTCGATAAGCTGCCAGGCACAAATTGCTTACATTCAGTACGTCTGCAGATAATGTGTTCATTGAAAATGGTTTCCAAAATTGGGAAAAAGCCATAGAGAAGTTTAAAATCTCACGAAGGATCCCTCTCCCATATGGAGGCCAAACTAAAATGGATAGCTCAAGGAAGACCTACAATTGGGAGCCAGTTAAGTGCACAATTGAAAGATCAGCAACAAATGCTAAGAGCAGGTCTTTTAAAGGGATACAATTTCTTACTCGGCAAGGAATAGCCCTTGTAGGCCATACTGAGTCTGAAGGAAATCTGAAGCAACTAATGCTAATGTTAAGCCATGAAGATGAAGTGGTTAAAACCTGGGTCAAGGAAAATCGCTACACTTGTTATCAAACCGTATATGACCTTCTTTCAATTATGGGTCAGAATTAGCTACGCAAAATATTGAAAAAAATGAAGGAAAGAAGCCCTGCATGGTTTTCAGTTATTACAGATGAAGCAACTGATGTTTGCCATACTGAACAGCTGAACTTATCAATATGCTGGGTGAATTATCAGTATGAAGTTCTTGAAGATCCCATATGCTTATTCCGAGTACCTGATACAAAAGCTGAGACCTTATTTACGGTGATCAAAGATCTCGTTATAAGGTGTAACCTTTCATTAGATTTATGTCGGGGGCCAGCATAATTATGATTGTGCAGCCAATATGCATGGGAAACGAACAGGAGCAGTGGCACGATTTTTAAGGGAAAATCTGGCAGCCATACCTTTGCACTGTTTTGCTCATGCTTTAAATTTGTGTCTTCAGGGAACTGGAAGGCAGATAGTATGCATAAGAGATTCTTTGGACACAGTGAAAGAAATTGGCAAACTAATTTTATTTTCTCCCAAAAGATCTCTTCAAAGCTCCAGCAAGCATGTGATGACACAGTCAGCCTAAAGTTGTTTTGCCCGACAAGGTGGACTGCTCGAACCTCTGCAATTAATGCTATTCTCAAATCTTTTGGTGTGCTTCTACAGACATTAGAAGAAATTTATGCAACCACCCATGATGAGTATGGCATGAAAGCAATTGGTTTGCTGCAGTCACTGGAAAAGTTCAATACACTATTTGGCCTCATGCTCAGCAACCGATTGTTCAGTGCAGCCGAACAAGTATCACTTGCTCTACAAAATAAAAACATAGCAATTCAAGATACTCTAGCTGCAGTTGAAACAGCAAAGAATTTTTTCAAACGTATCCGATCTGAGGATGAGTTCAATCGATTCTACGGAGAGTGTATTCAATTTTCCGAGAAGGAGGGAATTGGACAACCAGAGCTACCTAGGAGTAGAAAACAACCTACACATTATGACAGTGGAAGTCAACCCTATCAGTTCAATTCAGTGAAGGGCTACTACAGAAAATTCTACTTTGAAGCCTGTGATAGATTATCTGGTGAACTTCAAAATCGCTTTGAAACCAAACAGATTCCATCAGTGGGATCAATGGAGCAAGCACTTATGAAAGCAGCAAACAAGAAAGATTTCAAGAATGAAATAACAAAAATCGGGGAGTCTTGTTTCAAAAATTATGTAGACCATGAAGAGTTAAAGGTGCAGTTAGCACTTCTTGCTGACGTCATTGTACACCAGAAATAAAGACCATCACTTCAATACACATTGTGTGTGAAGCCATGAACAGCAATGAACCATTCAAAGAAATGTTACTTGCTGTACACAAATTGCTTCGACTCTATCTGACCATACCCATCACATCTGCTATAGCTGAAAGAACATTTTCCACCCTCAAGCGTCTCTTAACCTACTTACGTTCAACCATGACTGAAAAACAGTTGAATAACTGTTTGATGCTTCATGTGCACAATATATTTACAGGTTCATTAGATATGATTTCTTTAGCCAAGATATTTCTGTCAGCATATATAATATGATGAGCGTAAAAAGTATTTTGGTAATTACGATTAAAACTATTTTTCACTGTTCATTTCAACAAAATAAGGTCCTCTAGGTCGTTACCTCCCACATCTACTCCCTGCAGCTGCATCAGGTTCATAACCACCTAAATTGTCAGCCCCCCCCAATTTGAAAGTGGTGTCTCAGCCCCTGATTAAGCATCTTACTGTACACAAGAAAATATCTCTGACCCTCACCAGCCAATCTTTTCCATTTTAGTAGGCAAGGGATAAAAAATAAGCTTAAAACATGCATGTTTGCCGAGTGGTCAGTGGTTGGACTATCAAGAAGCCTAAGACTCACTGTGCTTTGTTTCTACCTTTCTAAGGCAGAGAAAAAGAATTTTCTGCCAAAAGATAAAAGAGAGAAAGCCTACATCAGTCTAGGTTATATCAATTCTACCTCCAATTCGTGTAATACATTACTTACAATTTTTTATGCATACCCAATCAATACAGGAGATGCCAGCTATCTAAGTACCATGCTGATGCTTTTAGACTGATATCCAGCTCACATGGCAAAAATTTTGGTAAGATATTGGATGGAGCACACAAAGAAGAAAGGAGTGCTGGTGAACATTCTGAGATTATTGGCAAAGAACAATGTGATTAAGGGGACATGATTATAATCAGAGTAATTTTATTCAGCAACTGCTGCTGAGATGTCATGATTAATCAATAATAAATCTATCATAAATTATTATAGATACATAAATTATGTATTGGACATTTAGGACATAACTGAATCGCTAGAAAGGAAGAGCGACAAAAATACAAGTCCAGATGTCCAGAATGAAATGTTACGGCTCATGTCTCACACCGTTCTTCATGGGATAGTTGAATAAATCCAAGGTGCTGAATACTTTACCATTATGGTGGATGAACCTGCGGATTCATCTGGTAACTGGTATTATGCTTTAGGCATGATGAAGCAGTCCATGAAGACTTGTGATCAGGAATGTTGTGCAGAATCCAGCTTGATTACAAGAGTCTCTCGAGCTGTTAATATTAGGTAGTCTTGGTATCAGGAATGTTGTGCAGGATTGCCTTATCATAAGAGACTCCATCTGTTAATATCAGGCTGTCTTGGGAAGTAATGTGCAGCATCTAGTCTGATCACAAGAGACTGCCTGTTAAGATCAAGTGGTTTTGGCATCAGGAGTTTTGTGTAGCTTATTAAACTCCTTCTTTTCTTCTGGCTCAGCCAATCTGAACAATTATATTCTTCCAGCCATGAGGCACTCTCACTATGATCTCATGGCCATGACAAGGATCTTGTCTATGACCTTATATTGCTCTGTTATACTGGTGTAGCACCAGTAGCATGGGAGCTCTGGTGATATTCGCTGAGGAGGATAAATCTACCAAATCGTATTCATTTGGACATACTTAGTTCTTCCCAATTCTTCTTAGTGAGATTCTGGTGGCAATGAGAATCAGGTCTTGAACATTTATGAAGGAGTTGAACGGAAGAATACAGCCAAGGAGAGGGAAAGCAATGGCCCATGCGTAACTCCGATGGTGTCTCTTGGTGGACCCTTTTTTTGGTTATTTATTGTTTCTATTTCTAGTTTTTGTTGAGTCATTATTATTATTATGTAGTATACACTTTTTTCTCAAAAAAGCAACTATTCCTGATGAAGACTAGAGCATCTAGTCGAAACATCGAGTGAATAAAATTTGAAGTTGATTATTGAGAAGGTAATTTTAGTCGATTGAGAATTCATTGAGATTATTATAATTATTATATCTATAATTAAGTTAGTAAAAATAAAGTAAAGTAAAGATTGGAGGGAAGGGATAAAAAATTGTCCAAAAGTCGATCTGACTAATGGTACATTGACCACAGCATCGACAGCATTCTCCCTCTGAATGGCCACAGAGAGCCTCTGCAGGCGGAATTGGAACAATAATGGGACCTTGATAAAGGCAAGAGTTTGGTGGCCCAAAGCTCCTGAAGTGTCAACCATCACAGGAACAAACTGGTATATATATAGGATGATCTTTGCATTGGGTGGATTTCAGTCATTATAATTTATTATTAAAAATAAATAACGAGCAAAAACAAATATTAGATGAAACAAATAATTATACACACAAACAAATAACTAATGACTGCCCAAAGAGAAAAAGGTTCTCCATTGCAATGACACGGAGTCACGGATAGTCACTGGACAAGGTAAGCAATGGATTTCACTTCACTAGTTCTCTGACGAATCTTGTGACAAAGTGTTTCCACCATGGTCTCTATGGTAACTGCGACGAAGGAGTGGTTATAGTCCAAACATGTAATTGGCCAGCTTTCCTCTGCTGCATATACTGCACCTGCACAGCTGGTACATAGCAAAACCACGATATTAGGAGACGTTGTCCCATGCTAGCTTGCCATGTTTCTAAGGTTACCCCATTTAGCCTTTTGCCATCCTAAATGTGGAGAATAGATTATTCCAACCTCTTTGGGATCCCAGAAAATGACAGGCATGATTTAGGATGACACTTATAGCGAGGGGTGGGCATCGCTGGAGTTTGTCAGGTCCTTCAGATGCAGAGGCTGCAAATCATCTGATGACTTCCTTACACAAATTTCGATTTCTTAAAATACATGTTTCGTTGGAGGAGATTAGAGAGAGAAACTAGGTTGAGGTTTGGACGACCCTGAAAGAAATGAAGGATGCTTCACCTTGAAAACAATAGGCCTCACATCACTCTGAAAGGGTGTTCTCCAAACAAGCCAGTTTTTGGATTGCATGTATCATTACAGAGGGACGTACGATTACATCTTCCCCTTGGATAGTGAGGATTTCTTCAACCCAAGTATACCTGACAAGACAAAACTACTAAAGACTACTGCATCACAAAACAATTTGCTTCATGTGCATTCAGAAGGTTGTTTTATTATCCTGGAGTGATTGAAATGGCAGAAAAAGTAGGAAATACTCGAAGACTCATAAGGGAGTGGATGAGCCCAAGTCCGTGCATTCCATGAAGGCCATTGCGGAGTTTATATTTCATGATGCCACATGCAAGAGATGTTTGCTGCCAGGATATGGATATGAACCCTTATATAGCTCATAATAGATTGCATATGGATGCAAGTCGTGCTAAGTTCTGCTAGCACTTCAATTCATCAAAAATAAAAACACACATTATATATATTTTATACTTTATTTTTTTCAGTTGTTATTTTGATTTCATCATATTGTGCAAGTGTATCTCATGATCTTCATCATTGTGACTTTCAATACCAAGATTACATATTGTGAATGTTGTGAATTTGATTTGTAGTACAGAGGTAGAGAGGCAGAGGGAGAGAGAAATAAGAGGGAGAGGGAGAGAGATCAGAAGATGCGGAGGATATGGGGAGAGGGAGAGAAAGGAGTGTTGGAGAGAGAAGAGGGAGAAAGGAGAGGGAAGTAGTTATGGATAGACATAATGTATGCAGAATATACTATATACTATATATACTAGTATTAAAACTTATTCTCACCAGGCCAAAGTAAATCAACTCGCTGGAGACATGCTGTATATATGACTATTGATCCGACAAAAGTACAGAATACATAGCCTCCAACTGTCCTGGGAGAACTCCAAGATGTTCCCGGATTTGCAATTGATAAAAATTGTGTTTGTCCAAGAAATGCTGATTATAATTGTTTGTACAATTTACAACTGGCTACAGCACTGTGAGACTAAAGGTTCCTCCTTAGCAGCTGCCATTTTACAACTGGCTATATGCAGCACTATGACTAAAGACTGCTCCTTAGCAACTGGTACACCTGGCCCCTACAAAAGTCAGG
The DNA here is from genome assembly GCA_028752905.1 of Cladorhizidae sp. MBARI D1340-BT2. NCBI lineage: Eukaryota > Metazoa > Porifera > Demospongiae > Poecilosclerida > Cladorhizidae > Cladorhizidae sp. MBARI D1340-BT2. Next base: position 19,796,017 of record JAQNBH010000003.1, on the reverse strand, counting down.
CTTCACTACACAACTGACAGGAGGAAAATCCAGCTGCTACCTGACAGTTAGGGCTTGATCAATTATGCTAGCATTTTTTTTTTAATTTTTGATATGGCAAAGCATTAGAAAATAATGCTAGCATTATAGGCAGCATTTGGTAGTGTTTTTAGAATTTTAGGTGATTTATATCCTGTGAGATAGGAAACAGCCTACAACATACAGCTACAGAGGTAAAATAGTTTCGATGTAAATTGGACCCTGTAAGGATGTAGAATGTAGATTAGACCGCCTATTGCTAGGTTTGCTATTACACACCATTATTATTACTCACAACTAGTCCCCCAAAAATACAGCTGTCAAAACTGGCATGCCCACGGCCACAGGATAACTTATAATGTCAACAGGAAATTTCATTAGTGTGGCTATAATTATGTTGTAAACTACTAAAAGGAATGTCAGTAATAAAGGCAACTGTCAGTAACCTGACTCATCTTTCACCTTTGCTTGAGCATATGGTTGGCAATAGCTAGTAAAGGAATGGCTGTAGAAACAAATAGCTGTAGTATTTCTTCTGACACAGACAGTGGTCCAGAAATTGCTCGAACTACTGGGCCTATACTGGGCCCAGCTCTGCCACTAGGCCTGATAAGAAAGTATAAGAGTCCTGCTCCATCTGACCTCGCAAGAAAGCGGAAACTAAGATGTAATCCTCCAAAAGGGTTAAAACAAGGTAAATGTGTTGTTGCTGCTGAACCAGTTATGGTTTCAATCTCTGCAAGGATAAGAGAATTCCCCAATGAAAATCGAACTGTTATTATGGGCAAGTTGTTTTGCAATACCTGCAGAGAGAATGTATCTCTTAAGAAAAGTGTGTTAACTCAGCACATGAAGTCAGCTAAACATGCCAACGGGAAAGAGCGTTTGGCATCCAAGGAATTGAGAGAGAGGAACATAATATATAATGTGATATGTTAAATAAATATGACTAGGAAAAACATCTATTGGAGAAGGCCTTTCATATGCGTTTCGTGTCCATCGAGTAAAAGTAGTCGTAGTATTTTTAACGGCTGGGGTATCGCTTGCTAAGATTGATTTTTTTCCGGGATTTATTTGAGGAAAGCCATTCAGGTTTTCCAACAGCACCATTTGTATCAACTGATTCCTTTTATTTAGCATGAACAGCGATAAAGCATAAAGAAGGAAATTGATAGTAAAGAAGTGTGTGTAATTTTTGGATGGAACAATCCATGTTTGCAAAGCGATGATGATACTACTGCGCTTTGTTGATGAACTATGGAACATACAGCAGCGCGTTGTTTGGCTAATGATGTTAGCTAAGAGCCTTACAAGTAAATAACTTGTACGTCAATTGATCATTTGCCTTTCTACTGAGCTATGTATTGGTTATGCGAGATCGTATCAGTGAACAATGTAGAAATACACACATTGAGTATTGTCTACCCACACCTCTTAAATGTAGTGTGCTTTTCTAGCCTTCATCAGGAATAATGACTAGTTAACTTCATCAGTAATAATGATTAGATGCTCTAGCCTTCATCTGGAATAATGACTAGATTCTCTAGCCTTCATCAGGAATAATGACTAGTCAGGAATAATGACTAGATGCTCTAGCCTTCATCAGGAATAATGACTAGATGCTCTGATCTTCATCAGGAATAATGACTAGATGCTCTAGACTCCATCAAGGAATAATGACTAGATGCTCTAGCCTTCTTCAGGAAATGACTAGATGCTCTAGACTTCATCAGGAATAATGACTAGATCCTCTAGCCTTCACCAGGAATAATGACTAGGTGCTCTAGCTTTCATCACGAATAATGATCAGATGCTCTAGCCTTCATCAGGAATAATGACTAGCCTTCATCAACTAGATGCTCTAGCCTTCATAAGGAATACTGACTAGATGCTCAAGCCTTCATCAGGAATAATGACTATCAGGAATAGTGACTAGATGCTCTAGCCTACTACAGGAATAATGACTAGATACTCTAGCCTTCATCAGGAATAATGACTAGATGCTCTAGCCTTCATCAGGAATATTGACTAGATGTTCCAGCCTACATCAGGAATAATGACTAGGTGCTCTAGCCTTCATCAGGAATAATGACTAGATGCTCTAGCCTTCATCAGGAATAATGACTAGATGCTCTACCCTTCATCAGGAATAATGACTAGATGCTATAGCCTTCATCACGAATAATGACTAGATGCTCTATTCTTCATCAGGATTTAATGACTAGATGCTCTAGCCTTCACCACTAGATGCACTAGCCTTCACCAGGAATAATGAATAGATGCTCTAGCATTCTTCAAGAATAATGACTAAATGCTCTAGCGTTCATCAGAAAAAATGACTAGATGCTCTGGCCTTCATCAAGAATAATGACTAGATGTTCTAGCCTTCATCTGGTAATGACTAGTAGCCTTCATCAGGAATAATGATTAGATGCTCTAGCTTTCTTCAGGAATAATGACTAGATGCTCTAGCCTTCATCAGGAATAATGACTAGATGCTCTAGCCTTCATCAGGAATAATGTCTAGATGCTGTAGCCATCATCAGGAATAATGACTAGATGCTATAGCCTTCATCAGGAATAATGACTAGATGCTCTATTCTTCATCAGGATTTAATGACTAGATGCTCTAGCCTTCACCACTAGATGCTCTAGAATAATGAATAGATGCTCAAGCATTCATCAGTAATAATGACTAAATGCTCTAGCCTTCATCAGAAAAAATGACTAGATGCTCTGGCCTTCATCAAGAATAATGACTAGATGCTCTGGCCTTCATCTGGAATAATGACTAGATGGTCTAGCCTTCATCAGGAATAATGAGTAGATGCTCTAGCCTTCATCAGGAATAATGACTAGTTGCCTTCATCAGGAATAATGACTAGATGCTATAGCCTTCATCAGGAATAATGACTAGATGCTCAATCCTTCATCAGAAATAATCACTAGATGCTCTGACCTTCATCAGGAATAATGACTAGATTCTCTAGCCTTAATCAAGGAATAATGACTAGATGCTCCAGCCTTCATCAGGAATAATGACTAAATGCTCTAGCCTTCATCAGAAATAATGAGTAGATGATCCAGCCTTCATCAGGAATAATGACTAGATGCTCTGATCTTCATCAGGAATAATGACTAGATGCTCTAGCCTTCATCTAGGAATAATGACTAGATGCTCTAGCCTTCTTCAGGAAATGACTAGATGCTCTAGCCTTCATCAGGAATAGTAACTAGATGCTCTGATCTTCATCAGGAATAATGACTAGATCCTCTAGCCTTCATCAGGAATAATGACTAGGTGCTCTAGCTTTCTTCACGAATAATGATCAGATGCTCTAGCCTTCATCAGGAATAATGACTATCCTTCATCAACTAGATGCTCTAGCCTTCATCAGGAATAATGACTAGATGCTCAAGCCTTCATCAGGAGTATTGACTATCAGGAATAGTGACTAGATTCTCTAGCCTTCATCAGGAATAATGACTAGTTGCCTTAATCAGGAATAATGACTAGATGCTCTAGCCTTCATCAGGAATAATGATTAGATGCTCCAGCCTTTCATCAGGAATAATTACTATCAGGAATAATGACTAGATGCTCTAGCCTTCATCAGGAATAATGACTAGATGCTACTATAGCCTTCATCAGGAATAATGACTAGATTCTCTAGCCTTCATCAAGGAATAATGACTAGATGCTCTAGCCTTCATCAGGAAATGACTAGATTCTCTAGCCTTCATCAGGAATAATGACTAGATGGTCTAGCCTTCATCAGGAATAATGCCTAGATGCTCAAGTCTCTTCATCAGGAATAATGACTAGTAGCCTTCATCAGTAATAATGATAAGATGCTCTAGCCTTCATCAGGAATAATGACTAGATTCTCTAGCCTTCATCAGGAATAATGACCAGTCAGAAATAATGATTAGATACTCTAGCTTTCATCAGGAATAATGACTAGTGCTCTAGCCTTCATCAGGAATAATGACTAGTTAACTTCATCAGTAATAATGATTAAATGCTCTAGCCTTCATCAGGAATAATGACTAGATTCTCTAGCCTTCATCAGGAATAATGACTAGTCAGGAATAATGACTAGATGCTCTAGCCTTCATCAGGAATAATGACTAGATGCTCTGATCTTCATCAGGAATAATGACTAGATGCTCTAGACTCCATCAAGGAATAATGACTAGATGCTCTAGCCTTCTTCAGGAAATGACTAGATGCTCTAGACTTCATCAGGAATAATGACTAGATCCTCTAGCCTTCACCAGGAATAATGACTAGATGCTATATTCTTCATCAGGATTTAATGACTAGATGCTCTAGCCTTCACCACTAGATGCACTAGCCTTCACCAGGAATAATGAATAGATGCTCTAGCATTCTTCAAGAATAATGACTATATGCTCTAGCCTTCATCAGAAAAAATGACTAGATGCTCTGGCCTTCATCAAGAATAATGACTAGATGTTCTAGCCTTCATCTGGTAATGACTAGTAGCCTTCATCAGGAATAATGATTAGATGCTCTAGCTTTCTTCAGGAATAATGACTAGATGCTCTAGCCTTCATCAGGAATAATGACTAGATGCTCTAGCCTTCATCAGGAATAACGTCTAGATGCTGTAGCCATCATCAGGAATAATGACTAGATGCTATAGCCTTCATCAGGAATAATGACTAGATGCTCTATTCTTCATCAGGATTTAATGACTAGATGCTCTAGCCTTCACCACTAGATGCTCTAGAATAATGAATAGATGCTCAAGCATTCATCAGTAATAATGACTAAATGCTCTAGCCTTCATCAGAAAAAATGACTAGATGCTCTGGCCTTCATCAAGAATAATGACTAGATGCTCTGGCCTTCATCTGGAATAATGACTAGATGGTCTAGCCTTCATCAGGAATAATGAGTAGATGCTCTAGCCTTCATCAGGAATAATGACTAGTTGCCTTCATCAGGAATAATGACTAGATGCTATAGCCTTCATCAGGAATAATGACTAGATGCTCAATCCTTCATCAGAAATAATCACTAGATGCTCTGACCTTCATCAGGAATAATGACTAGATTCTCTAGCCTTCATCAAGGAATAATGACTAGATGCTCCAGCCTTCATCAGGAATAATGACTAAATGCTCTAGCCTTCATCAGAAATAATGAGTAGATGATCCAGCCTTCATCAGGAATAATGACTAGATGCTCTGATCTTCATCAGGAATAATGACTAGATGCTCTAGCCTTCATCTAGGAATAATGACTAGATGCTCTAGCCTTCTTCAGGAAATGACTAGATGCTCTAGCCTTCATCAGGAATAGTAACTAGATGCTCTGATCTTCATCAGGAATAATGACTAGATCCTCTAGCCTTCATCAGGAATAATGACTAGGTGCTCTAGCTTTCTTCACGAATAATGATCAGATGCTCTAGCCTTCATCAGGAATAATGACTATCCTTCATCAACTAGATGCTCTAGCCTTCATCAGGAATAATGACTAGATGCTCAAGCCTTCATCAGGAGTAATGACTATCAGGAATAGTGACTAGATTCTCTAGCCTTCATCAGGAATAATGACTAGTAGCCTTCATCAGGAATAATGACTAGATGCTCTAGCCTTCATCAGGAATAATGATTAGATGCTCCAGCCTTTCATCAGGAATAATTACTATCAGGAATAATGACTAGATGCTCTAGCCTTCATCAGGAATAATGACTAGATGCTATTATAGCCTTCATCAGGAATAATGACTAGATTCTCTAGCCTTCATCAAGGAATAATGACTAGATGCTCTAGCCTTCATCAGGAAATGACTAGATTCTCTAGCCTTCATCAGGAATAATGACTAGATGGTCTAGCCTTCATCAGGAATAATGCCTAGATGCTCAAGTCTCTTCATCAGGAATAATGATTAGTAGCCTTCATCAGTAATAATGATAAGATGCTCTAGCCTTCATCAGGAATAATGACTAGATTCTCTAGCCTTCATCAGGAATAATGACCAGTCAGGAATAATGATTAGATACTCTAGCTTTCATCAGGAATAATGACTAGTGCTCTAGCCTTCATCAGGAATAATGACTAGTTAACTTCATCAGTAATAATGATTAAATGCTCTAGCCTTCATCAGGAATAATGACTAGATTCTCTAGCCTTCATCAGGAATAATGACTAGTCAGGAATAATGACTAGATGCTCTAGCCTTCATCAGGAATAATGACTAGATGCTCTGATCTTCATCAGGAATAATGACTAGATGCTCTAGACTCCATCAAGGAATAATGACTAGATGCTCTAGCCTTCTTCAGGAAATGACTAGATGCTCTAGACTTCATCAGGAATAATGACTAGATCCTCTAGCCTTCACCAGGAATAATGACTAGGTGCTCTAGCTTTCATCACGAATAATGATCAGATGCTCTAGCCTTCATCAGGAATAATGACTAGCCTTCATCAACTAGATGCTCTAGCCTTCATAAGGAATACTGACTAGATGCTCTAGCCTTCACCACTAGATGCACTAGCCTTCACCAGGAATAATGAATAGATGCTCTAGCATTCTTCAAGAATAATGACTAAATGCTCTAGCCTTCATCAGAAAAAATGACTAGATGCTCTGGCCTTCATCAAGAATAATGACTAGATGTTCTAGCCTTCATCTGGTAATGACTAGTAGCCTTCATCAGGAATAATGATTAGATGCTCTAGCTTTCTTCAGGAATAATGACTAGATGCTCTAGCCTTCATCAGGAATAATGACTAGATGCTCTAGCCTTCATCAGGAATAACGTCTAGATGCTGTAGCCATCATCAGGAATAATGACTAGATGCTATAGCCTTCATCAGGAATAATGACTAGATGCTCTATTCTTCATCAGGATTTAATGACTAGATGCTCTAGCCTTCACCACTAGATGCTCTAGAATAATGAATAGATGCTCAAGCATTCATCAGTAATAATGACTAAATGCTCTAGCCTTCATCAGAAAAAATGACTAGATGCTCTGGCCTTCATCAAGAATAATGACTAGATGCTCTGGCCTTCATCTGGAATAATGACTAGATGGTCTAGCCTTCATCAGGAATAATGAGTAGATGCTCTAGCCTTCATCAGGAATAATGACTAGTTGCCTTCATCAGGAATAATGACTAGATGCTATAGCCTTCATCAGGAATAATGACTAGATGCTCAATCCTTCATCAGAAATAATCACTAGATGCTCTGACCTTCATCAGGAATAATGACTAGATTCTCTAGCCTTCATCAAGGAATAATGACTAGATGCTCCAGCCTTCATCAGGAATAATGACTAAATGCTCTAGCCTTCATCAGAAATAATGAGTAGATGATCCAGCCTTCATCAGGAATAATGACTAGATGCTCTGATCTTCATCAGGAATAATGACTAGATGCTCTAGCCTTCATCTAGGAATAATGACTAGATGCTCTAGCCTTCTTCAGGAAATGACTAGATGCTCTAGCCTTCATCAGGAATAGTAACTAGATGCTCTGATCTTCATCAGGAATAATGACTAGATCCTCTAGCCTTCATCAGGAATAATGACTAGGTGCTCTAGCTTTCTTCACGAATAATGATCAGATGCTCTAGCCTTCATCAGGAATAATGACTATCCTTCATCAACTAGATGCTCTAGCCTTCATCAGGAATAATGACTAGATGCTCAAGCCTTCATCAGGAGTAATGACTATCAGGAATAGTGACTAGATTCTCTAGCCTTCATCAGGAATAATGACTAGTAGCCTTCATCAGGAATAATGACTAGATGCTCTAGCCTTCATCAGGAATAATGATTAGATGCTCCAGCCTTTCATCAGGAATAATTACTATCAGGAATAATGACTAGATGCTCTAGCCTTCATCAAGGAATAATGACTAGATGCTCTAGCCTTCATCAAGGAATAATGACTAGATGCTATTATAGCCTTCATCAGGAATAATGACTAGATTCTCTAGCCTTCATCAAGGAATAATGACTAGATGCTCTAGCCTTCATCAGGAAATGACTAGATTCTCTAGCCTTCATCAGGAATAATGACTAGATGGTCTAGCCTTCATCAGGAATAATGCCTAGATGCTCAAGTCTCTTCATCAGGAATAATGATTAGTAGCCTTCATCAGTAATAATGATAAGATGCTCTAGCCTTCATCAGGAATAATGACTAGATTCTCTAGCCTTCATCAGGAATAATGACCAGTCAGGAATAATGATTAGATACTCTAGCTTTCATCAGGAATAATGACTAGTGCTCTAGCCTTCATCAGGAATAATGACTAGTTAACTTCATCAGTAATAATGATTAAATGCTCTAGCCTTCATCAGGAATAATGACTAGATTCTCTAGCCTTCATCAGGAATAATGACTAGTCAGGAATAATGACTAGATGCTCTAGCCTTCATCAGGAATAATGACTAGATGCTCTGATCTTCATCAGGAATAATGACTAGATGCTCTAGACTCCATCAAGGAATAATGACTAGATGCTCTAGCCTTCTTCAGGAAATGACTAGATGCTCTAGACTTCATCAGGAATAATGACTAGATCCTCTAGCCTTCACCAGGAATAATGACTAGGTGCTCTAGCTTTCATCACGAATAATGATCAGATGCTCTAGCCTTCATCAGGAATAATGACTAGCCTTCATCAACTAGATGCTCTAGCCTTCATAAGGAATACTGACTAGATGCTCAAGCCTTCATCAGGAATAATGACTATCAGGAATAGTGACTAGATGCTCTAGCCTACATCAGGAATAATGACTAGATGCTCTAGCCTTCATCAGGAATAATGACTAGATGCTCTAGCCTTCATCAGGAATATTGACTAGATGTTCCAGCCTACATCAGGAATAATGACTAGGTGCTCTAGCCTTCATCAGGAATAATGACTAGATGCTCTAGCCTTCATCAGGAATAATGACTAGATGCTCTACCCTTCATAAGGAATAATGACTAGATGCTATAGCCTTCATCACGAATAATGACTAGATGCTCTATTCTTCATCAGGATTTAATGACTAGATGCTCTAGCCTTCACCACTAGATGCACTAGCCTTCACCAGGAATAATGAATAGATGCTCTAGCATTCTTCAAGAATAATGACTAAATGCTCTAGCCTTCATCAGAAAAAATGACTAGATGCTCTGGCCTTCATCAAGAATAATGACTAGATGTTCTAGCCTTCATCTGGTAATGACTAGTAGCCTTCATCAGGAATAATGATTAGATGCTCTAGCTTTCTTCAGGAATAATGACTAGATGCTCTAGCCTTCATCAGGAATAATAACTAGATGCTCTAGCCTTCATCAGGAATAATGTCTAGATGCTGTAGCCATCATCAGGAATAATGACTAGATGCTATAGCCTTCATCAGGAATAATGACTAGATGCTCTATTCTTCATCAGGATTTAATGACTAGATGCTCTAGCCTTCACCACTAGATGCTCTAGAATAATGAATAGATGCTCAAGCATTCATCAGTAATAATGACTAAATGCTCTAGCCTTCATCAGAAAAAATGACTAGATGCTCTGGCCTTCATCAAGAATAATGACTAGATGCTCTGGCCTTCATCTGGAATAATGACTAGATGGTCTAGCCTTCATCAGGAATAATGAGTAGATGCTCTAGCCTTCATCAGGAATAATGACTAGTTGCCTTCATCAGGAATAATGACTAGATGCTATAGCCTTCATCAGGAATAATGACTAGATGCTCAATCCTTCATCAGAAATAATCACTAGATGCTCTGACCTTCATCAGGAATAATGACTAGATTCTCTAGCCTTCATCAAGGAATAATGACTAGATGCTCCAGCCTTCATCAGGAATAATGACTAAATGCTCTAGCCTTCATCAGGAATAATGAGTAGATGATCCAGCCTTCATCAGGAATAATGACTAGATGCTCTGATCTTCATCAGGAATAATGACTAGATGCTCTAGCCTTCATCTAGGAATAATGACTAGATGCTCTAGCCTTCTTCAGGAAATGACTAGATGCTCTAGCCTTCATCAGGAATAGAAACTAGATGCTCTGATCTTCATCAGGAATAATGACTAGATCCTCTAGCCTTTATCAGGAATAATGACTAGGTGCTCTAGCTTTCTTCACGAATAATGATCAGATGATCTAGCCTTCATCAGGAATAATGACTATCCTTCATCAACTAGATGCTCTAGCCTTCATCAGGAATAATGACTAGATGCTCAAGCCTTCATCAGGAGTAATGACTATCAGGAATAGTGATTAGATTCTCTAGCCTTCATCAGGAATAATGACTAGTAGCCTTCATCAGGAATAATGACTAGATGCTCTAGCCTTCATCAGGAATATTGATTAGATGCTCCAGCCTTTCATCAGGAATAATTACTATCAGGAATAATGACTAGATGCTCTAGCCTTCATCAGGAATAATGACTAGATGCTATTATAGCCTTCATCAGGAATAATTACTAGATTCTCTAGCCTTCATCAAGGAATAATGACTAGATGCTCTAGCCTTCATCAGGAAATGACTAGATTCTCTAGCCTTCATCAGGAATAATGACTAGATGGTCTAGCCTTCATCAGGAATAATGCCTAGATGCTCAAGTCTCTTCATCAGGAATAATGACTAGTAGCCTTCATCAGTAATAATGATAAGATGCTCTAGCCTTCATCAGGAATAATGACTAGATTCTCTAGCCTTCATCAGGAATAATGACTAGTCAGGAATAATGATTAGATACTCTAGCTTTCATCAGGAATAATGACTAGTGCTCTAGCCTTCATCAGGAATAATGACTAGTTAACTTCATCAGTAATAATGATTAAATGCTCTAGCCTTCATCAGGAATAATGACTAGATTCTCTAGACTTCATCAGGAATAATGACTAGTCAGGAATAATGACTAGATGCTCTAGCCTTCATCAGGAATAATGACTAGATGCTCTGATCTTCATCAGGAATAATGACTAGATGCTCTAGACTCCATCAAGGAATAATGACTAGATGCTCTAGCCTTCTTCAGGAAATGACTAGATGCTCTAGCCTTCATCAGGAATAATGACTAGATGCTCTAGCCTTCATCAGGAATAATAACTAGATGCTCTGATCTTCATCAGGAATAATGACTAGATCCTCTAGCCTTCACCAGGAATAATGACTAGGTGCTCTAGCTTTCATCACGAATAATGATCAGATGCTCTAGCCTTCATCAGGAATAATGACTAGCCTTCATCAACTAGATGCTCTAGCCTTCATAAGAATAATGACTAGATGCTCAAGCCTTCATCAGGAATAATGACTATCAGGAATAGTGACTAGATGCTCTAGCCTACATCAGGAATAATGACTAGATGCTCTAGCCTTCATCAAGAATAATGACTAGATGCTCTAGCCTTCATCAGGAATATTGACTAGATGTTCCAGCCTACATCAGGAATAATAACTAGGTGCTCTAGCCTTCATCAGGAATAATGACTAAATGCTCTAGCCTTCATCCGGAATAATGACTAGATGCTCTAGCCTTCATCAGGAATAATGACTAGATGCTATAGCCTTCATCAGGAATAATGACTAAATGCTCTATTCTTCATCAGGATTTAATGACTAGATGCTCTAGCCTTCACCACTAGATGCTCTAGCCTTCACCAGGAATAATGAATAGATGCTCTAGCATTCATCAGGAATAATGACTAAATGCTCTAGCCTTCATCAGAAAAAATTAGTAGATGCTCTGGCCTTCATCAAGAATAATGACTAGATGCTCTAGCCTTCATCTGGTAATGACTAGTAGCCTTCATCAGGAATAATGATTAGATGCTCTAGCTTTCATCAGGAATAATGACTAGATGCTCTAGCGTTCATCAGAAATAATGACTAGATGCTCTAGCCTTCATCAGGAATAATGTCTAGATGCTGTAGCCTTCATCAGGAATAGTGACTAGATGCTATAGCCTTCATCAGGAATAATGACTAGATGCTCTATTCTTCATCAGGATTTAATGACTAGATGCTCTAGCCTTCACCACTAGTTGCTCTAGCCTTCACCAGGAATAATGAATAGATGCTCTAGCATTCATCAGTAATAATGACCAAATGCTCTAGCCTTCATCAGAAAAAATGACTAGATGCTCTGGCCTTCATCAAGAATAATGACTAGATGCTCTAGCCTTCATCTGGAATAATGACTAGATGGTCTAGCCTTCATCAGGAATAATGACTAGATGCTCTAGCCTTCATCAGGAATAATGACTAGTAGCCTTCATCAGGAATAATGACTAGCTGCTCTAGCCTTCATCAGGAATAATGACTAGATGCTCCAGCCTTCATCAGAAATAATCATTAGATGCTCTGACCTTCATCAGGAATAATGACTAGATTCTCTAGCCTTCATCAATGAATAATGACTAGATCCTCTAGCCTTCATCAGGAATAATGACTAAATGCTCTAGACTTCATCAGGAATAATGAGTAGATGATCCAGCCTTCATCAGGAATAATGACTAGATGCTCTGATCTTCATCAGAAATAATGACTAGATGCTCTAGCCTTCATCTAGGAATAATGACTAGATGCTCTAGCCTTCTTCAGGAAATGACTAGATGCTCTAGCCTTCATCAGGAATAATAACTAGATGCTCTGATCTTCATCAGGAATATTGACTAGATCCTCGAGCCTTCATCAGGAATAATGACTATGTGCTCTAGCTTTCATCACGAATAATGATCAGATGCTCTAGCCTTAATCAGGAATAATGACTATCCTTCATCAACTAGATGCTCTAGCCTTCATCAGGAATAATGACTAGATGCTCAAGCCTTCATCAGGAGTAATGACTATCAGGAATAGTGACTAGATTCTCTAGCCTTCATCAGGAATAATGACTAGTTGCCTTCATCAGAAATAATGACTAGATGCTCTAGCCTTCATCAGGAATAATGACCAGATGCTCCAGCCTTTCATCAGGAATAATGACTATCAGGAAGAATAATGACTAGATGCTCTAGCCTTCATCTAGGAATAATGACTAGATGCTCTAGCCTTCATCTAGGAATAATGACTGGATGCTCTAGCCTTCTTCAGGAAATGACTAGATGCTCTAGCCTTCATCAGGAATAGTAACTAGATGCTCTGATCTTCATCAGGAATAATGACTAGATCCTCTAGCCTTCATCAGGAATAATGACTAGGTGCTCTAGCTTTCTTCACGAATAATGATCAGATGATCTAGCCTTCATCAGGAATAATGACTATCCTTCATCAACTAGATGCTCTAGCCTTCATCAGGAATAATGACTAGATGCTCAAGCCTTCATCAGGAGTAATGACTATCAGGAATAGTGATTAGATTCTCTAGCCTTCATCAGGAATAATGACTAGTAGCCTTCATCAGGAATAATGACTAGATGCTCTAGCCTTCATCAGGAATAATGATTAGATGCTCCAGCCTTTCATCAGGAATAATTACTATCAGGAATAATGACTAGATGCTCTAGCCTTCATCAGGAATAATGACTAGATGCTATTATAGCCTTCATCAGGAATAATTACTAGATTCTCTAGCCTTCATCAAGGAATAATGACTAGATGCTCTAGCCTTCATCAGGAAATGACTAGATTCTCTAGCCTTCATCAGGAATAATGACTAGATGGTCTAGCCTTCATCAGGAATAATGCCTAGATGCTCAAGTCTCTTCATCAGGAATAATGACTAGTAGCCTTCATCAGTAATAATGATAAGATGCTCTAGCCTTCATCAGGAATAATGACTAGATTCTCTAGCCTTCATCAGGAATAATGACTAGTCAGGAATAATGATTAGATACTCTAGCTTTCATCAGGAATAATGACTAGTGCTCTAGCCTTCATCAGGAATAATGACTAGTTAACTTCATCAGTAATAATGATTAAATGCTCTAGCCTTCATCAGGAATAATGACTAGATTCTCTAGACTTCATCAGGAATAATGACTAGTCAGGAATAATGACTAGATGCTCTAGCCTTCATCAGGAATAATGACTAGATGCTCTGATCTTCATCAGGAATAATGACTAGATGCTCTAGACTCCATCAAGGAATAATGACTAGATGCTCTAGCCTTCTTCAGGAAATGACTAGATGCTCTAGCCTTCATCAGGAATAATGACTAGATGCTCTAGCCTTCATCAGGAATAATAACTAGATGCTCTGATCTTCATCAGGAATAATGACTAGATCCTCTAGCCTTCACCAGGAATAATGACTAGGTGCTCTAGCTTTCATCACGAATAATGATCAGATGCTATAGCCTTCATCAGGAATAATGACTAGCCTTCATCAACTAGATGCTCTAGCCTTCATAAGAATAATGACTAGATGCTCAAGCCTTCATCAGGAATAATGACTATCAGGAATAGTGACTAGATGCTCTAGCCTACATCAGGAATAATGACTAGATGCTCTAGCCTTCATCAAGAATAATGACTAGATGCTCTAGCCTTCATCAGGAATATTGACTAGATGTTCCAGCCTACATCAGGAATAATAACTAGGTGCTCTAGCCTTCATCAGGAATAATGACTAAATGCTCTAGCCTTCATCCGGAATAATGACTAGATGCTCTAGCCTTCATCAGGAATAATGACTAGATGCTATAGCCTTCATCAGGAATAATGACTAAATGCTCTATTCTTCATCAGGATTTAATGACTAGATGCTCTAGCCTTCACCACTAGATGCTCTAGCCTTCACCAGGAATAATGAATAGATGCTCTAGCATTCATCAGGAATAATGACTAAATGGTCTAGCCTTCATCAGAAAAAATGACTAGATGCTCTGGCCTTCATCAAGAATAATGACTAGATGCTCTAGCCTTCATCTGGTAATGACTAGTAGCCTTCATCAGGAATAATGATTAGATGCTCTAGCTTTCATCAGGAATAATGACTAGATGCTCTAGCGTTCATCAGAAATAATGACTAGATGCTCTAGCCTTCATCAGGAATAATGTCTAGATGCTGTAGCCTTCATCAGGAATAGTGACTAGATGCTATAGCCTTCATCAGGAATAATGACTAGATGCTCTATTCTTCATCAGGATTTAATGACTAGATGCTCTAGCCTTCACCACTAGTTGCTCTAGCCTTCACCAGGAATAATGAATAGATGCTCTAGCATTCATCAGTAATAATGACCAAATGCTCTAGCCTTCATCAGAAAAAATGACTAGATGCTCTGGCCTTCATCAAGAATAATGACTAGATGCTCTATCCTTCATCTGGAATAATGACTAGATGGTCTAGCCTTCATCAGGAATAATGACTAGATGCTCTAGCCTTCATCAGGAATAATGACTAGTAGCCTTCATCAGGAATAATGACTAGCTGCTCTAGCCTTCATCAGGAATAATGACTAGATGCTCCAGCCTTCATCAGAAATAATCATTAGATGCTCTGACCTTCATCAGGAATAATGACTAGATTCTCTAGCCTTCATCAAGGAATAATGACTAGATCCTCTAGCCTTCATCAGGAATAATGACTAAATGCTCTAGACTTCATCAGGAATAATGAGTAGATGATCCAGCCTTCATCAGGAATAATGACTATATGCTCTGATCTTCATCAGAAATAATGACTAGATGCTCTAGCCTTCATCTAGGAATAATGACTAGATGCTCTAGCCTTCTTCAGGAAATGACTAGATGCTCTAGCCTTCATCAGGAATAATAACTAGATGCTCTGATCTTCATCAGGAATATTGACTAGATCCTCGAGCCTTCATCAGGAATAATGACTATGTGCTCTAGCTTTCATCACGAATAATGATCAGATGCTCTAGCCTTAATCAGGAATAATGACTATCCTTCATCAACTAGATGCTCTAGCCTTCATCAGGAATAATGACTAGATGCTCAAGCCTTCATCAGGAGTAATGACTATCAGGAATAGTGACTAGATTCTCTAGCCTTCATCAGGAATAATGACTAGTTGCCTTCATCAGAAATAATGACTAGATGCTCTAGCCTTCATCAGGAATAATGACCAGATGCTCCAGCCTTTCATCAGGAATAATGACTATCAGGAAGAATAATGACTAGATGCTCTAGCCTTCATCTAGGAATAATGACTAGATGCTCTAGCCTTCATCTAGGAATAATGACTGGATGCTCTAGCCTTCTTCAGGAAATGACTAGATGCTCTAGCCTTCATCAGGAATAGTAACTAGATGCTCTGATCTTCATCAGGAATAATGACTAGATCCTCTAGCCTTCATCAGGAATAATGACTAGGTGCTCTAGCTTTCTTCACGAATAATGATCAGATGATCTAGCCTTCATCAGGAATAATGACTATCCTTCATCAACTAGATGCTCTAGCCTTCATCAGGAATAATGACTAGATGCTCAAGCCTTCATCAGGAGTAATGACTATCAGGAATAGTGATTAGATTCTCTAGCCTTCATCAGGAATAATGACTAGTAGCCTTCATCAGGAATAATGACTAGATGCTCTAGCCTTCATCAGGAATAATGATTAGATGCTCCAGCCTTTCATCAGGAATAATTACTATCAGGAATAATGACTAGATGCTCTAGCCTTCATCAGGAATAATGACTAGATGCTATTATAGCCTTCATCAGGAATAATTACTAGATTCTCTAGCCTTCATCAAGGAATAATGACTAGATGCTCTAGCCTTCATCAGGAAATGACTAGATTCTCTAGCCTTCATCAGGAATAATGACTAGATGGTCTAGCCTTCATCAGGAATAATGCCTAGATGCTCAAGTCTCTTCATCAGGAATAATGACTAGTAGCCTTCATCAGTAATAATGATAAGATGCTCTAGCCTTCATCAGGAATAATGACTAGATTCTCTAGCCTTCATCAGGAATAATGACTAGTCAGGAATAATGATTAGATACTCTAGCTTTCATCAGGAATAATGACTAGTGCTCTAGCCTTCATCAGGAATAATGACTAGTTAACTTCATCAGTAATAATGATTAAATGCTCTAGCCTTCATCAGGAATAATGACTAGATTCTCTAGCCTTCATCAGGAATAATGACTAGTCAGGAATAATGACTAGATGCTCTAGCCTTCATCAGGAATAATGACTAGATGCTCTGATCTTCATCAGGAATAATGACTAGATGCTCTAGACTCCATCAAGGAATAATGACTAGATGCTCTAGCCTTCTTCAGGAAATGACTAGATGCTCTAGCCTTCATCAGGAATAATGACTAGATGCTCTAGCCTTCATCAGGAATAATAACTAGATGCTCTGATCTTCATCAGGAATAATGACTAGATCCTCTAGCCTTCACCAGGAATAATGACTAGGTGCTCTAGCTTTCATCACGAATAATGATCAGATGCTCTAGCCTTCATCAGGAATAATGACTAGCCTTCATCAACTAGATGCTCTAGCCTTCATAAGAATAATGACTAGATGCTCAAGCCTTCATCAGGAATAATGACTATCAGGAATAGTGACTAGATGCTCTAGCCTACATCAGGAATAATGACTAGATGCTCTAGCCTTCATCAAGAATAATGACTAGATGCTCTAGCCTTCATCAGGAATATTGACTAGATGTTCCAGCCTACATCAGGAATAATAACTAGGTGCTCTAGCCTTCATCAGGAATAATGAATAAATGCTCTAGCCTTCATCCGGAATAATGACTAGATGCTCTAGCCTTCATCAGGAATAATGACTAGATGCTATAGCCTTCATCAGGAATAATGACTAAATGCTCTATTCTTCATCAGGATTTAATGACTAGATGCTCTAGCCTTCACCACTAGATGCTCTAGCCTTCACCAGGAATAATGAATAGATGCTCTAGCATTCATCAGGAATAATGACTAAATGCTCTAGCCTTCATCAGAAAAAATGACTAGATGCTCTGGCCTTCATCAAGAATAATGACTAGATGCTCTAGCCTTCATCTGGTAATGACTAGTAGCCTTCATCAGGAATAATGATTAGATGCTCTAGCTTTCATCAGGAATAATGACTAGATGCTCTAGCGTTCATCAGAAATAATGACTAGATGCTCTAGCCTTCATCAGGATTAATGTCTAGATGCTGTAGCCTTCATCAGGAATAGTGACTAGATGCTATAGCCTTCATCAGGAATAATGACTAGATGCTCTATTCTTCATCAGGATTTAATGACTAGATGCTCTAGCCTTCACCACTAGTTGCTCTAGCCTTCACCAGGAATAATGAATAGATGCTCTAGCATTCATCAGTAATAATGACCAAATGCTCTAGCCTTCATCAGAAAAAATGACTAGATGCTCTGGCCTTCATCAAGAATAATGACTAGATGCTCTAGCCTTCATCTGGAATAATGACTAGATGGTCTAGCCTTCATCAGGAATAATGACTAGATGCTCTAGCCTTCATCAGGAATAATGACTAGTAGCCTTCATCAGGAATAATGACTAGCTGCTCTAGCCTTCATCAGGAATAATGACTAGATGCTCCAGCCTTCATCAGAAATAATCATTAGATGCTCTGACCTTCATCAGGAATAATGACTAGATTCTCTAGCCTTCATCAAGGAATAATGACTAGATCCTCTAGCCTTCATCAGGAATAATGACTAAATGCTCTAGACTTCATCAGGAATAATGAGTAGATGATCCAGCCTTCATCAGGAATAATGACTAGATGCTCTGATCTTCATCAGAAATAATGACTAGATGCTCTAGCCTTCATCTAGGAATAATGACTAGATGCTCTAGCCTTCTTCAGGAAATGACTAGATGCTCTAGCCTTCATCAGGAATAATAACTAGATGCTCTGATCTTCATCAGGAATATTGACTAGATCCTCGAGCCTTCATCAGGAATAATGACTATGTGCTCTAGCTTTCATCACGAATAATGATCAGATGCTCTAGCCTTAATCAGGAATAATGACTATCCTTCATCAACTAGATGCTCTAGCCTTCATCAGGAATAATGACTAGATGCTCAAGCCTTCATCAGGAGTAATGACTATCAGGAATAGTGACTAGATTCTCTAGCCTTCATCAGGAATAATGACTAGTTGCCTTCATCAGAAATAATGACTAGATGCTCTAGCCTTCATCAGGAATAATGACCAGATGCTCCAGCCTTTCATCAGGAATAATGACTATCAGGAAGAATAATGACTAGATGCTCTAGCCTTCATCTAGGTATAATGACTAGATGCTCTAGCCTTCTTCAGGAAATGACTAGATGCTCTAGCCTTCATCAGGAATAATAACTAGATGCTCTGATCTTCGTCAGGAATAATGACTAGATCCTCTAGCCTTCATCAGGAATAATTACTAGGTGCTCTAGCTTTCATCACGGATAATGATCAGATGCTCTAGCCTTCATCAGGAATAATGACTATCCTTCATCAACTAGATGCTCTAGCCTTCATCAGGAATAATGACTAGATGCTCAAGCCTTCATCAGGAGTAATGACTATCAGGAATAGTGACTAGATTCTCTAGCCTTCATCAGGAATAATGACTAGTAGCCTTCATCAGGAATAATGACTAGATGCTCTAGCCTTCATCAGGAATAATGCCAGCCTTTCATCAGGAATAATGACTATCAGGAATAATGACTAGATGCTCTAGCCTTCATCAGGAATAATGACTAGATGCTATAGCCTTCATCAGGAATAATGACTAGATGGTCTAGCCTTCATCAGGAATAATGCCTAGATGCTCAAGTCTTCATCAGGAATAATGACTAGTAGCCTTCATCAGTAATAATGATTAGATGCTCTAGCCTTCATCAGGAATAATGACTAGATTCTCTAGCCTTCATCAGGAATAATGAGTAGTCAGGAATAATGATTAGATACTCTAGCTTTCATCAGGAATAATGACTAGATGCTCTAGCTTTCATCAGGAATAATGACTAGTAGCCTTCATCAGGAATAATGACTAGATGCTCCAGCCTTCATCAGGAATAGTGACTAGATGCTCTAGCTTTCATCAGGAATAATGACTATATGCTCTAGCCTTCATCAGGAATAATGCCAAATGCTCTAGCCTTCATCAGGAATAATGACTACATGCTCTGACCTTCATCAGGAATAATGACTAGATTCTCTAGCCTTCATCAAGGAATAATGACTAGATGCTCTAGCCTTCATTAGGAATAATGACTAAATGCTCTAGCCTTCATCAGGAATAATGAGTAGATGATCCAGCCTTCATCAGGAATAATGACTAGATGCACCAGCCTTCATCAGGAATAATGACTAGATGCTCTAGCCTTCATCAGGAATAATGACTAGATGCTCTGATCTTCATCAGGAATAATGACTAGATGCTCTAGACTCCATCAAGGAATAATGACTAGATGCTCTTGCCTTCTTCAGGAAATGACTAGAAGCTCTAGCCTTCATCAGGAATAATGACTAGATGCTCTAGCCTTCATCAGGAATAATAACTAGATGCTCTGATCTTCATCAGGAATAATGACTAGATCCTCTAGCCTTCACCAGGAATAATGACTAGGTGCTCTAGCTTTCATCACGAATAATGATCAGATGCTCTAGCCTTCATCAGGAATAATGACTAGCCTTCATCAACTAGATGCTCTAGCCTTCATAAGGAATAATGACTAGATGCTCTAGCCTTCATCAGGAATAATGACTAAATGCTCTAGACTTCATCAGGAATAATGAGTAGATGATCCAGCCTTCATCAGGAATAATGACTAGATGCTCTGATCTTCATCAGAAATAATGACCAGATGCTCCAGCCTTTCATCAGGAATAATGACTATCAGGAAGAATAATGACTAGATGCTCTAGCCTTCATCTAGGTATAATGACTAGATGCTCTAGCCTTCTTCAGGAAATGACTAGATGCTCTAGCCTTCATCAGGAATAATAACTAGATGCTCTGATCTTCATCAGGAATAATGACTAGATCCTCTAGCCTTCATCAGGAATAATTACTAGGTGCTCTAGCTTTCATCACGAATAATGATCAGATGCTCTAGCCTTCATCAGGAATAATGACTATCCTTCATCAACTAGATGCTCTAGCCTTCATCAGGAATAATGACTAGATGCTCAAGCCTTCATCAGGAGTAATGACTATCAGGAATAGTGACTAGATTCTCTAGCCTTCATCAGGAATAATGACTAGTAGCCTTCATCAGGAATAATGACTAGATGCTCTAGCCTTCATCAGGAATAATGCCAGCCTTTCATCAGGAATAATGACTATCAGGAATAATGACTAGATGCTCTAGCCTTCATCAGGAATAATGACTAGATGCTATAGCCTTCATCAGGAATAATGACTAGATTCTCTAGTCTTCATCAAGGAATAATGACTAGATGCTCTAGCCTTCATCAAGAAATGACTAGATTCTCTAGCCTTCATCAGGAATAATGACTAGATGGTCTAGCCTTCATCAGGAATAATGCCTAGATGCTCAAGTCTTCATCAGTAATAATGATTAGATGCTCTAGCCTTCATCAGGAATAATGACTAGATTCTCTAGCCTTCATTAGGAATAATGAGTAGTCAGGAATAATGATTAGATACTCTAGCTTTCATCAGGAATAATGACTAGATGCTCTAGCTTTCATCAGGAATAATGACTAGTAGCCTTCATCAGGAATAATGACTAGATGCTCCAGCCTTCATCAGGAATAGTGACTAGATGCTCTAGCTTTCATCAGGAATAATGACTAGATGCTCTAGCCTTCATCAGGAATAATGCCAAATGCTCTAGCCTTCATCAGGAATAATGACTACATGCTCTGACCTTCATCAGGAATAATGACTAGATTCTCTAGCCTTCATCAAGGAATAATGACTAGATGCTCTAGCCTTCATTAGGAATAATGACTAAATGCTCTAGCCTTCATCAGGAATAATGAGTAGATGATCCAGCCTTCATCAGGAATAATGACTAGATGCACCAGCCTTCATCAGGAATAATGACTAGATGCTCTAGCCTTCATCAGGAATAATGACTAGATGCTCTGATCTTCATCAGGAATAATGACTAGATGCTCTAGACTCCATCAAGGAATAATGACTAGATGCTCTTGCCTTCTTCAGGAAATGACTAGAAGCTCTAGCCTTCATCAGGAATAATGACTAGATGCTCTAGCCTTCATCAGGAATAATAACTAGATGCTCTGATCTTCATCAGGAATAATGACTAGATCCTCTAGCATTCACCAGGAATAATGACTAGGTGCTCTAGCTTTCATCACGAATAATGATCAGATGCTCTAGCCTTCATCAGGAATAATGACTAGCCTTCATCAACTAGATGCACTAGCCTTCATAAGGAATAATGACTAGATGCTCAAGCCTTCATCAGGAATAATGACTATCAGGAATAGTGACTAGATGCTCTAGCCTACATCAGGAATAATGACTAGATGCTCTAGCCTTCATCAGGAATAATGACTAGATGCTCTAGCCTTCATCTGGTAATGACTAGTAGCCTTCATCAGGAATAATGATTAGATGCTCTAGCTTTCATCAGGAATAATGACTAGATGCTCTAGCCTTCATGAGGAATAATGACTAGATGCTCTAGCCTTCATCAGGAATAATGTCTAGATGCTGTAGCCTTCATCAGGAATAATGACTAGATGCTATAGCTTTCATCAAGAATAATGACTAGATGCTCTATTCTTCATCAGGATTTAATGACCAGATGCTCTAGCCTTCACCACTAGATGCTCTAGCCTTCACCAGGAATAATGAATAGATGCTCTAGCATTCATCAGTAATAATGATTAAATGCTCTAGCCTTCATCAGAAAAAATGACTAGATGCTCTGGCCTTCATCAAGAATAATGACTAGATGCTCTAGCCTTCATCTGGTATAATGACTAGATGGTCTAGCCTTCATCAGTAATAATGAGTAGATGCTCTAGCCTTCATCAGGAATAATGACTAGTAGCCTTCATCAGGAATAATGACTAGATGCTCTAGCCTTCATCAGGAATAATGACTAGATGCTCCAGCCTTCATCAGAAATAATCACTAGATGCTCTGACCTTCATCAGGAATAATGACTAGATTCTCTAGCCTTCATCAAGGAATAATGACTAGATGCTCTAGCCTTCATCAGGAATAATGACTAAATGCTCTAGCCTTCATCAGGAATAATGAGTAGATGATCCAGCCTTCATCAGGAGTAATGACTATCAGGAATAGTGACTAGATTCTCTAGCCTTCATCAGGAACAATGACTAGTAGCCTTCATCAGGAATAATGACTAGATGCTCTAGCCTTCATCAGGAATAATGCCAGCCTTTCATAAGGGATAATGACTATCAGGAATAATGACTAGATGCTCTAGCCTTCATCAGGAATAATGACTAGATGCTATAGCCATCATCAGGAATAATGACTAGATTCTCTAGCCTTCATCAGGAATAATGAGTAGTCAGGAATAATGATTAGATACTCTAGCTTTCATCAGGAATAATGACTAGATGCTCTAGCTTTCAACAGGAATAATGACTAGTAGCCTTCATCAGGAATAATGACTAGATGCTCCAGCCTTCATCAGGAATAGTGACTAGATGCTCTAGCTTTCATCAGGAATAATGACTAGATGCTCTAGCCTTCATCAGAAATAATGCCAAATGCTCTAGCCTTCATCAGGAATAATGACTACATGCTCTGACCTTCATCAGGAATAATGACTAGATTCTCTAGCCTTCATCAAGGAATAATGACTAGATGCTCTAGCCTTCATTAGGAATAATGACTAAATGCTCTAGCCTTCATCAGGAATAATGAGTAGATGATCCAGCCTTCATCAGGAATAATGACTAGATGCACCAGCCTTCATCAGGAATAATGACTAGATGCTCTAGCCTTCATCAGGAATAATGACTAGATGCTCTGATCTTCATCAGGAATAATGACTAGATGCTCTAGATTCCATCAAGGAATAATGACTAGATGCTCTTGCCTTCTTCAGGAAATGACTAGATGCTCTAGCCTTCATCAGGAATAATGACTAGATGCTCTAGCCTTCATCAGGAATAATAACTAGATGCTCTGATCTTCATCAGGAATAATGACTAGATCCTCTAGCCTTCACCAGGAATAATGACTAGGTGCTCTAGCTTTCATCACGAATAATGGTCAGATGCTCTAGCCTTCATCAGGAATAATGACTAGCCTTCATCAACTAGATGCTCTAGCCTTCATAAGGAATAATGACTAGATGCTCAAGCCTTAATCAGGAATAATGACTATCAGGAATAGTGACTAGATGCTCTAGCCTACATCAGGAATAATGACTAGATGCTCTAGCCTTCATCAGGAATAATGACAAGATGCTCTAGCCTTCATCTGGTAATGACTAGTAGCCTTCATCAGGAATAATGATTAGATGCTCTAGCTTTCATTAGGAATAATGACTAGATGCTCTAGCCTTCATCAGGAATAATTACTAGATGCTCTAGCCTTCATCAGGAATAATGTCTAGATGCTGTAGCCTTCATCAGGAATAATGACTAGATGCTATAGCTTTCATCAAGAATAATGACTAGATGCTCTATTCTTCATCAGGATTTAATGACTAGATGCTCTAGCCTTCACCACTAGATGCTCTAGCCTTCACCAGGAATAATGAATAGATGCTCTAGCATTCATCAGTAATAATGATTAAATTCTCTAGCCTCATCAGAAAAAATGACTAGATGCTCTGGCCTTCATCAAGAATAATGACTAGATGCTCTAGCCTTCATCTGGAATAATGACTAGATGGTCTAGCCTTCATCAGTAATAATGAGTATATGCTCTAGCCTTCATCAGGAATAATGACTAGTAGCCTTCATCAGGAATAATGACTAGATGCTCTAGCCTTCATCAGGAATAATGACTAGATGCTCCAGCCTTCATCAGAAATAATCACTAGATGCTCTGACCTTCATCAGGAATAATGACTAGATTCTCTAGCCTTCATCAAGGAATAATGACTAGATGCTCTAGCCTTCATCAGGAATAATGACTAAATGCTCTAGCCTTCATCAGGAATAATGAGTAGATGATCCAGCCTTCATCAGGAATAATGACTAGATGCTCTAGCCTTCATCTAGGAATAATGACTAGATGCTCTAGCCTTCTTCAGGAAATGACTAGATGCTCTAGCCTTCATCAGGAATAATAACTAGATGCTCTGATCTTCATCAGGAATAATGACTAGATCCTCTAGACTTCATCAGGAATAATGACTAGGTGCTCTAGCTTTCATCACGAATAATGATCAGATGCTCTAGCCTTCATCAGGAATAATGACTATCCTTCATCAACTAGATGCTCTAGCCTTCATCAGGAATAATGACTAGATGCTCAAGCCTTCATCAAGAATAATGACTAGTAGCCTTCATCAGGAATAATGACTAGATGCTCTAGCCTTCATCAGGAATAATGACTAGATGCTCCAGCCTTTCATCAGGAATAATGACTATCAGGAATAATGACTAGATGCTCTAGCCTTCATCAGGAATAAAGATTAGATGCTATAGCCTTCATCAGGAATAATGACTAGATTCTCTAGCCTTCATCAAGGAATAATGACTAGATGCTCTAGCCTTCATCAGGAATAATGACTAGCCTTCATAAACTAGATGCTCTAGCCTTCTTCAGGAATAATGACTAGAAGCTCAAGCCTTCATCAGGAATAATGACTATCAGGATGACTAGATGCTCTAGCCTTCATCAGGAATAATGACTAGATGCTCTAGCCTTCATCAGGAATAATGACTAGATGCTCTAGCATTCATCAGGAATATTGACTAGATGCAGCCTACATCAGGAATAATGACTAGGTGCTCTAGCCTTCATCAGGAATAATGACTAGATGCTCTAGCCTTCTTCAGGAATAATGACTTAGATGCTCTAGCCTTCATCAGGAATAATGACTAGATGCTCTAGCCTTCATCAGGAATATTGTCTAGATGCTGTAGCCTTCCATGACTAGATGCTCTATTCTTCATCAGGATTTAATGACTAGATGCTCTAGCCTTCACCACTAGATGCTCTAGCCTTCACCAGGAATAATGAATAGATGCTCTAGCATTCATCAGTAATAATGACTAAAGGCTCTAACCTTCATCAGAAAAAATGACTAGATGCTCTGGCCTTCATCTGGAATAATGACTAGATGGTCTAGCCTTCATCAGGAATAATGAGTAGATGCTCTAGCCTTCATCAGGAATAATGACTAGTAGCCTTCATCAGGAATAATGATTAGATGCTCTAGCCTTCATCAGGAATAATGACTAGATGCTCCAGCCTTCATCAGAAATAATCACTAGATGCTCTGACCTTCATTAGTAATAATGACTAGATTCTCTAGCCTTCATCAAGGAGTAATGACTAGATACTCTAGCCTTCATCAGGAATAATGACTAAATACTCTAGACTTCATCAGGAATAATGAGTAGATGATCCAGCCTTCATCAGGAATAATGACTAGATGCTCTGATCTTCATCAGGAATAATGACTAGATGCTCTACCCTTCATCTAGGAATAATGACTAGATGCTCTAGCCTTCTTCAGGAAATGACTAGATGCTCTAGCCTTCATCAGGAATAATAACTAGATGCTCTGATCTTCATCAGGAATAATGACTAGATCCTCGAGCCTTCATCAGGAATAATGACTAGGTGCTCTAGCTTTCATCACGAATAATGATCAGATGCTCTAGCCTTCATCAGGAATAATGACTATCCTTCATCAACTAGATGCTCTAGCCTTCATCAGGAATAATGACTAGATGCTCAAGCCTTCATCAGGAGTAATGACTATCAGGAATAGTGACTAGATTCTCTAACCTTCATCAGGAATAATGACTAGTAGCCTTCATCAGGAATAATGACTAGATGCTCAAGCCTTCATCAGGAGTAATGACTATCAGGAATAGTGACTAGATTCTCTAACCTTCATCAGGAATAATGACTAGTAGCCTTCATCAGGAATAATGACTAGATGCTCAAGCCTTCATCAGGAATAATGACTAGATGCTATAGCCTTCATCAGGAATAATGACTAGATTCTCTAGCCTTCATCAAGAAATAATGACTAGATGGTCTAGCTTTCATCAGGAATAATGCCTAGATGCTCAAGTCTTCATCAGGAATAATGACTAGTAGCCTTCATCAGTAATAATGATTAGATGCTCTAGCCTTCATCAGGAATAATGACTAGATTCTCTAGCCTTCATCAGGAATAATGACTAGTCAGGAATAATGATTAGATACTCTAGCTTTCATCAGGAATAATGACTAGTGCTCTAGCCTTCATCAGGAAAAATGACTAGTTAACTTCATCAGTAATAATGATTAGATGCTCTAGCCTTCATCAGGAATAATGACTAGATTCTCTAGCCTTCATCAGGAATAATGACTAGTCAGGAATAATGATTAGATGCTCTAGCTTTCATCAGGAATAATGACTAGATGCTCTAGCCTTCATCAGGAATAATGACTAGTAGCCTTCATCAGGAATAATGACTAGATGCTCCAGCCTTCATCAGGAATAGTGACTAGATGCTCTAGATTTCATCAGGAATAATGACTAGATGCTCTAGCCTTCATCAGGAATAATGCCAAATGCTCTAGCCTTCATCAGGAATAATGACTAGATGCTCTGACCTTCATCAGGAATAATGACTAGATTCTCTAGCCTTCATCAAGGAATAATGACTAGATGCTCTAGCCTTCATTAGGAATAATGACTAAATGCTCTAGCCTTCATCAGGAATAATGAGTAGATGATCCAGCCTTCATCAGGAATAATGACTAGATGCACCAGCCTTCATCAGGAATAATGACTAGATGCTCTAGCTTTCATCAGGAATAATGACTAGATGCTCTGATCTTCATCAGGAATAATGACTAGATGCTCTAAACTCCATCAAGGAATAATGACTAGATGCTCTAGCCTTCTTCAGGAAATGACTAGATGCTCTAGCCTTCATCAGGAATAATGACTAGATGCTCTAGCCTTCATCAGGAATAATAACTAGATGCTCTGATCTTCATCAGGAATAATGACTAGATCCTCTAGCATTCACCAGGAATAATGACTAGGTGCTCTAGCTTTCATCACGAATAATGATCAGATGCTCTAGCCTTCATCAGGAATAATGACTAGCCTTCATCAACTAGATGCTCTAGCCTTCATAAGGAATAATGACTAGATGCTCAAGCCTTCATCAGGAATAATGACTATCAGGAATAGTGACTAGATGCTCTAGCCTACATCAGGAATAATGACTAGATGCTCTAGCCTTCATCAGGAATAATGACTAGATGCTCTAGCATTCATCAGGAATATTGACTAGATGTTCAAGCCTACATCAGGAATAATAACTAGGTGCTCTAGCCTTCATCAGGAATAATGATTAGATGCTCTAGTCTTCATCAGGAATAATGACTAGATGCTCTAGCCTTCATCAGGAATAATGACTAGATGCTATAGCCTTCATCAGGAATAATGACTAGATGCTCTATTCTTCATCAGGATTTAATGACTAGATGCTCTAGCCTTCACAACTAGATGCTCTAGCCTTCACCAGGAATAATGACTAGATGCTCCAGCCTTCATCAGGAATAGTGACTAGATGCTCTAGCTTTCATCAGGAATAATAACTAGATGCTCTAGCCTTCATCAGGAATAATGCCAAATGCTCTAGCCTTCATCAGGAATAATGACTAGATGCTCTGACCTTCATCAGGAATAATGACTAGATTCTCTAGCCTTCATCAAGGAATAATGATTAGATGCTCTAGCCTTCATTAGGAATAATGACTAAATGCTCTAGCCTTCATCAGGAATAATGAGTAGATGATCCAGCCTTCATCAGGAATAATGACTAGATACACCAGCCTTCATCAGGAATAATGACTAGATGCTCTAGCTTTCATCAGGAATAATGACTAGATGCTCTGATCTTCATCAGGAATAATGACTAGATGCTCTAAACTCCATCAAGGAATAATGACTAGATGCTCTAGCCTTCTTCAGGAAATGACTAGATCCTCTAGCCTTCACCAGGAATAATGACTAGGTGCTCTAGCTTTCATAACGAATAATGATCAGATGCTCTAGCCTTCATCAGGAATAATGACTAGCCTTCATCAACTAGATGCTCTAGCCTTCATAAGGAATAATGACTAGATGCTCAAGCCTTCATCAGGAATAATGACTATCAGGAATAGTGACTAGATGCTCTATCCTACATCAGGAATAATGACTAGATGCTCTAGCCTACATCAGGAATAATGACTAGGTGCTCTAGCCTTCATCAGGAATAATGATTAGATGCTCTAGCCTTCATCAGGAATAATGACTAGATGCTCTAGCCTTCATCAGGAATAATGACTAGATGCTATAGCCTTCATCAGGAATAATGACTAGATGCTCTATTCTTCATCAGGATTTAATGACTAGATGCTCTAGCGTTCACAACTAGATGCTCTATCCTTCACCAGGAATAATGAATATATGCTCTAGCATTCATCACGAATAATGACTAAATGCTCTAGCCTTCATCAGAAAAAATGACTAGATGCTCTGGCCTTCATCAAGAATAATGACTAGATGCTCTAGCCTTCATCTGGTAATGACTAGTAGCCTTCATCAGGAATAATGATTAGATGCTCTAGCTTTCATCAGGAATAATGACTAGATGCTCTAGCCTTCATCAGGAATAATGACTAGATGCTCTAGCCTTCATCAGGAATAATGTCTAGATGCTGTAGCCTTCATCAGGAATAATGACTAGATGCTATAGCCTTCATCAGGAATAATGACTAGATGCTCTATTCTTCATCAGGATTTAATGACTAGATGCTCTAGCCTTCACCACTAGATGCTCTAGCCTACACCAGGAATAATGAATAGATGCTCTAGCATTCATCAGTAATAATGACTAAATGCTCTAGCCTTCATCAGAAAAAATGACTAGATGCTCTGGCCTTCATCAAGAATAATGACTAGATGCTCTAGCCTTCATCTGGAATAATGACTAGATGGTCTAGCCTTCATCAGGAATAATGAGTAGATGCTCTAGCCTTCATCAGGAATAATGACTAGTAGCCTTCATCAGGAATAATGACTAGATGCTATAGCCTTCATCAGGAATAATGACTAGATGCTCAATCCTTCATCAGAAATAATCACTAGATGCTCTGACCTTCATCAGGAATAATGACTAGATTCTCTAGCCTTAATCAAGGAATAATGACTAGATGCTCCAGCCTTCATCAGGAATAATGACTAAATGCTCTAGCCTTCATCAGAAATAATGAGTAGATGATCCAGCCTTCATCAGGAATAATGACTAGATGCTCTGATCTTCATCAGGAATAATGACTAGATGCTCTAGCCTTCATCTAGGAATAATGACTAGATGCTCTAGCCTTCTTCAGGAAATGACTAGATGCTCTAGCCTTCATCAGGAATAGTAACTAGATGCTCTGATCTTCATCAGGAATAATGACTAGATCCTCTAGCCTTCATCAGGAATAATGACTAGGTGCTCTAGCTTTCTTCACGAATAATGATCAGATGCTCTAGCCTTCATCAGGAATAATGACTATCCTTCATCAACTAGATGCTCTAGCCTTCATCAGGAATAATGACTAGATGCTCAAGCCTTCATCAGGAGTAATGACTATCAGGAATAGTGACTAGATTCTCTAGCCTTCATCAGGAATAATGACTAGTAGCCTTCATCAGGAATAATGACTAGATGCTCTAGCCTTCATCAGGAATAATGATTAGATGCTCCAGCCTTTCATCAGGAATAATTACTATCAGGAATAATGACTAGATGCTCTAGCCTTCATCAGGAATAATGACTAGATGCTATTATAGCCTTCATCAGGAATAATGACTAGATTCTCTAGCCTTCATCAAGGAATAATGACTAGATGCTCTAGCCTTCATCAGGAAATGACTAGATTCTCTAGCCTTCATCAGGAATAATGACTAGATGGTCTAGCCTTCATCAGGAATAATGCCTAGATGCTCAAGTCTCTTCATCAGGAATAATGATTAGTAGCCTTCATCAGTAATAATGATAAGATGCTCTAGCCTTCATCAGGAATAATGACTAGATTCTCTAGCCTTCATCAGGAATAATGACCAGTCAGGAATAATGATTAGATACTCTAGCTTTCATCAGGAATAATGACTAGTGCTCTAGCCTTCATCAGGAATAATGACTAGTTAACTTCATCAGTAATAATGATTAAATGCTCTAGCCTTCATCAGGAATAATGACTAGATTCTCTAGCCTTCATCAGGAATAATGACTAGTCAGGAATAATGACTAGATGCTCTAGCCTTCATCAGGAATAATGACTAGATGCTCTGATCTTCATCAGGAATAATGACTAGATGCTCTAGACTCCATCAAGGAATAATGACTAGATGCTCTAGCCTTCTTCAGGAAATGACTAGATGCTCTAGACTTCATCAGGAATAATGACTAGATCCTCTAGCCTTCACCAGGAATAATGACTAGGTGCTCTAGCTTTCATCACGAATAATGATCAGATGCTCTAGCCTTCATCAGGAATAATGACTAGCCTTCATCAACTAGATGCTCTAGCCTTCATAAGGAATACTGACTAGATGCTCAAGCCTTCATCAGGAATAATGACTATCAGGAATAGTGACTAGATGCTCTAGCCTACATCAGGAATAATGACTAGATGCTCTAGCCTTCATCAGGAATAATGACTAGATGCTCTAGCCTTCATCAGGAATATTGACTAGATGTTCCAGCCTACATCAGGAATAATGACTAGGTGCTCTAGCCTTCATCAGGAATAATGACTAGATGCTCTAGCCTTCATCAGGAATAATGACTAGATGCTCTACCCTTCATAAGGAATAATGACTAGATGCTATAGCCTTCATCACGAATAATGACTAGATGCTCTATTCTTCATCAGGATTTAATGACTAGATGCTCTAGCCTTCACCACCAGATGCACTAGCCTTCACCAGGAATAATGAATAGATGCTCTAGCATTCTTCAAGAATAATGACTAAATGCTCTAGCCTTCATCAGAAAAAATGACTAGATGCTCTGGCCTTCATCAAGAATAATGACTAGATGTTCTAGCCTTCATCTGGTAATGACTAGTAGCCTTCATCAGGAATAATGATTAGATGCTCTAGCTTTCTTCAGGAATAATGACTAGATGCTCTAGCCTTCATCAGGAATAATAACTAGATGCTCTAGCCTTCATCAGGAATAATGTCTAGATGCTGTAGCCATCATCAGGAATAATGACTAGATGCTATAGCCTTCATCAGGAATAATGACTAGATGCTCTATTCTTCATCAGGATTTAATGACTAGATGCTCTAGCCTTCACCACTAGATGCTCTAGAATAATGAATAGATGCTCAAGCATTCATCAGTAATAATGACTAAATGCTCTAGCCTTCATCAGAAAAAATGACTAGATGCTCTGGCCTTCATCAAGAATAATGACTAGATGCTCTGGCCTTCATCTGGAATAATGACTAGATGGTCTAGCCTTCATCAGGAATAATGAGTAGATGCTCTAGCCTTCATCAGGAATAATGACTAGTTGCCTTCATCAGGAATAATGACTAGATGCTATAGCCTTCATCAGGAATAATGACTAGATGCTCAATCCTTCATCAGAAATAATCACTAGATGCTCTGACCTTCATCAGGAATAATGACTAGATTCTCTAGCCTTCATCAAGGAATAATGACTAGATGCTCCAGCCTTCATCAGGAATAATGACTAAATGCTCTAGCCTTCATCAGGAATAATGAGTAGATGATCCAGCCTTCATCAGGAATAATGACTAGATGCTCTGATCTTCATCAGGAATAATGACTAGATGCTCTAGCCTTCATCTAGGAATAATGACTAGATGCTCTAGCCTTCTTCAGGAAATGACTAGATGCTCTAGCCTTCATCAGGAAT
This sequence comes from Cladorhizidae sp. MBARI D1340-BT2, assembly GCA_028752905.1. Classification (NCBI taxonomy): domain Eukaryota; kingdom Metazoa; phylum Porifera; class Demospongiae; order Poecilosclerida; family Cladorhizidae; species Cladorhizidae sp. MBARI D1340-BT2. Next base: position 19,762,993 of record JAQNBH010000003.1, on the reverse strand, counting down.
AGTAACTAGATGCTCTGATCTTCATCAGGAATAATGACTAGATCCTCTAGCCTTCATCAGGAATAATGACTAGGTGCTCTAGCTTTCTTCACGAATAATGATCAGATGATCTAGCCTTCATCAGGAATAATGACTATCCTTCATCAACTAGATGCTCTAGCCTTCATCAGGAATAATGACTAGATGCTCAAGCCTTCATCAGGAGTAATGACTATCAGGAATAGTGATTAGATTCTCTAGCCTTCATCAGGAATAATGACTAGTAGCCTTCATCAGGAATAATGACTAGATGCTCTAGCCTTCATCAGGAATATTGATTAGATGCTCCAGCCTTTCATCAGGAATAATTACTATCAGGAATAATGACTAGATGCTCTAGCCTTCATCAGGAATAATGACTAGATGCTATTATAGCCTTCATCAGGAATAATTACTAGATTCTCTAGCCTTCATCAAGGAATAATGACTAGATGCTCTAGCCTTCATCAGGAAATGACTAGATTCTCTAGCCTTCATCAGGAATAATGACTAGATGGTCTAGCCTTCATCAGGAATAATGCCTAGATGCTCAAGTCTCTTCATCAGGAATAATGACTAGTAGCCTTCATCAGTAATAATGATAAGATGCTCTAGCCTTCATCAGGAATAATGACTAGATTCTCTAGCCTTCATCAGGAATAATGACTAGTCAGGAATAATGATTAGATACTCTAGCTTTCATCAGGAATAATGACTAGTGCTCTAGCCTTCATCAGGAATAATGACTAGTTAACTTCATCAGTAATAATGATTAAATGCTCTAGCCTTCATCAGGAATAATGACTAGATTCTCTAGACTTCATCAGGAATAATGACTAGTCAGGAATAATGACTAGATGCTCTAGCCTTCATCAGGAATAATGACTAGATGCTCTGATCTTCATCAGGAATAATGACTAGATGCTCTAGACTCCATCAAGGAATAATGACTAGATGCTCTAGCCTTCTTCAGGAAATGACTAGATGCTCTAGCCTTCATCAGGAATCATGACTAGATGCTCTAGCCTTCATCAGGAATAATAACTAGATGCTCTGATCTTCATCAGGAATAATGACTAGATCCTCTAGCCTTCACCAGGAATAATGACTAGGTGCTCTAGCTTTCATCACGAATAATGATCAGATGCTCTAGCCTTAATCAGGAATAATGACTAGCCTTCATCAACTAGATGCTCTAGCCTTCATAAGAATAATGACTAGATGCTCAAGCCTTCATCAGGAATAATGACTATCAGGAATAGTGACTAGATGCTCTAGCCTACATCAGGAATAATGACTAGATGCTCTAGCCTTCATCAAGAATAATGACTAGATGCTCTAGCCTTCATCAGGAATATTGACTAGATGTTCCAGCCTACATCAGGAATAATAACTAGGTGCTCTAGCCTTCATCAGGAATAATGACTAAATGCTCTAGCCTTCATCCGGAATAATGACTAGATGCTCTAGCCTTCATCAGGAATAATGACTAGATGCTATAGCCTTCATCAGGAATAATGACTAAATGCTCTATTCTTCATCAGGATTTAATGACTAGATGCTCTAGCCTTCACCACTAGATGCTCTAGCCTTCACCAGGAATAATGAATAGATGCTCTAGCATTCATCAGGAATAATGACTAAATGCTCTAGCCTTCATCAGAAAAAATGACTAGATGCTCTGGCCTTCATCAAGAATAATGACTAGATGCTCTAGCCTTCATCTGGTAATGACTAGTAGCCTTCATCAGGAATAATGATTAGATGCTCTAGCTTTCATCAGGAATAATGACTAGATGCTCTAGCGTTCATCAGAAATAATGACTAGATGCTCTAGCCTTCATCAGGAATAATGTCTAGATGCTGTAGCCTTCATCAGGAATAGTGACTAGATGCTATAGCCTTCATCAGGAATAATGACTAGATGCTCTATTCTTCATCAGGATTTAATGACTAGATGCTCTAGCCTTCACCACTAGTTGCTCTAGCCTTCACCAGGAATAATGAATAGATGCTCTAGCATTCATCAGTAATAATGACCAAATGCTCTAGCCTTCATCAGAAAAAATGACTAGATGCTCTGGCCTTCATCAAGAATAATGACTAGATGCTCTAGCCTTCATCTGGAATAATGACTAGATGGTCTAGCCTTCATCAGGAATAATGACTAGATGCTCTAGCCTTCATCAGGAATAATGACTAGTAGCCTTCATCAGGAATAATGACTAGCTGCTCTAGCCTTCATCAGGAATAATGACTAGATGCTCCAGCCTTCATCAGAAATAATCATTAGATGCTCTGACCTTCATCAGGAATAATGACTAGATTCTCTAGCCTTCATCAATGAATAATGACTAGATCCTCTAGCCTTCATCAGGAATAATGACTAAATGCTCTAGACTTCATCAGGAATAATGAGTAGATGATCCAGCCTTCATCAGGAATAATGACTAGATGCTCTGATCTTCATCAGAAATAATGACTAGATGCTCTAGCCTTCATCTAGGAATAATGACTAGATGCTCTAGCCTTCTTCAGGAAATGACTAGATGCTCTAGCCTTCATCAGGAATAATAACTAGATGCTCTGATCTTCATCAGGAATATTGACTAGATCCTCGAGCCTTCATCAGGAATAATGACTATGTGCTCTAGCTTTCATCACGAATAATGATCAGATGCTCTAGCCTTAATCAGGAATAATGACTATCCTTCATCAACTAGATGCTCTAGCCTTCATCAGGAATAATGACTAGATGCTCAAGCCTTCATCAGGAGTAATGACTATCAGGAATAGTGACTAGATTCTCTAGCCTTCATCAGGAATAATGACTAGTTGCCTTCATCAGAAATAATGACTAGATGCTCTAGCCTTCATCAGGAATAATGACCAGATGCTCCAGCCTTTCATCAGGAATAATGACTATCAGGAAGAATAATGACTAGATGCTCTAGCCTTCATCTAGGAATAATGACTAGATGCTCTAGCCTTCATCTAGGAATAATGACTGGATGCTCTAGCCTTCTTCAGGAAATGACTAGATGCTCTAGCCTTCATCAGGAATAGTAACTAGATGCTCTGATCTTCATCAGGAATAATGACTAGATCCTCTAGCCTTCATCAGGAATAATGACTAGGTGCTCTAGCTTTCTTCACGAATAATGATCAGATGATCTAGCCTTCATCAGGAATAATGACTATCCTTCATCAACTAGATGCTCTAGCCTTCATCAGGAATAATGACTAGATGCTCAAGCCTTCATCAGGAGTAATGACTATCAGGAATAGTGATTAGATTCTCTAGCCTTCATCAGGAATAATGACTAGTAGCCTTCATCAGGAATAATGACTAGATGCTCTAGCCTTCATCAGGAATATTGATTAGATGCTCCAGCCTTTCATCAGGAATAATTACTATCAGGAATAATGACTAGATGCTCTAGCCTTCATCAGGAATAATGACTAGATGCTATTATAGCCTTCATCAGGAATAATTACTAGATTCTCTAGCCTTCATCAAGGAATAATGACTAGATGCTCTAGCCTTCATCAGGAAATGACTAGATTCTCTAGCCTTCATCAGGAATAATGACTAGATGGTCTAGCCTTCATCAGGAATAATGCCTAGATGCTCAAGTCTCTTCATCAGGAATAATGACTAGTAGCCTTCATCAGTAATAATGATAAGATGCTCTAGCCTTCATCAGGAATAATGACTAGATTCTCTAGCCTTCATCAGGAATAATGACTAGTCAGGAATAATGATTAGATACTCTAGCTTTCATCAGGAATAATGACTAGTGCTCTAGCCTTCATCAGGAATAATGACTAGTTAACTTCATCAGTAATAATGATTAAATGCTCTAGCCTTCATCAGGAATAATGACTAGATTCTCTAGACTTCATCAGGAATAATGACTAGTCAGGAATAATGACTAGATGCTCTAGCCTTCATCAGGAATAATGACTAGATGCTCTGATCTTCATCAGGAATAATGACTAGATGCTCTAGACTCCATCAAGGAATAATGACTAGATGCTCTAGCCTTCTTCAGGAAATGACTAGATGCTCTAGCCTTCATCAGGAATAATGACTAGATGCTCTAGCCTTCATCAGGAATAATAACTAGATGCTCTGATCTTCATCAGGAATAATGACTAGATCCTCTAGCCTTCACCAGGAATAATGACTAGGTGCTCTAGCTTTCATCACGAATAATGATCAGATGCTCTAGCCTTCATCAGGAATAATGACTAGCCTTCATCAACTAGATGCTCTAGCCTTCATAAGAATAATGACTAGATGCTCAAGCCTTCATCAGGAATAATGACTATCAGGAATAGTGACTAGATGCTCTAGCCTACATCAGGAATAATGACTAGATGCTCTAGCCTTCATCAAGAATAATGACTAGATGCTCTAGCCTTCATCAGGAATATTGACTAGATGTTCCAGCCTACATCAGGAATAATAACTAGGTGCTCTAGCCTTCATCAGGAATAATGACTAAATGCTCTAGCCTTCATCCGGAATAATGACTAGATGCTCTAGCCTTCATCAGGAATAATGACTAGATGCTATAGCCTTCATCAGGAATAATGACTAAATGCTCTATTCTTCATCAGGATTTAATGACTAGATGCTCTAGCCTTCACCACTAGATGCTCTAGCCTTCACCAGGAATAATGAATAGATGCTCTAGCATTCATCAGGAATAATGACTAAATGCTCTAGCCTTCATCAGAAAAAATGACTAGATGCTCTGGCCTTCATCAAGAATAATGACTAGATGCTCTAGCCTTCATCTGGTAATGACTAGTAGCCTTCATCAGGAATAATGATTAGATGCTCTAGCTTTCATCAGGAATAATGACTAGATGCTCTAGCGTTCATCAGAAATAATGACTAGATGCTCTAGCCTTCATCAGGAATAATGTCTAGATGCTGTAGCCTTCATCAGGAATAGTGACTAGATGCTATAGCCTTCATCAGGAATAATGACTAGATGCTCTATTCTTCATCAGGATTTAATGACTAGATGCTCTAGCCTTCACCACTAGTTGCTCTAGCCTTCACCAGGAATAATGAATAGATGCTCTAGCATTCATCAGTAATAATGACCAAATGCTCTAGCCTTCATCAGAAAAAATGACTAGATGCTCTGGCCTTCATCAAGAATAATGACTAGATGCTCTAGCCTTCATCTGGAATAATGACTAGATGGTCTAGCCTTCATCAGGAATAATGACTAGATGCTCTAGCCTTCATCAGGAATAATGACTAGTAGCCTTCATCAGGAATAATGACTAGCTGCTCTAGCCTTCATCAGGAATAATGACTAGATGCTCCAGCCTTCATCAGAAATAATCATTAGATGCTCTGACCTTCATCAGGAATAATGACTAGATTCTCTAGCCTTCATCAATGAATAATGACTAGATCCTCTAGCCTTCATCAGGAATAATGACTAAATGCTCTAGACTTCATCAGGAATAATGAGTAGATGATCCAGCCTTCATCAGGAATAATGACTAGATGCTCTGATCTTCATCAGAAATAATGACTAGATGCTCTAGCCTTCATCTAGGAATAATGACTAGATGCTCTAGCCTTCTTCAGGAAATGACTAGATGCTCTAGCGTTCATCAGGAATAATAACTAGATGCTCTGATCTTCATCAGGAATATTGACTAGATCCTCGAGCCTTCATCAGGAATAATGACTATGTGCTCTAGCTTTCATCACGAATAATGATCAGATGCTCTAGCCTTAATCAGGAATAATGACTATCCTTCATCAACTAGATGCTCTAGCCTTCATCAGGAATAATGACTAGATGCTCAAGCCTTCATCAGGAGTAATGACTATCAGGAATAGTGACTAGATTCTCTAGCCTTCATCAGGAATAATGACTAGTTGCCTTCATCAGAAATAATGACTAGATGCTCTAGCCTTCATCAGGAATAATGACCAGATGCTCCAGCCTTTCATCAGGAATAATGACTATCAGGAAGAATAATGACTAGATGCTCTAGCCTTCATCTAGGAATAATGACTAGATGCTCTAGCCTTCATCTAGGAATAATGACTGGATGCTCTAGCCTTCTTCAGGAAATGACTAGATGCTCTAGCCTTCATCAGGAATAGTAACTAGATGCTCTGATCTTCATCAGGAATAATGACTAGATCCTCTAGCCTTCATCAGGAATAATGACTAGGTGCTCTAGCTTTCTTCACGAATAATGATCAGATGATCTAGCCTTCATCAGGAATAATGACTATCCTTCATCAACTAGATGCTCTAGCCTTCATCAGGAATAATGACTAGATGCTCAAGCCTTCATCAGGAGTAATGACTATCAGGAATAGTGATTAGATTCTCTAGCCTTCATCAGGAATAATGACTAGTAGCCTTCATCAGGAATAATGACTAGATGCTCTAGCCTTCATCAGGAATAATGATTAGATGCTCCAGCCTTTCATCAGGAATAATTACTATCAGGAATAATGACTAGATGCTCTAGCCTTCATCAGGAATAATGACTAGATGCTATTATAGCCTTCATCAGGAATAATTACTAGATTCTCTAGCCTTCATCAAGGAATAATGACTAGATGCTCTAGCCTTCATCAGGAAATGACTAGATTCTCTAGCCTTCATCAGGAATAATGACTAGATGGTCTAGCCTTCATCAGGAATAATGCCTAGATGCTCAAGTCTCTTCATCAGGAATAATGACTAGTAGCCTTCATCAGTAATAATGATAAGATGCTCTAGCCTTCATCAGGAATAATGACTAGATTCTCTAGCCTTCATCAGGAATAATGACTAGTCAGGAATAATGATTAGATACTCTAGCTTTCATCAGGAATAATGACTAGTGCTCTAGCCTTCATCAGGAATAATGACTAGTTAACTTCATCAGTAATAATGATTAAATGCTCTAGCCTTCATCAGGAATAATGACTAGATTCTCTAGCCTTCATCAGGAATAATGACTAGTCAGGAATAATGACTAGATGCTCTAGCCTTCATCAGGAATAATGACTAGATGCTCTGATCTTCATCAGGAATAATGACTAGATGCTCTAGACTCCATCAAGGAATAATGACTAGATGCTCTAGCCTTCTTCAGGAAATGACTAGATGCTCTAGCCTTCATCAGGAATAATGACTAGATGCTCTAGCCTTCATCAGGAATAATAACTAGATGCTCTGATCTTCATCAGGAATAATGACTAGATCCTCTAGCCTTCACCAGGAATAATGACTAGGTGCTCTAGCTTTCATCACGAATAATGATCAGATGCTCTAGCCTTCATCAGGAATAATGACTAGCCTTCATCAACTAGATGCTCTAGCCTTCATAAGAATAATGACTAGATGCTCAAGCCTTCATCAGGAATAATGACTATCAGGAATAGTGACTAGATGCTCTAGCCTACATCAGGAATAATGACTAGATGCTCTAGCCTTCATCAAGAATAATGACTAGATGCTCTAGCCTTCATCAGGAATATTGACTAGATGTTCCAGCCTACATCAGGAATAATAACTAGGTGCTCTAGCCTTCATCAGGAATAATGACTAAATGCTCTAGCCTTCATCCGGAATAATGACTAGATGCTCTAGCCTTCATCAGGAATAATGACTAGATGCTATAGCCTTCATCAGGAATAATGACTAAATGCTCTATTCTTCATCAGGATTTAATGACTAGATGCTCTAGCCTTCACCACTAGATGCTCTAGCCTTCACCAGGAATAATGAATAGATGCTCTAGCATTCATCAGGAATAATGACTAAATGCTCTAGCCTTCATCAGAAAAAATGACTAGATGCTCTGGCCTTCATCAAGAATAATGACTAGATGCTCTAGCCTTCATCTGGTAATGACTAGTAGCCTTCATCAGGAATAATGATTAGATGCTCTAGCTTTCATCAGGAATAATGACTAGATGCTCTAGCGTTCATCAGAAATAATGACTAGATGCTCTAGCCTTCATCAGGAATAATGTCTAGATGCTGTAGCCTTCATCAGGAATAGTGACTAGATGCTATAGCCTTCATCAGGAATAATGACTAGATGCTCTATTCTTCATCAGGATTTAATGACTAGATGCTCTAGCCTTCACCACTAGTTGCTCTAGCCTTCACCAGGAATAATGAATAGATGCTCTAGCATTCATCAGTAATAATGACCAAATGCTCTAGCCTTCATCAGAAAAAATGACTAGATGCTCTGGCCTTCATCAAGAATAATGACTAGATGCTCTAGCCTTCATCTGGAATAATGACTAGATGGTCTAGCCTTCATCAGGAATAATGACTAGATGCTCTAGCCTTCATCAGGAATAATGACTAGTAGCCTTCATCAGGAATAATGACTAGCTGCTCTAGCCTTCATCAGGAATAATGACTAGATGCTCCAGCCTTCATCAGAAATAATCATTAGATGCTCTGACCTTCATCAGGAATAATGACTAGATTCTCTAGCCTTCATCAAGGAATAATGACTAGATCCTCTAGCCTTCATCAGGAATAATGACTAAATGCTCTAGACTTCATCAGGAATAATGAGTAGATGATCCAGCCTTCATCAGGAATAATGACTAGATGCTCTGATCTTCATCAGAAATAATGACTAGATGCTCTAGCCTTCATCTAGGAATAATGACTAGATGCTCTAGCCTTCTTCAGGAAATGACTAGATGCTCTAGCCTTCATCAGGAATAATAACTAGATGCTCTGATCTTCATCAGGAATATTGACTAGATCCTCGAGCCTTCATCAGGAATAATGACTATGTGCTCTAGCTTTCATCACGAATAATGATCAGATGCTCTAGCCTTAATCAGGAATAATGACTATCCTTCATCAACTAGATGCTCTAGCCTTCATCAGGAATAATGACTAGATGCTCAAGCCTTCATCAGGAGTAATGACTATCAGGAATAGTGACTAGATTCTCTAGCCTTCATCAGGAATAATGACTAGTTGCCTTCATCAGAAATAATGACTAGATGCTCTAGCCTTCATCAGGAATAATGACCAGATGCTCCAGCCTTTCATCAGGAATAATGACTATCAGGAAGAATAATGACTAGATGCTCTAGCCTTCATCTAGGTATAATGACTAGATGCTCTAGCCTTCTTCAGGAAATGACTAGATGCTCTAGCCTTCATCAGGAATAATAACTAGATGCTCTGATCTTCGTCAGGAATAATGACTAGATCCTCTAGCCTTCATCAGGAATAATTACTAGGTGCTCTAGCTTTCATCACGGATAATGATCAGATGCTCTAGCCTTCATCAGGAATAATGACTATCCTTCATCAACTAGATGCTCTAGCCTTCATCAGGAATAATGACTAGATGCTCAAGCCTTCATCAGGAGTAATGACTATCAGGAATAGTGACTAGATTCTCTAGCCTTCATCAGGAATAATGACTAGTAGCCTTCATCAGGAATAATGACTAGATGCTCTAGCCTTCATCAGGAATAATGCCAGCCTTTCATCAGGAATAATGACTATCAGGAATAATGACTAGATGCTCTAGCCTTCATCAGGAATAATGACTAGATGCTATAGCCTTCATCAGGAATAATGACAAGATGGTCTAGCCTTCATCAGGAATAATGCCTAGATGCTCAAGTCTTCATCAGGAATAATGACTAGTAGCCTTCATCAGTAATAATGATTAGATGCTCTAGCCTTCATCAGGAATAATGACTAGATTCTCTAGCCTTCATCAGGAATAATGAGTAGTCAGGAATAATGATTAGATACTCTAGCTTTCATCAGGAATAATGACTAGATGCTCTAGCTTTCATCAGGAATAATGACTAGTAGCCTTCATCAGGAATAATGACTAGATGCTCCAGCCTTCATCAGGAATAGTGACTAGATGCTCTAGCTTTCATCAGGAATAATGACTATATGCTCTAGCCTTCATCAGGAATAATGCCAAATGCTCTAGCCTTCATCAGGAATAATGACTACATGCTCTGACCTTCATCAGGAATAATGACTAGATTCTCTAGCCTTCATCAAGGAATAATGACTAGATGCTCTAGCCTTCATCAGGAATAATGAGTAGATGATCCAGCCTTCATCAGGAATAATGACTAGATGCACCAGCCTTCATCAGGAATAATGACTAGATGCTCTAGCCTTCATCAGGAATAATGACTAGATGCTCTGATCTTCATCAGGAATAATGACTAGATGCTCTAGACTCCATCAAGGAATAATGACTAGATGCTCTTGCCTTCTTCAGGAAATGACTAGAAGCTCTAGCCTTCATCAGGAATAATGACTAGATGCTCTAGCCTTCATCAGGAATAATAACTAGATGCTCTGATCTTCATCAGGAATAATGACTAGATCCTCTAGCCTTCACCAGGAATAATGACTAGGTGCTCTAGCTTTCATCACGAATAATGATCAGATGCTCTAGCCTTCATCAGGAATAATGGCTAGCCTTCATCAACTAGATGCTCTAGCCTTCATAAGGAATAATGACTAGATGCTCTAGCCTTCATCAGGAATAATGACTAAATGCTCTAGACTTCATCAGGAATAATGAGTAGATGATCCAGCCTTCATCAGGAATAATGACTAGATGCTCTGATCTTCATCAGAAATAATGACCAGATGCTCCAGCCTTTCATCAGGAATAATGACTATCAGGAAGAATAATGACTAGATGCTCTAGCCTTCATCTAGGTATAATGACTAGATGCTCTAGCCTTCTTCAGGAAATGACTAGATGCTCTAGCCTTCATCAGGAATAATAACTAGATGCTCTGATCTTCATCAGGAATAATGACTAGATCCTCTAGCCTTCATCAGGAATAATTACTAGGTGCTCTAGCTTTCATCACGAATAATGATCAGATGCTCTAGCCTTCATCAGGAATAATGACTATCCTTCATCAACTAGATGCTCTAGCCTTCATCAGGAATAATGACTAGATGCTCAAGCCTTCATCAGGAGTAATGACTATCAGGAATAGTGACTAGATTCTCTAGCCTTCATCAGGAATAATGACTAGTAGCCTTCATCAGGAATAATGACTAGATGCTCTAGCCTTCATCAGGAATAATGCCAGCCTTTCATCAGGAATAATGACTATCAGGAATAATGACTAGATGCTCTAGCCTTCATCAGGAATAATGACTAGATGCTATAGCCTTCATCAGGAATAATGACTAGATTCTCTAGTCTTCATCAAGGAATAATGACTAGATGCTCTAGCCTTCATCAAGAAATGACTAGATTCTCTAGCCTTCATCAGGAATAATGACTAGATGGTCTAGCCTTCATCAGGAATAATGCCTAGATGCTCAAGTCTTCATCAGTAATAATGATTAGATGCTCTAGCCTTCATCAGGAATAATGACTAGATTCTCTAGCCTTCATCAGGAATAATGAGTAGTCAGGAATAATGATTAGATACTCTAGCTTTCATCAGGAATAATGACTAGATGCTCTAGCTTTCATCAGGAATAATGACTAGTAGCCTTCATCAGGAATAATGACTAGATGCTCCAGCCTTCATCAGGAATAGTGACTAGATGCTCTAGCTTTCATCAGGAATAATGACTAGATGCTCTAGCCTTCATCAGGAATAATGCCAAATGCTCTAGCCTTCATCAGGAATAATGACTACATGCTCTGACCTTCATCAGGAATAATGACTAGATTCTCTAGCCTTCATCAAGGAATAATGACTAGATGCTCTAGCCTTCATTAGGAATAATGACTAAATGCTCTAGCCTTCATCAGGAATAATGAGTAGATGATCCAGCCTTCATCAGGAATAATGACTAGATGCACCAGCCTTCATCAGGAATAATGACTAGATGCTCTAGCCTTCATCAGGAATAATGACTAGATGCTCTGATCTTCATCAGGAATAATGACTAGATGCTCTAGACTCCATCAAGGAATAATGACTAGATGCTCTTGCCTTCTTCAGGAAATGACTAGAAGCTCTAGCCTTCATCAGGAATAATGACTAGATGCTCTAGCCTTCATCAGGAATAATAACTAGATGCTCTGATCTTCATCAGGAATAATGACTAGATCCTCTAGCATTCACCAGGAATAATGACTAGGTGCTCTAGCTTTCATCACGAATAATGATCAGATGCTCTAGCCTTCATCAGGAATAATGACTAGCCTTCATCAACTAGATGCACTAGCCTTCATAAGGAATAATGACTAGATGCTCAAGCCTTCATCAGGAATAATGACTATCAGGAATAGTGACTAGATGCTCTAGCCTACATCAGGAATAATGACTAGATGCTCTAGCCTTCATCAGGAATAATGACTAGATGCTCTAGCCTTCATCTGGTAATGACTAGTAGCCTTCATCAGGAATAATGATTAGATGCTCTAGCTTTCATCAGGAATAATGACTAGATGCTCTAGCCTTCATGAGGAATAATGACTAGATGCTCTAGCCTTCATCAGGAATAATGTCTAGATGCTGTAGCCTTCATCAGGAATAATGACTAGATGCTATAGCTTTCATCAAGAATAATGACTAGATGCTCTATTCTTCATCAGGATTTAATGACCAGATGCTCTAGCCTTCACCACTAGATGCTCTAGCCTTCACCAGGAATAATGAATAGATGCTCTAGCATTCATCAGTAATAATGATTAAATGCTCTAGCCTTCATCAGAAAAAATGACTAGATGCTCTAGCCTTCATCAAGAATAATGACTAGATGCTCTAGCCTTCATCTGGAATAATGACTAGATGGTCTAGCCTTCATCAGTAATAATGAGTAGATGCTCTAGCCTTCATCAGGAATAATGACTAGTAGCCTTCATCAGGAATAATGACTAGATGCTCTAGCCTTCATCAGGAATAATGACTAGATGCTCCAGCCTTCATCAGAAATAATCACTAGATGCTCTGACCTTCATCAGGAATAATGACTAGATTCTCTAGCCTTCATCAAGGAATAATGACTAGATGCTCTAGCCTTCATCAGGAATAATGACTAAATGCTCTAGCCTTCATCAGGAATAATGAGTAGATGATCCAGCCTTCATCAGGAGTAATGACTATCAGGAATAGTGACTAGATTCTCTAGCCTTCATCAGGAATAATGACTAGTAGCCTTCATCAGGAATAATGACTAGATGCTCTAGCCTTCATCAGGAATAATGCCAGCCTTTCATAAGGGATAATGACTATCAGGAATAATGACTAGATGCTCTAGCCTTCATCAGGAATAATGACTAGATGCTATAGCCTTCATCAGGAATAATGACTAGATTCTCTAGCCTTCATCAGGAATAATGAGTAGTCAGGAATAATGATTAGATACTCTAGCTTTCATCAGGAATAATGACTAGATGCTCTAGCTTTCAACAGGAATAATGACTAGTAGCCTTCATCAGGAATAATGACTAGATGCTCCAGCCTTCATCAGGAATAGTGACTAGATGCTCTAGCTTTCATCAGGAATAATGACTAGATGCTCTAGCCTTCATCAGGAATAATGCCAAATGATCTAGCCTTCATCAGGAATAATGACTACATGCTCTGACCTTCATCAGGAATAATGACTAGATTCTCTAGCCTTCATCAGGAGTAATGACTAGATGCTCTAGCCTTCATCTAGGAATAATGACTAGATGCTCTAGCCTTCTTCAGGAAATGACTAGATGCTCTAGCCTTCATCAGGAATAATAACTAGATGCTCTGATCTTCATCAGGAATAATGACTAGATCCTCTAGACTTCATCAGGAATAATGACTAGGTGCTCTAGCTTTCATCACGAATAATGATCAGATGCTCTAGCCTTCATCAGGAATAATGACTATCCTTCATCAACTAGATGCTCTAGCCTTCATCAGGAATAATGACTAGATGCTCAAGCCTTCATCAGGAATAATGACTAGTAGCCTTCATCAGGAATAATGACTAGATGCTCTAGCCTTCATCAGGAATAATGACTAGATGCTCCAGCCTTTCATCAGGAATAATGACTATCAGGAATAATGACTAGATGCTCTAGCCTTCATCAGGAATAAAGATTAGATGCTATAGCCTTCATCAGGAATAATGACTAGATTCTCTAGCCTTCATCAAGGAATAATGACTAGATGCTCTAGCCTTCATCAGGAATAATGACTAGCCTTCATAAACTAGATGCTCTAGCCTTCTTCAGGAATAATGACTAGAAGCTCAAGCCTTCATCAGGAATAATGACTATCAGGATGACTAGATGCTCTAGCCTTCATCAGGAATAATGACTAGATGCTCTAGCCTTCATCAGGAATAATGACTAGATGCTCTAGCATTCATCAGGAATATTGACTAGATGCAGCCTACATCAGGAATAATGACTAGGTGCTCTAGCCTTCATCAGGAATAATGACTAGATGCTCTAGCCTTCTTCAGGAATAATGACTTAGATGCTCTAGCCTTCATCAGGAATAATGACTAGATGCTCTAGCCTTCATCAGGAATATTGTCTAGATGCTGTAGCCTTCCATGACTAGATGCTCTATTCTTCATCAGGATTTAATGACTAGATGCTCTAGCCTTCACCACTAGATGCTCTAGCCTTCACCAGGAATAATGAATAGATGCTCTAGCATTCATCAGTAATAATGACTAAAGGCTCTAACCTTCATCAGAAAAAATGACTAGATGCTCTGGCCTTCATCTGGAATAATGACTAGATGGTCTAGCCTTCATCAGGAATAATGAGTAGATGCTCTAGCCTTCATCAGGAATAATGACTAGTAGCCTTCATCAGGAATAATGATTAGATGCTCTAGCCTTCATCAGGAATAATGACTAGATGCTCCAGCCTTCATCAGAAATAATCACTAGATGCTCTGACCTTCATTAGTAATAATGACTAGATTCTCTAGCCTTCATCAAGGAGTAATGACTAGATACTCTAGCCTTCATCAGGAATAATGACTAAATACTCTAGACTTCATCAGGAATAATGAGTAGATGATCCAGCCTTCATCAGGAATAATGACTAGATGCTCTGATCTTCATCAGGAATAATGACTAGATGCTCTACCCTTCATCTAGGAATAATGACTAGATGCTCTAGCCTTCTTCAGGAAATGACTAGATGCTCTAGCCTTCATCAGGAATAATAACTAGATGCTCTGATCTTCATCAGGAATAATGACTAGATCCTCGAGCCTTCATCAGGAATAATGACTAGGTGCTCTAGCTTTCATCACGAATAATGATCAGATGCTCTAGCCTTCATCAGGAATAATGACTATCCTTCATCAACTAGATGCTCTAGCCTTCATCAGGAATAATGACTAGATGCTCAAGCCTTCATCAGGAGTAATGACTATCAGGAATAGTGACTAGATTCTCTAACCTTCATCAGGAATAATGACTAGTAGCCTTCATCAGGAATAATGACTAGATGCTCTAGCCTTCATCAGGAATAATGCCAGCCTTTCATCAGGAATAATGACTATCAGGAATAACGAATAGATGCTCAAGCCTTCATCAGGAATAATGACTAGATGCTATAGCCTTCATCAGGAATAATGACTAGATTCTCTAGCCTTCATCAAGAAATAATGACTAGATGGTCTAGCTTTCATCAGGAATAATGCCTAGATGCTCAAGTCTTCATCAGGAATAATGACTAGTAGCCTTCATCAGTAATAATGATTAGATGCTCTAGCCTTCATCAGGAATAATGACTAGATTCTCTAGCCTTCATCAGGAATAATGACTAGTCAGGAATAATGATTAGATACTCTAGCTTTCATCAGGAATAATGACTAGTGCTCTAGCCTTCATCAGGAAAAATGACTAGTTAACTTCATCAGTAATAATGATTAGATGCTCTAGCCTTCATCAGGAATAATGACTAGATTCTCTAGCCTTCATCAGGAATAATGACTAGTCAGGAATAATGATTAGATGCTCTAGCTTTCATCAGGAATAATGACTAGATGCTCTAGCCTTCATCAGGAATAATGACTAGTAGCCTTCATCAGGAATAATGACTAGATGCTCCAGCCTTCATCAGGAATAGTGACTAGATGCTCTAGATTTCATCAGGAATAATGACTAGATGCTCTAGCCTTCATCAGGAATAATGCCAAATGCTCTAGCCTTCATCAGGAATAATGACTAGATGCTCTGACCTTCATCAGGAATAATGACTAGATTCTCTAGCCTTCATCAAGGAATAATGACTAGATGCTCTAGCCTTCATTAGGAATAATGACTAAATGCTCTAGCCTTCATCAGGAATAATGAGTAGATGATCCAGCCTTCATCAGGAATAATGACTAGATGCACCAGCCTTCATCAGGAATAATGACTAGATGCTCTAGCTTTCATCAGGAATAATGACTAGATGCTCTGATCTTCATCAGGAATAATGACTAGATGCTCTAAACTCCATCAAGGAATAATGACTAGATGCTCTAGCCTTCTTCAGGAAATGACTAGATGCTCTAGCCTTCATCAGGAATAATGACTAGATGCTCTAGCCTTCATCAGGAATAATAACTAGATGCTCTGATCTTCATCAGGAATAATGACTAGATCCTCTAGCATTCACCAGGAATAATGACTAGGTGCTCTAGCTTTCATCACGAATAATGATCAGATGCTCTAGCCTTCATCAGGAATAATGACTAGCCTTCATCAACTAGATGCTCTAGCCTTCATAAGGAATAATGACTAGATGCTCAAGCCTTCATCAGGAATAATGACTATCAGGAATAGTGACTAGATGCTCTAGCCTACATCAGGAATAATGACTAGATGCTCTAGCCTTCATCAGGAATAATGACTAGATGCTCTAGCATTCATCAGGAATATTGACTAGATGTTCAAGCCTACATCAGGAATAATAACTAGGTGCTCTAGCCTTCATCAGGAATAATGATTAGATGCTCTAGTCTTCATCAGGAATAATGACTAGATGCTCTAGCCTTCATCAGGAATAATGACTAGATGCTATAGCCTTCATCAGGAATAATGACTAGATGCTCTATTCTTCATCAGGATTTAATGACTAGATGCTCTAGCCTTCACAACTAGATGCTCTAGCCTTCACCAGGAATAATGACTAGATGCTCCAGCCTTCATCAGGAATAGTGACTAGATGCTCTAGCTTTCATCAGGAATAATAACTAGATGCTCTAGCCTTCATCAGGAATAATGCCAAATGCTCTAGCCTTCATCAGGAATAATGACTAGATGCTCTGACCTTCATCAGGAATAATGACTAGATTCTCTAGCCTTCATCAAGGAATAATGATTAGATGCTCTAGCCTTCATTAGGAATAATGACTAAATGCTCTAGCCTTCATCAGGAATAATGAGTAGATGATCCAGCCTTCATCAGGAATAATGACTAGATACACCAGCCTTCATCAGGAATAATGACTAGATGCTCTAGCTTTCATCAGGAATAATGACTAGATGCTCTGATCTTCATCAGGAATAATGACTAGATGCTCTAAACTCCATCAAGGAATAATGACTAGATGCTCTAGCCTTCTTCAGGAAATGACTAGATCCTCTAGCCTTCACCAGGAATAATGACTAGGTGCTCTAGCTTTCATAACGAATAATGATCAGATGCTCTAGCCTTCATCAGGAATAATGACTAGCCTTCATCAACTAGATGCTCTAGCCTTCATAAGGAATAATGACTAGATGCTCAAGCCTTCATCAGGAATAATGACTATCAGGAATAGTGACTAGATGCTCTATCCTACATCAGGAATAATGACTAGATGCTCTAGCCTTCATCAGGAATAATGACTAGATGCTCTAGCCTTCATCAGGAATATTGACTAGATGTTCAAGCCTACATCAGGAATAATGACTAGGTGCTCTAGCCTTCATCAGGAATAATGATTAGATGCTCTAGCCTTCATCAGGAATAATGACTAGATGCTCTAGCCTTCATCAGGAATAATGACTAGATGCTATAGCCTTCATCAGGAATAATGACTAGATGCTCTATTCTTCATCAGGATTTAATGACTAGATGCTCTAGCGTTCACAACTAGATGCTCTATCCTTCACCAGGAATAATGAATATATGCTCTAGCATTCATCACGAATAATGACTAAATGCTCTAGCCTTCATCAGAAAAAATGACTAGATGCTCTGGCCTTCATCAAGAATAATGACTAGATGCTTTGCCTTCATCTGGTAATGACTAGTAGCCTTCATCAGGAATAATGATTAGATGCTCTAGCTTTCATCAGGAATATTGACTAGATGCTCTAGCCTTCATCAGGAATAATGACTAGATGCTCTAGCCTTCATCAGGAATAATGTCTAGATGCTGTAGCCTTCATCAGGAATAATGACTAGATGCTATAGCCTTCATCAGGAATAATGACTAGATGCTCTATTCTTCATCAGGATTTAATGACTAGATGCTCTAGCCTTCACCACTAGATGCTCTAGCCTACACCAGGAATAATGAATAGATGCTCTAGCATTCATCAGTAATAATGACTAAATGCTCTAGCCTTCATCAGAAAAAATGACTAGATGCTCTGGCCTTCATCAAGAATAATGACTAGATGCTCTAGCCTTCATCTGGAATAATGACTAGATGGTCTAGCCTTCATCAGGAATAATGAGTAGATGCTCTAGCCTTCATCAGGAATAATGACTAGTAGCCTTCATCAGGAATAATGACTAGATGCTCTAGCCTTCATCAGGAATAATGACTAGATGCTCCAGCCTTCATCAGAAATAATCACTAGATGCTCTGACCTTCATCAGGAATAATGACTAGATGCTCCAGCCTTCATCAGAAATAATCACTAGATGCTCTGAACTTCATCAGGAATAATGACTAGATTCTCTAGCCTTCATCAAGGAATAATGACTAGATGCTCTAGCCTTCATCAGGAATAATGACTAAATGCTCTAGCCTTCATCAGTAATAATGAGTAGATGATTCAGCCTTCATCAGGAATAATGACTAGATGCTCTGATCTTCATCAGGAATAATGACTAGATGCTCTAGCCTTCATCTAGGAATAATGACTAGATGCTCTAGCCTTCTTCAGGAAATGACTAGATGCTCTAGCCTTCATCAGGAATAATAACTAGATGCTCTGATCTTCATCAGGAATAATGACTAGGTGCTCTAGCTTTCTTCACGAATAATGATCAGATGCTCTAGCCTTCATCAGGAATAATGACTATCCTTCATCAACTAGATGCTCTAGCCTTCATCAGGAATAATGACTAGATGCTCAAGCCTTCATCAGGAGTAATGACTATCAGGAATAGTGACTAGATTCTCTAGCCTTCATCAGGAATAATGACTAGTAGCCTTCATCAGGAATAATGACTAGATGCTCTAGCATTCATCAGGAATAATGACTAGATGCTCCAGCCTTTCATCAGGAATAATGACTATCAGGAATAATGACTAGATGCTCTAGCCTTCATCAAGAATAATGACTAGATGCTATAGCCTTCATCAGGAATAATGACTAGATTCTCTAGCCTTCATCAAGGAATAATGACTAGATGCTCTAGCCTTCATCAGGAAATGACTAGATTCTCTAGCCTTCATCTGGAATAATGACTAGATGGTCTAGCCTTCATCAGGAATAATACCTAGATGCTCAAGTCTCTTCATCAGGAATAATGACTAGTAGCCTTCATCAGTAATAATGATTAGATGCATTAGCCTTCATCAGGAATAATGACTAGATTCTCTAGCCTTCATCAGGAATAATGACTAGTCAGGAATAATGATTAGATACTCTAGCTTTCATCAGGAATAATGACTAGTGCTCTAGCCTTCATCAGGAATAATGACTAGTTAACTACATCAGTAATAATGATTAGATCCTATAGCCTTCATCAGGAATAATGACTAGATTCTCTAGCCTTCATCAGGAATAAGGACTAGTCAGGAATAATGACTAGATGCTCTAGCCTTCATCAGGAATAATGACTAGATGCTCTGATCTTCATCAGGAATAATTACTAGATGCTCTAGACTCCATCAAGGAATAATGACTAGATGCTCTAGCGTTCTTCAGGAAATGATTAGATGCTCTAGCCTTCATCAGGAATAATGACTAGATGCTCTAGCCTTCATCAGGAATAATAACTAGATGCTCTGATCTTCATCAGGAATAATGACTAGATCTTCTAGCCTTCACCAGGAATAATGACTAGGTGCTCTAGCTTTCATCACGAATAATGATCAGATGCTCTAGCCTTCATCAGGAATAATGACTAGCCTTCATCAACTAGATGCTCTAGCCTTCATAAGGAATAATGACTAGATGCTATAGCCTTCATCAGGAATAATGACTAGATGCTCTATTCTTCATCAGGATTTAATGACTAGATGCTCTAGCCTTCACCACTAGATGTTCTAGCCTTCACCAGGAATAATGAATAGATGCTCTAGCATTCATCAGGAATAATGACTAAATGCTCTAGCCTTCATCAGAAAAAATGACTAGATGCTCTGGACTTCATCAAGAATAATGACTAGATGCTCTAGCCTTCATCTGGTAATGACTAGTAGCCTTCATCAGGAATAATGATTAGATGCTCTAGCTTTCATCAGGAATAATGACTAGATGCTCTAGCCTTCATCAGGAATAATGACTAGATGCTCTAGCCTTCATCAGGAATAATGTCTAGATGCTGTAGCCTTCATCAGGAATAATGACAAGATGCTATAGCCTTCATCAGTAATAATGACTAGATGCTCTATTCTTCATCAGGATTTAATGACTAGATGCTCTAGCCTTCACCACTAGATGCTCTAGCCTTCACCAGGAATAATGAATAGATGCTCTAGCATTCATCAGTAATAATGACTAAATGCTCTAGCCTTCATCAGAAAAAATTACTAGATGCTCTGGCCTTCATCAAGAATAATGACTAGATGCTCTAGCCTTCATCTGGAATAATGACTAGATGGTCTAGCCTTCATCAGGAATAATGAGTAGATGCTCTAGCCTACATCAGGAATAATGACTAGTAGCAGGAATAATGACTAGATGCTCTAGCCTTCATCAGGAAAAATGACTAAATGCTCCAGCCTTCATCAGAAATAATCACTAGATGCTCTAACCTTCATCAGGAATAATGACTAGATTCTCTAGCTTTCATCAAGGAATAATGACTAGATGCTCTAGCCTTCATCAGGAATAATGACTAAATGCTCTAGCCTTCATCAGGAATAATGAGTAGATGATCCAGCCTTCATCAGGAATAATGACTAGATACTCTGATCTTCATCAGGAATAATGACTAGATGCTCTAGCCTTCATCTAGGAATAATGACTAGATGCTCTAGCCTTCTTCAGGAAATGACTAGATGCTCTAGCCTTCATCAGGAATAATAACTAGATGCTCTGATCTTCATCAGGAATAATGACTAGATCCTCTAGCCTTCATCAGGAATAATGACTAGGTGCTCTAGCTTTCTTCACGAATAATGATCAGATGGTCTAGCCTTCATCAGGAATAATGACTATCCTTCATCAACTAGATGCTCTAGCCTTCATCAGGAATAATGACTAGATGCTCAAGCCTTCATCAGGAGTAATGACTATCAGGAATAGTGACTAGATTCTCTAGACTTCATCAGGAATAATGACTAGTAGCCTTCAGCAGGAATAATGACTAGATGCTCTAGCCTTCATCAGGAATAATGACTAGATGCTCCAGCCTTTCATCAGGAATAATGACTATCAGGAATAATGACTAGATGCTCTAGCCTTCATTAGGAATAATGACTAGATGCTATTGCCTTCATCAGGAATAATGACTAGATTCTCTAGCCTTCATCAAGGAATAATGACTAGATGCTCTATCCTTCATCAGGAAATAACTAGATTCTCTAGCCTTCATCAGGAATAATGACTAGATGGTCTAGCCTTCATCAGGAATAATGCCTAGATGCTCAAGTCTCTTCATCAGGAATAATGACTAGTAGCCTTCATCAGTAATAATGATTAGATGCTCTAGCCTTCATCAGGTATAATGACTAGTGCTCTAGCCTTCATCAGGAATAATGACTAGTTAACTTCATCAGTAATAATGACTAGATGCTCTAGCCTTCATCAGCAATAATGACTAAATGCTCCAGCCTTCATCAGAAATAATCACTAGATGCTCTGACCTTCATCAGGAATAATGACTAGATTCTCTAGCCTTCATCAAGGAATAATGACTAGATGCTCTAGCCTTCATCAGGAATAATGACTAAATGCTCTAGCCTTCATCATGAATAATGAGTAGATGATCCAGCCTTCATCAGGAATAATGACTAGATGCTCTGATCTTCATCAGGAAAAATGACTAGATGCTCTAGCCTTCATCTAGGAATAATGACTAGATGCTCTAGCCTTCTTCAGGAAATGACTAGATGCTCTAGCCTTCATCAGGAATAATAACTAGATGCTCTGATCTTCATCAGGAATAATGACTAGATCCTCTAGCCTTCATCAGGAATAATGACTAGGTGCTCTAGCTTTCTTCATGAATAATGATCAGATGGTCTAGCCTTCATCAGGAATAATGACTATCCTTCATCAACTAGATGCTCAAGCCTTCATCAGGAGTAATGACTATCAGGAATAGTGACTAGATTCTCTAGACTTCATCAGGAATAATGACTAGTAGCCTTCAGCAGGAATAATGACTAGATGCTCTAGCCTTCATCAGGAATAATGACTAGATGCTCCAGCCTTTCATCAGGAATAATGACTATCAGGAATAATGACTAGATGCTCTAGCCTTCATTAGGAATAATGACTAGATGCTATAGCCTTCATCAGGAATAATGACTAGTGCTCTAGCCTTCGTCAGGAAATGACTAGATTCTCTAGCCTTCATCAGGAATAATGACTAGATGATCTAGCCTTCATCAGGAATAATGCCTAGATGCTCAAGTCTCTTCATCAGGAATAATTACTAGTAGCCTTCATCAGTAATAATGATTAGATGCTCTAGCCTTCATCAGGAATAATGACTAGTGCTCTAGCCTTCATCAGGAATAATGACTAGTTAACTTCATCAGTAATAATGATTAGATGCTCTAGCCTTCATCTGGAATAATGACTAGATTCTCTACCCTTCATCAGGAATAATGACTAGTCAGGAATAATGACTAGATGCTCTAGCCTTCATCAGGAATAATGACTAGATGCTCTGATCTTCATCAGGAATAATGACTAGATGCTCTAGACTCCATCAAGGAATAATAACTAGATGCTCTAGCCTTCTTCAGGAAATGACTAGATGCTCTAGAAGTCATCAGGAATAATGACTAGATCCTCTAGCCTTCACCAGGAATAATGACTAGGTGCTCTAGCTTTCATCACGAATAATGATCAGATGCTCTAGCCTTCATCAGGAATAATGACTAGCATTCATAAACTAGATGCTCTAGCCTTCATAAGGAATAATGACTATATGCTCAAGCCTTCATCAGGAATAATGACTATCAGGAATAGTGACTAGATGCTCTAGCCTACATCAGGAATAATGACTAGATGCTCTAGCCTTCATCAGGAATAATGACTAGATGCTCTAGCCTTCATCAGGAATATTGACTAGATGTTCCAGCCTACATCAGGAATAATGACTAGGTGCTATAGCCTTCATCAGGAATAATGACTAGATGCTCTATTCTTCATCAGGATTTAATGACTAGATTCTCTAGCCTTCACCACTAGATGCTCTAGCCTTCACCAGGAATAATGAATAGATGCTCTAGCATTCATCAGGAATAATGACTAAATACTCTAGACTTCATCAGAAAAAATGACTAGATGCTCTGGCCTTCATCAAAAATAATGACTAGATGCTCTAGACTTCATCTGGTTATGACTAGTAGCCTTCATCAGGAATAATGATTAGATGCTCTAGCTTTCTTCAGGAATAATGACTAGATGCTCTAGCCTTCATTAGGAATAATGACTAGATGCTCTAGCCTTCATCAGGAATAATGTCTAGATGCTGTAGCCATCATCAGGAATAATCACTAGATGCTATAGCCTTCATCAGGAATAATGACTAGATGCTCTATTCTTCATCAGGATTTAATGACTAGATGCTCTAGCCTTCACCACTAGATGCTCTAGCCTTCACCAGGAATAATGAATAGATGCTCTAGCATTCATCAGTAATAATGACTAAATGCTCTAGCCTTCATCAGAAAAAATGACTAGATGCTCTGGCCTTCATCAAGAATAATGACTAGATTCTCTGGCCTTCATCTGGAATAATGACTAGATGGTCTAGCCTTCATCAGGAATAATGAGTAGATGCTCTAGCCTTCATCAGGAATAATTAATAGTAGCCTTCATCAGGAATAATGACTAGATGCTCTAGCCTTCATCAGGAATAATGACTAGATGCTCCAGCCTTCATCAGAAATAATCACTAGATGCTCTGACCTTCATCAGGAATAATGACTAGATTCTCTAGCCTACATCAAGGAATAATGACTAGATGCTCCAGCCTTCATCATAATAATGACTAAATGCTATAGCCTTCATCGGGAATAATGAGTAGATGATCCAGCCTTCATCAGGAATAATGACTAGATGCTCTGATCTTCATCAGGAATAATGACTAGATGCTCTAGCCTTCATCTAGGAATAATGACTAGATGCTCTAGCCTTCTTCAGGAAATGACTAGATGATCTAGCCTTCATCAGGAATAATAACTAGATGCTCTGATCTTCATCAGGAATAATGACTAGATCCTCTAGCCTTCATCAGGAATAATGACTAGGTGCTCTAGCTTTCTTCACGAATAATGATCAGATGCTCTAGCCTTCATCAGGAATAATGACTATCCTTCATCAACTAGATGCTCTAGCCTTCATCAGGAGTAATGACTATCAGGAATAGTGACTAGATTCTCTAGCCTTCATCAGGAATAATGACTAGTAGCCTTCATCAGGAATAATGACTAGATGCTCTAGCCTTCATCAGGAATAATGACTAGATGCTCCAGCCTTTCATCAGGAATAATTACTATCAGGAATAATGACTAGATGCTCTAGCCTTCATCAGGAATAATGACTAGATGCTATTATAGCCTTCATCAGGAATAATGACTAGATTCTCTAGCCTTCATGACTAGATGCTCTAGCCTTCATCAGGAAATGACTAGATTCTCTAGCCTTCATCAGGAATAATGACTAGATGGTCTAGCCTTCATCAGGAATAATGCCTAGATGCTCAAGTGTCTTCATCAGGAATAATGACTAGTAGCCTTCATCAGTAATAATGATTAGATGCTCTAGCCTTCATCAGGAATAATGACTAGATTCTCTAGCCTTCATCAGGAATAATGACTAGTCAGGAATAATGATTAGATACTGTAGGTTTCATCAGGAATAATGACTAGTGCTCTAGCCTTCATCAGGAATAATGACTAGTTAACTTCATCAGTAATAATGATTAGATGCTCTAGCCTTCATCAAGAATAATGACTAAATGCTCCAGCCTTCATCAGAAATAATCACTAGATGCTCTGACCTTCATCAGGAATAATGACTAGATTCTCTAGCCTTCATCAAGGAATAATGACTAGATGCTCTAGCCTTCATCAGGAATAATGACTAAATGCTCTAGCCTTCATCAGGAATAATGAGTAGATGATCCAGCCTTCATCAGGAATAATGACTAGATGCTCTGATCTTCATCAGGAAAAATGACTAGATGCTCTAGCCTTCATCTAGGAATAATGACTAGATGCTCTAGCCTTCTTCAGGAAATGACTAGATGCTCTAGCCTTCATCAGGAATAATAACTAGATGCTCTGATCTTCATCAGGAATAATGACTAGATCCTCTAGCCTTCATCAGGAATAATGACTAGGTGCTCTAGCTTTCTTCATGAATAATGATCAGATGGTCTAGCCTTCATCAGGAATAATGACTATCCTTCATCAACTAGATGCTCTAGCCTTCATCAGGAATAATGACTAGATGCTCAAGCCTTCATCAGGAGTAATGACTATCAGGAATAGTGACTAGATTCTCTAGACTTCATCAGGAATAATGACTAGTAGCCTTCAGCAGGAATAATGACTAGATGCTCTAGCCTTCATCAGGAATAATGACTAGATGCTCCAGCCTTTCATCAGGAATAATGACTATCAGGAATAATGACTAGATGCTCTAGCCTTCATTAGGAATAATGACTAGATGCTATAGCCTTCATCAGGAATAATGACTAGTGCTCTAGCCTTCATCAGGAAATGACTAGATTCTCTAGCCTTCATCAGGAATAATGACTAGATGATCTAGCCTTCATCAGGAATAATGCCTAGATGCTCAAGTCTCTTCATCAGGAATAATTACTAGTAGCCTTCATCAGTAATAATGATTAGATGCTCTAGCCTTCATCAGGAATAATGACTAGTGCTCTAGCCTTCATCAGGAATAATGACTAGTTAACTTCATCAGTAATAATGATTAGATGCTCTAGCCTTCATCTGGAATAATGACTAGATTCTCTACCCTTCATCAGGAATAATGACTAGTCAGGAATAATGACTAGATGCTCTAGCCTTCATCAGGAATAATGACTAGATGCTCTGATCTTCATCAGGAATAATGACTAGATGCTCTAGACTCCATCAAGGAATAATAACTAGATGCTCTAGCCTTCTTCAGGAAATGACTAGATGCTCTAGAAGTCATCAGGAAAAATGACTAGATCCTCTAGCCTTCACCAGGAATAATGACTAGGTGCTCTAGCTTTCATCACGAATAATGATCAGATGCTCTAGCCTTCATCAGGAATAATGACTAGCATTCATAAACTAGATGCTCTAGCCTTCATAAGGAATAATGACTATATGCTCAAGCCTTCATCAGGAATAATGACTATCAGGAATAGTGACTAGATGCTCTAGCCTACATCAGGAATAATGACTAGATGCTCTAGCCTTCATCAGGAATAATGACTAGATGCTCTAGCCTTCATCAGGAATATTGACTAGATGTTCCAGCCTACATCAGGAATAATGACTAGGTGCTATAGCCTTCATCAGGAATAATGACTAGATGCTCTATTCTTCATCAGGATTTAATGACTAGATTCTCTAGCCTTCACCACTAGATGCTCTAGCCTTCACCAGGAATAATGAATAGATGCTCTAGCATTCATCAGGAATAATGACTAAATACTCTAGACTTCATCAGAAAAAATGACTAGATGCTCTGGCCTTCATCAAAAATAATGACTAGATGCTCTAGACTTCATCTGGTTATGACTAGTAGCCTTCATCAGGAATAATGATTAGATGCTCTAGCTTTCTTCAGGAATAATGACTAGATGCTCTAGCCTTCATTAGGAATAATGACTAGATGCTCTAGCCTTCATCAGGAATAATGTCTAGATGCTGTAGCCATCATCAGGAATAATCACTAGATGCTATAGCCTTCATTAGGAATAATGACTAGATGCTCTATTCTTCATCAGGATTTAATGACTAGATGCTCTAGCCTTCACCACTAGATGCTCTAGCCTTCACCAGGAATAATGAATAGATGCTCTAGCATTCATCAGTAATAATGACTAAATGCTCTAGCCTTCACCAGAAAAAATGACTAGATGCTCTGGCCTTCATCAAGAATAATGACTAGATTCTCTGGCCTTCATCTGGAATAATGACTAGATGGTCTAGCCTTCATCAGGAATAATGAGTAGATGCTCTAGCCTTCATCAGGAATAATTAATAGTAGCCTTCATCAGGAATAATGACTAGATGCTCTAGCCTTCATCAGGAATAATGACTAGATGCTCCAGCCTTCATCAGAAATAATCACTAGATGCTCTGACCTTCATCAGGAATAATGACTAGATTCTCTAGCCTACATCAAGGAATAATGACTAGATGCTCCAGCCTTCATCATAATAATGACTAAATGCTATAGCCTTCATCGGGAATAATGAGTAGATGATCCAGCCTTCATCAGGAATAATGACTAGATGCTCTGATCTTCATCAGGAATAATGACTAGATGCTCTAGCCTTCATCTAGGAATAATGACTAGATGCTCTAGCCTTCTTCAGGAAATGACTAGATGATCTAGCCTTCATCAGGAATAATAACTAGATGCTCTGATCTTCATCAGGAATAATGACTAGATCCTCTAGCCTTCATCAGGAATAATGACTAGGTGCTCTAGCTTTCTTCACGAATAATGATCAGATGCTCTAGCCTTCATCAGGAATAATGACTATCCTTCATCAACTAGATGCTCTAGCCTTCATCAGGAGTAACGACTATCAGGAATAGTGACTAGATTCTCTAGCCTTCATCAGGAATAATGACTAGTATCCTTCATCAGGAATAATGACTAGATGCTCTAGCCTTCATCAGGAATAATGACTAGATGCTCCAGCCTTTCATCAGGAATAATTACTATCAGGAATAATGACTAGATGCTCTAGCCTTCATCAGGAATAATGACTAGATGCTATTATAGCCTTCATCAGGAATAATGACTAGATTCTCTAGCCTTCATGACTAGATGCTCTAGCCTTCATCAGGAAATGACTAGATTCTCTAGCCTTCATCAGGAATAATGACTAGATGGTCTAGCCTTCATCAGGAATAATGCCTAGATGCTCAAGTGTCTTCATCAGGAATAATGACTAGTAGCCTTCATCAGTAATAATGATTAGATGCTCTAGCCTTCATCAGGAATAATGACTAGTCAGGAATAATGATTAGATACTGTAGGTTTCATCAGGAATAATGACTAGTGCTCTAGCCTTCATCAGGAATAATGACTAGTTAACTTCATCAGTAATAATGATTAGATGCTCTAGCCTTCATCAAGAATAATGACTAGATTCTCTAGCCGTCATCAGGAATAATGACTAGTCAGGAATAATGACTAGATGCTCTAGCCTTCATCAGGAATAATGACTAGATGCTCTGATCTTCATCAGGAATAATGACTAGATGCTCTAGACTCCATCAAGGAATAATGACTAGATGCTCTAGCCTTCTTCAGGGAATGACTAGATGCTCTAGACTTTATCAGGAATAATGACTAAATGCCCTAGCCTTCATCAGAAAAAATGACTAGATGCTCTGGCCTTCATCAAGAATAATGACTAGATGCTCTAGCCTTCATCTGGTAATGACTAGTAGCCTTCATCAGGAATAATGATTAGATGCTCTATCTTTCTTCAGGAATAATGACTAGATGCTCTAGCCTTCATCAGGAATAATGACTAGATGCTCTAGCCTTCATCAGGAATAATGTCTAGATGCTGTAGCCATCATCAGGAATAATGACTAGATGCTATAGCCTTCATCAGGAATAATGACTAGATGCTCTATTCTTCATCAGAATTTAATGACTAGATGCTCTAGCCTTCACCACTAGATGCTCTAGCCTTCACCAGGAATAATGAATAGATGCTCTAGCATTCATCAGTAATAATGACTAAATGCTCTAGCCTTCATCAGAAAAAATGACTGGATGCTCTGGCCTTGATCAAGAATAATGACTAGCCTTCATCAACTAGATGCTCTAGCCTTCATAAGGAATAATGACTAGATGCTCAAGCCTTCATCAGGAATAATGACTATCAGGAATAGTGACTAGATGCTCTAGCCTACATCAGGAATAATGACTAGATGCTCTAGCCTTAATCAGGAATAATGACTAGATGCTCTAGCCTTCATCAGGAATATTGACTAGATGTTCCAGCCTACATCAGGAATAATGACTAGGTGCTCTAGCCTTCATCAGGAATAATGACTAGATGCTCTAGCCTTCATCTGGAATAATGACTAGATGCTCCAGCCTTCATCAGGTATAATGAATTGGTGCTCTAGCTTTCTTCACGAATAATGATCAGATGCTCTAGCCTTCATCAGGAATAATGACTATCCTTCATCAACTAGATGCTCTAGCCTTCATCAGGAATAATGACTAGATGCTCAAGCCTTCATCAGGAGTAATGACTATCAGGAATAGTGACTAGATTCTCTAGCCTTCATCAGGAATAATGACTAGTAGCCTTCATCAGGAATAAAGACTAGATGCTCCAGCCTTTCATCAGGAATAATGACTATCAGGAATAATGACTAGATGCTCTAGCCTTCATCAGGAATAATGACTAGATGCTCTAGCCTTCATCATGAATAATGACTAGATGCTCTGACCTTCATCAGGAATAATGACTAGTTTCTCTAGCCTTCATCAAGGAATAATGACTAGATGCTCTAGCCTTCATCAGGAATAATGACTAAATGCTCTAGCCTTCATCAGAAATAATGAGTAGATGATCCAGCCTTCATCAGGAATAATGACTAGATGCTCCAGCCTTCATCAGGAATAATGACTAGATGCTCTAGCCTTCATCAGCAATAATGACTAGATGCTCTGATCTTCATCAGGAATAATGACTAGATGCTCTAGCCTTCATCAAGTAATAATGTCTAGATGCTCTAGCCTTCTTCAGGAAATGACTAGATGCTCTAGCCTTCATCAGGAATAATGACTAGATGCTCTAGCCTTCATCAGGAATAATAACTAGATGCTCTGATCTTCATCAGGAATAATGACTAGATCTTCTAGCCTCTAGCCTTCTTCAGGAATAATGAATAGGTGCTCTAGCTTTCATCACGAATAATGATCAGATGCTCTAGCCTTCATCAGGAATAATGACTAGATGCTCAAGCCTTCATCAGGAATAATGACTATCAGGAATAGTGACTAGATGCTCTAGCCTTCATCAGGAATAATGACTATTAGGAATAGTGACTAGATGCTCTAGCCTTCATCAGGAATAATGACTAGATGCTCTAGCCGTCATCAGGAATATTGACTAGATGTTCCAGCCTACATCAGGAATAATGACTAGTTGCTCTAGCCTTCATCAGGAATAATGACTAGATGCTCTAGCCTTCATCAGGAATAATGACTAGATGCTCTAGCCTTCATCAGGAATAATGTCTAGATGCTGTAGCCTTCATCAGGAATAATGACTAGATGCTTTAGCCTTCATCATGAATAATGACTAAATGCTAAAGCCTTCATCAGGAATAATGCCTAGATGCTCTATACTTCATCAGGATTTAATGACTAGATGCTCTAGCCTTCACCACTAGATGCTCTAGCCTTCACCAGGAATAATGAATAGATGCTCTAGCATTCATCAGTAATAATGACTAAATGCTCTAGCCTTCATCAGAAAAAATGACTAGATTTTCTGGCCTTCATCAAGAATAATGACTATGCTCTAGCCTTCATCTGGAATAATGACTAGATGGTCTAGCCTTCATCAGGAATAATGCCTAGATGCTCTAGCCTTCATCAGGAATAATGACTAGTAGCCTTCTTCAGGAATAATGACTAGATGCTCTAGCCTTCATCAGGAATAATGACTAGATGCTCTAGCCTTCATCAGGAATAATGTCTAGATGCTGTAGCCATCATCAGGAATAATGACTAGATGCTATAGCCTTCATCAGGAATAATGACTAGATGCTCTATTCTTCATCAGGATTTAATGACTAGATGCTCTAGCCTTCACCACTAGATGCTCTAGCCTTCACCAGGAATAATGAATAGATGCTCTAGCATTCATCAGTAATAATGACTAAATGCTCTAGCCTTCATCAGAAAAAATGACTGGATGCTCTGGCCTACATCAAGAATAATGACTAGGTGCTCTGGCCTTCATCTGGAATAATGACTGGATGGTCTAGCCTTCATCAGGAATAATGAGTAGATGCTCTAGCCTTCATCAGGAATAATTAATAGTAGCCTTCATCAGGAATAATGACTAGATGCTCCAGCCTTCATCAGAAATAATCACTAGATGCTCTGACCTTCATCAGGAATAATGACTAGATTCTCTAGCCTTCATCAAGGAATAATGACTAGATGCTCCAGCCTTCATCAGGAATAATGACTAAATGCTCTAGCCTTCATCAGGAATAATGAGTAGATGATCCAGCCTTCATCAGGAATAATGACTAGATGCTCTGATCTTCATCAGGAATAATGACTAGATGCTCTAGCCTTCATCTAGGAATAATGACTAGATGCTCTAGCCTTCTTCAGGAAATGACTAGATGCTCTAGCCTTCATCAGGAATAATAACTAGATGCTCTGATCTTCATCAGGAATAATGACTAGATCCTCTAGCCTTCATCAGGAATAATGACTAGGTGCTCTAGCTTTCTTCACGAATAATGATCAGATGCTCTAGCCTTCATCAGGAATAATGATTAGATGCTCAAGCCTTCATCAGGAGTAATGACTATCAGGAATAGTGACTAGATTCTCTAGCCTTCATCAGGAATAATGACTACTAGCCTTCATCAGGAATAATGACTAGATGCTCTAGCCTTCATCAGGAATAATGACTAGATGCTCCAGCCTTTCATCAGGAATAATTACTATCAGGAATAATGACTAGATGCTCTAGCCTTCATCAGGAATAATGACTAGATGCTATTATAGCCTTCATCAGGAATAATGACTAGATTCTCTAGCCTTCATCAAGGAATAATGACTAGATGCTCTAGCCTTCATCAGGAAATGACTAGATTCTCTAGCCTTCATCAGGAATAATGACTAGATGGTCTAGCCTTCATCAGGAATAATGCCTAGATGCTCAAGTCTCTTCATCAGCAATAATGACTAGTAGCCTTCATCAGTAATAATGATTAGATGCTCTAGCCTTCATCAGGAATAATGACTAGATTCTCTAGCCTTCATCAGGAATAATGACTAGTCAGGAATAATGATTAGATACTGTAGCTTTCATCAGGAATAATGACTAGTGCTCTAGCCTTCGTCAGGAATAATGACTAGTTAACTTCATCAGTAATAATGATTAGATGCTCTAGCCTTCATCAGGAATAATGACTAGATTCTCTAGCCTTCATCAGGAATAATGACTAGTCAGGAATAATGACTAGATGCTCTAGCCTTCATCAGGAATAATGACTAGATGCTCTGATCTTCATCAGGAATAATGACTAGATGCTCTAGACTCCATCAAGGAATAATGACTAGATGCTCTAGCCTTCTTCAGGAAATGACTAGATGCTCTAGCCTTTATCAGGAATAATGACTAGATGCTCTAGCCTTCATCAGGAATAATAACTAGATGCTCTGATCTTCATCAGGAATAATGACTAGATCCTCTAGCCTTCACCAGGAATAATGACTAGGTGCTCTAGCTTTCATCACAAATAATGATCAGATGCTCTAGCCTTCATCAGGAATAATGACTAGCCTTCATCAACTAGATGCTCTAGCCTTCATAAGGAATAATGACTAGATGCTCAAGCCTTCATCAGGAATAATGACTATCAGGAATAGTGACTAGATGCTCTAGCCTACATCAGGAATAATGACTAGATGCTCTAGCCTTAATCAGGAATAATGACTAGATGCTCTAGCCTTCATCAGGAATATTGACTAGATGTTCCAGCCTACATCAGGAATAATGACTAGGTGCTCTAGCCTTCATCAGTAATAATGACTAGATGCTCTAGCCTTCATCTGGAATAATGACTACATGCTCCAGCCTTCATCAGGAATAATGACTTGGTGCTCTAGCTTTCTTCACGAATAATGATCAGATGCTCTAGCCTTCATCAGGAATAATGACTATCCTTCATCAACTAGATGCTCTAGCCTTCATCAGGAATAATGACTAGATGCTCAAGCCTTCATCAGGAGTAATGACTATCAGGAATAGTGACTAGATTCTCTAGCCTTCATCAGGAATAATGACTAGTAGCCTTCATTAGGAATAATGACTAGATGCTCTAGCCTTCATCAGGAATAATGACTAGATGCTCCAGCCTTTCATCAGGAATAATGACTATCAGGAATAATGACTAGATGCTCTAGCCTTCATCAGGAATAATGACTAGATGCTCTAGCCTTCATCAGGAATAATGACTAGATGCTCTGACCTTCATCAGGAATAATGACTAGTTTCTCTAGCCTTCATCAAGGAATAATGACTAGATGCTCTAGCCTTCATCAGGAATAATGACTAAATGCTCTAGCCTTCATCAGAAATAATGAGTAGATGATCCAGCCTTCATCAGGAATAATGACTAGATGCTCCAGCCTTCATCAGGAATAATGACTAGATGCTCTAGCCTTCATCAGCAATAATGACTAGATGCTCTGATCTTTATCAGGAATAATGACTAGATGCTCTAGCCTTCATCAAGTAATAATGTCTAGATGCTCTAGCCTTCTTCAGGAAATGACTAGATGCTCTAGCCTTCATCAGGAATAATGACTAGATGCTCTAGCCTTCATCAGGAATAATAACTAGATGCTCTGATCTTCATCAGGAATAATGACTAGATCCTCTAGCCTCTAGCCTTCATCAGGAATAATGACTAGGTGCTCTAGCTTTCATCACGAATAATGATCAGATGCTCTAGCCTTCATCAGGAATAATGACTAGATGCTCAAGCCTTCATCAGGAATAATGACTATCAGGAATAGTGACTAGATGCTCTAGCCTTCATCAGGAATAATGACTATTAGGAATAGTGACTAGATGCTCTAGCCTTCATCAGGAATAATGACTAGATGCTCTAGCCGTCATCAGGAATATTGACTAGATGTTCCAGCCTACATCAGGAATAATGACTAGTTACTCTAGCCTTCATCAGGAATAATGACTAGATGCTCTAGCCTTCATCAGGAATAATGACTAGATGCTCTAGCCTTCATCAGGAATAATGTCTAGATGCTGTAGCCTTCATCAGGAATAATGACTAGATGCTTTAGCCTTCATCAGGAATAATGACTAAATGCTATAGCCTTCATCAGGAATAATGCCTAGATGCTCTATACTTCATCAGGATTTAATGACTAGATGCTCTAGCCTTCACCACTAGATGCTCTAGCCTTCACCAGGAATAATGAATAGATGCTCTAGCATTCATCAGTAATAATGACTAAATGCTCTAGCCTTCATCAGAAAAAATGACTAGATTTTCTGGCCTTCATCAAGAATAATGACTATGCTCTAGCCTTCATCTGGAATAATGACTAGATGGTCTAGCCTTCATCAGGAATAATGCCTAGATGCTCTAGCCTTCATCAGGAATAATGACTAGTAGCCTTCTTCAGGAATAATGATTAGATGCTCTAGCTTTCATCAGGAATAATGACTAGATGCTCTAGCCTTCATCAGGAATAATGACTAGTATAGCCTTCATCAGGAATAATGACTAGATGCTCTATCCTTCATCAGGAATAATGACTAGATGCTCCAGCCTTCATCAGGAATAATGACTATCAGGAATAATGACTAGATGTTCTAGCCTTCATCAGGAATAATGACTAGATGCTCTTGCCTTCATCAGGAATAATGACTAGTTGCTCTGACCTTCATAAGGATATAATGACTAGATGCTCTAGCTTTCATTAAGAAATAATGACTAGATAATCTAGCCTTCATCAGGAAATTACTAGATGCTCTAGCCTTCATCAGGAATAATGACTAGATGCCCTAGCCTTCATCAGGAATAATGACTAGTTGTTCTAGCCTTCATCAGGAATAATGCTTATATGCTCTAGCCTTCATCAGGAATAATGACTAGTAGCCTTCATCAGTAATAATGATTAGATGCTCTAGCCTTCATCAGGAATAATGACTAGATTCTCTACCCTTCAACAGGAATAATGACTAGTCAGGAATAATGATTTAATGCTCTAGCTTTCATCAGGAATAATAACTAGATGCTACACATAGAGAAACTCCCACATGTGCACACACACACACATACACATAAAACAACTCCCACATATGCACACACACACACACTAAGAGCAACTCCCACATGTGCACACACACACCTACACATAGAGCAACTCCCACATGTGCACACACACACACATCTACACATAGAGCAACTCTCACATGCACACATACACATACACATAGAGCAACTCCCACATGTGCACACACACACATAGAGCAACTCCCACATGCAAACATACACATAGAGCAACTCCCACATGTGCACACACACACCTACACACAGCAACTCCCACATGTGCACATACAGACACACCCAAAGAGCAACTCCCACACGTGCACACACACCTACACATAGAGCAACTCCCACATGTGCACACACACACACACACACACACACATAGAGCAACTCCCACATGTGCACACACACACACCTACACATAGAGCAACTACCACATGTGCACACACACACTTACACATAGAGCAACTCCCTCATGTGCACACACACACCTACACATAGAGCAACTCCGAAATGTGCACACACAAACATACACATAGAGCAACTCCCACATGTGCACACACACACCTACACATAGAGCAACTTACACATGTGCACACACACACATACACATAGAGCAACTCCCACATGTGCACACACACACACACCTACACATAGAGCAACTCCCACATGTGCACACTCACACATACACATAGAGCAACTCCCACATTAGCACACACACACCTACACATACAGCAACTCCCACATGTGCTCACACACACCTACACATAGAGCCACTCCCACATGTGCACACACATACATAGAGCAAATCTCACATGTGCACACACACCTACACATAGAGCAACTCCCACATGTGCACACACACACACCTACACATAGAGTAACTCCCACATGTGCACACACACACCTACACATAGAGCAACTCCCACATGTGCACACTCACACTTAATAGAGCAACTCCCACATGTGCAAACACACACCTACACATAGAGCAAATCTCACATGTGCACACACACCTACACATAGAGCAAGTCCCACATGTGCATACACATACCTACACATAGAGCAAATCCCACATGTGCATACACACACCTACACATAGAGTAACTCCCATATATGCACATACACACCTACACATAGAGCAACTCCCACATGTGCGCACACACACCTATAAATAGAGCAACTCCCACATGTGCACACACACACCTACACATAGAGCAACTCCCACATGTGCACACACACACCTACACATAGAGCAACTCCCACATGTGCACACACACACCTACACATAGAGCAACTCCCACATGTGCATACACACACCTACACATAGAGCAACTCACATATATGCACATACACACCTACACATAGAGCATCTCCCACATGTGCACACACACACCTATAAATAGAGCAACTCCCACATTTGCACACACACACCTACACATAGAGCAACTCCCATATGTGCACATATTCTTGTAAGACTCGTAAGATAAATGGCCATCTGAGATTTCGCAAACCCTCTGATCAAATCTCGTTTATCTTCTACAATAATGCTTCTGGGTAAGAACTTGTTCTTATTAGTGCTCCCTCATACTTCAGTCTTCATCAGCCAACGGCTGAAACGCTGATTGTTCAATTTATTTATTACTATATTGATGCTGCAACTGGCGAGTAGAATGTGGCGCGCTCTTAGCTCTACACATACGCCATTATATAAACACACGTAGATAATTTAGGTTCCAGTAGAGCAGTTGCGAGCTAGAAAGGTTGACTTGAAGCTCTACTGTAGAAAAGTTTATGAGCTTTAGTAGAAATGACTTCTTTATACTTGGAGAGTAAGGTGAATTATTTGTGAGCTAGACTAAGAGGGATGACTTTAGACTATATAGGAGGCTCGGCTGATAGTTAACTTCTTATAGACTTGGAGATTCAAAAGCTTTTGTCAACCAACAGTGAGTCCAACTAATGTACTCTAGTTTGTAGCACAGTGTTATTATTAGCACAATGGAGGTGACTGACTTGTGGTAGTCAACTGGTTGTTAGCACAGTAGAGTAGCTTAGTGCAGGGGCTGTTACCATGGGACGGGGTTGTTAGGTAGCCATTATTAGCACCTTCAGGCCCTATATGTTGCCAGTTGAGTTTCCCTGTTGGTAGTCCTTGTTCACATAACTAGCCATCCCCCCAGAAAGGGTGTACAATTTCAGGGTATAATTAATAATTAAAATGCCCTCAAAAATTAACTTGAAATTTGCTCTCTAGTAGCATCCCCTGGGAAACCTCTCTCAATATTACAATGGCCTCTCTAATAGCATCCCCATGGGGAAACCTCTCTCTCTCTCACTATTACAATGGCCTCTCTAGTAGCATCCCTGGGAAACCTCTCTCTCTCACTATTACAATGGCCTCTCTAGTAGCATCCCTGGGAAACCTCTCTCTCTCAATATTACAATGGCCTCTCTAGTAGCATCCCGTGGGAAACCTCTCTCTCTCTCACTATTACAATCGCCTCTCTAGTAGCATCCCTGGGAAACCTCTCTCTCTCTCTCACTATTATAATGGCCGCAATAATCAACTTGAAATTTACTCTCTGGAGAGTAAATGTCAAGTTGATTATTGCGGGGGTGTAATTTAGTTACGTTAACTTTGAGTTTGTTGAGATAATGATCCTATAGAAATAGAGTGCATCAAATTATGGCCAATACAAAAGTGCATTCATTACAGGAGTTGTGAGGTGAAGAATGGGCAAGTGTGAGGTGAGGAAGATGGGCAGTGCAAGTTTTGTGAGAGTGCTTCAGTTTGTAGAGCAGAGATCTCGACTGATGATGTGTGTGCGAATATCAGTAGTAGTAGCAGTAAAACTCGGGTATATGACGCTCGAGATCAGCTAGAGCACATGCTCCATCATCACCAATCATTATGTCCATTGAGAGGACCAGTTTGTGTAGAGTAGTGGTAGAGTTTAGGCCCTCAGCTAGAGCACGTGCTCCATCAGCACCAATCCTGTTGTCTGTGAGGTACAGTGTGTGTAGAGTAGTGTTAGAGTTTAGGCCCTCAGCTAGAGCACGTGCTCCATCAGCACCAATCGAGTTCCATGAGAGGTCCAGTGTGTCTAGAGTAGTAGTGGTAGAGTTTAGGCACTCAGCTAGAGCACGTACTCCATCATCACCAATCATGTTCCCTCTGAGGTCCAGTGTGTCTAGAGTAGTGTTAGAGTTTAGGCCCTCAGCTAGAGCACGTGCTCCATCAGCACCAATCCCGTTGCCTGAGAGGTGCAGTGTGTGTAGAGTAGTGGTAGAGTTTAGGCCCTCAGCTAGAGCACGTGCTCCATCAGCACCAATCCTGTTCCTTGAGAGGTTCAGTGTGTGTAGAGTAGTGGTAGAGTTTAGGCCCTCAGCTAGAGCATGTGCTCCATCATCACCAATCATGTTCCCTGAGAGGTGCAGTGTGTGTAGAGTAGTGGTAGAGTTTATGCCCTCAGCTAGAGCACGTCCTCCATCATCACCAATCATGTTCTCTGAGAGGTCCAGTGTGTGTAGAGTAGTGGTAGAGTTTAGGCCCTTAGCTAGAGCACGTGCTCCAGCATCACCAATCCTGTTCCTTGAGAGGTTCAGTGTGTGTAGAGTAGTGTTAGTGTTTAGGCCCTCAGCTAGAGCACGTGCTCCATCATCACCAATCTTGTTGTCTGTGAGGTCCAGTGTGTGTATGCACTTTAGCTTGTTGTTGCTAGTTTCCCTCAGAAGCACTACCACATCAT
The DNA here is from genome assembly GCA_028752905.1 of Cladorhizidae sp. MBARI D1340-BT2. NCBI lineage: Eukaryota > Metazoa > Porifera > Demospongiae > Poecilosclerida > Cladorhizidae > Cladorhizidae sp. MBARI D1340-BT2. Next base: position 19,723,396 of record JAQNBH010000003.1, on the reverse strand, counting down.
CATCATGTAGGCGACAATGACTCATAACTAGCTTTGTAATTAGGTGTGAAGAAGCGGAAATGGCATAGCCCACGGCAGTCAGGTCTGCAGGTGTGAGGGGGGGGCCATAATAGTTAAGAGCACCAGTGTCTCCCTGTATAGCATGATCACAGACTATAGCTTGTTGAGACTCCAATGCACAGTGAGCTCTATGCAGAAGATCTCTGGAGCTCATGATGAGTTGTAGTTGAGCTAGTCGGCCTTCAAACTCCACCATGCCGCTGTAGAATTTCCAAACCACCTTCATGTGTTCCTCACTTGCATGTGAGCTGATTATCTCATCTTGTTCTTCAACATTAAGTGTGGCTATGTATGAAGCAGTAAGATACTCCTGGTGTGTGAGGTGAAGGAAACTGTATGTGTTGTCGTATCCGTAGTCTTGAGCTGTGTTGTTGATGGTAACCAAGCCAAGGGAAGGTGTGTCATTGGGATGGGAAGGTATGTTATCGGGATCAGTGTCATGAGAGAGGAGCACTTCAGTCTCATCTTGCTGAATGACTTGCTTGCGCTGAATGGTCATGTCGTATGCAAGGCGGCAGACATTTCTGAAATACTCCTTGTTCTCTCCACGAAGATCTTCCAGTGAGTGAAGTTTAGTGTTTTTGTTGGTGCGTCTTAGCTGGCGTATGACAATATATCTGGTGAAGCGCTCGTATACTTTAGTCTCTGTTGGTGGAATATTCCCTTGCTCTTGATAGAGACAGCAAATCATTGCCGCATGCAGTGGCAGGTAACACATGTGCATGATGTTGAGGTGGGATTGTAAGTACTTTACCAGACTTGATGCATCAAATTGGAGATTCTTGATATACTCAAATATTTGCTCTCTCGTGAAGCCGAGCACTTCAATCCTTATGGCTACAGGAACTTCCTCGCGAAGTGTGGCAGTGGCCACAGGGCGTGAGGCCACGATGACCATAGAGTTGGGCAAATAGTCCTTGTGTATCAAGTCATAGATAATGGAGTTGCTTGCATCTTGAGGCTGGTACTCATCGAGGCCATCAATGATGAAGCACACTCCCTTGCCATCAGAGCTCTCTATGTCCTTGCACACCTTATCACGGTCTGCTTTTTTGCGCCGATAGAAGGTGGCAAGGATTCCGGGCAAGCTCTCCTCGTGCCGTTTAGGTAGATTTCGAAGGGTGACATGGAAGACCATATTTGCTTGGCTCAGCACCTGGTCTGTCATGGCCCAGTCTCTGGTCACCTTGTGCATCAGTGTGCTCTTGCCACTCCCGGGCCGCCCCTCCACCAGCACAAGAGCTTGGCTTTGGTACTGGCCAAACACGGCTTCATACGTGATCTCTTCCTTGCTTGCCAAGATATCATCCACATCTCTTCGAAGGGAGTATTTGTAATCAGCAGTTGTTTGCTTATTGTTGCTGATGAGGGCGAGGTTAATGAAGGTGGCAGCTGGTGATGGAGGCCAGGTGTCGGCAGGAATCTCCTTCTTCTTAAGTGTTGAGTACAAATCAATAAGGTGTTGACTCTTTGACAATGCCTTCTTGTCTAGGCATGGCCTATTTGCTGCCGGTTGGCTGCTGGCTGCTGTGAAGCACCTGACCATGGCTTCTGCAACGCCAGATCTTGCAACTGCCTTCCCCTTGAGTGCAAGCTTGAGTGTTGTCAGAGTGACTGGTGAGTAGCTGCCTTGGATCCACTCGGTGAGGATGTGGCAGAGTCTGATGACATTGCTTGAGCTGTTGCAGCCCTTGCGAACGTGTTCAGGCAGATTTAGGGCCATGCCAAGCTCCTGCCACAAATGACTCACTTCAGTAAGGCTCTCCATTAATTGGCTGACATGACTTTGTGTTAAATGAAGGCACTGACTTGGAGCAGTCTTATCTTTGGAAGACATGTTTAGTGGCTGATAGAGACTTGCAGTGTACTAGTGAAGCGAGAGATGCTTGCTAACTAGGCTAGAGACAGAGATTCTTGTTTGACCTAGTTTGAGATATACTGTTATTATATATTAGTGGTCCACTTCCTGGCCCGGGACTAAGGGCTGCTACTTCCTGGGAGCCGGTATGTGTGTGGACACCTCCCCCATATTTGGTTGCTAAACAACTGAAACCATTTAGTGAAGTCTGTGTGGGCACTATTGAGTGCGAGTCCTCCGGTGGGGGGCTAATAAACAATGTGTGTAGGGTTTCTTGCTGGGGCCTGCTTGAGGGGGGGGGGGGGATATTGGCTGACCCTGAAATTATGTCTAAATATAACTAGTGTGGTGAGGTGCTGGTCTGTGTGGTGGCCCTGTACAGCCCAGCTCAGCCTAATGAGGTCTGTTATGCGAACTAGCCCTAGTTCCTTGCCAGATACTTTATGCTTGGCCACTGGGAGGCATCAAAGCACGTGCCACTGGGAGGCATCAAAGCATGTGCCACTGGGAGAGGTCAAAGTATGTGCCACTGGGAAGTGGGAACCTGCCTTGGTGGGGAGTCGCCTGGGTCACCTCACAATTACATGTGTGGGCGTGTGTGCAGCCTCTAAGAGAAACTGATGAGGTGTGCAGGAGTACAAAGTTCTTGTATGTCATAAGACATTGCACCCTCCACATCAGCTGCTGGGGGCAAGACCATGGCCCGTCTCTGACTGGAGGGTGCTCGTTGGTTTTGGGGGGCCTGGGGGCGTTAACTTTTTACGTGTTACAAACACCTGTGGGCAGGGCCTTTGAGCTTCGTAGATAATTCCCCCCTGCGTACCCAACTCATTAGTGTGTGTGGGAGGGTACTATGTGAAGCATCTTGGCCGAGCTCATGCTAGAGTGAGCCGACTCCATGATGCCATCTCCAATGTGTGGTGTGTGGGACATGTCTTGAGTGAGCTGGCTCCATGATGCCAGCTCCAGTGTGTGGTGTGTGGGACATGTCTTGAGTGAGCTGACTTTATGATGCCAGCTCCAGTGTGTGGTGTGTGGGACATGTCTTGAGTGAGCTGATTTTATGATGCCAGCTCCAATGTGTGGTGTGTGGGACATGTCTTGAGTGAGCTGACTCCATGATGCCAGCTCCAATGTGTGGTGTGTGGGACATGTCTTGAGTGAGCTGACTCCATGATGCCAGCTCCAGTGTGTGATGTGTGGGACATGTCTTGAGTGAGCTGACTCCATGATGCCAGCTCCAGTGTGTGGTGTGTGGGACATGTCTTGAGTGAGCTGACTCCATGATGCCAGCTCCAGTGTGTGGTGTGTGGGACATGTCTTGAGTGAGCTGACTCCATGATGCCAGCTCCAGTGTGTGGTGTGTGGGACATGTCTTGAGTGAGCTGACTCCATGATGCCAGCTCCAGTGTGTGGGACATGTCTTGAGTGAGCTGACTCCATGATGCCAGCTCCAGTGTGTGGTGTGTGGGACATGTCTTGAGTGAGCTGACTCCATGATGCCAGATGGGAGGAAGGTTGACTTTTAGTTCATTACCACTCTACTTATATTTACAAGGTCAGCAAAACTTTGTGTGGTGGTTGTCATGACATCACATTGCCAGTAATTGAACTGACCTAGGCACTCCCATTTGTAATAACAATACTAAATTGTATGGAGCACACACTGGACCACACCACACTGGGTGGAGGCAGGCTGAAGTAGGTTAACAAAGTTGCAATGGGCTCTATAATGTGATGTGTACCTCTGTGGTTGTATAGTAATGAATAATGTGAGCACATCCTTCTCTTCTTCTTGAACTCCAGGTCCCCCTCTTCCCCAAGTTGGCTGAAGCACTTGTCTGTGTTGACAGAAAGACAGATGAAGATCTGAACTCCCTGAAGAGTTTAGAATGACTGCTCAGAGACAACTCTGGCTACTGGCTCGGACTCCTCTTCTAAATATTGAAGACTTGTTCAGTATTGTAGCATTGACAGAGTTGTTTCAGGGGGTGGAGTTTAAGTATCGTATGTAGATATATATGTATGTCATGTGACCTGGTTTATCATTATATAATACTTGCTGTATTCCTGAACTGGTGTTGAAGGACACCTTACATGGTGTTAGCAGAACACATGGCCAGTCAATTACATGCTGGCTAATTAACCCTGGGGGTGCATAAATCAAGCTTAGGCACTAATTGGAGGCGGAGTACAGGAACCACATGATTAGTGAAGAGGTGCACAGTTCCTCATCTAGCTGGGGCCTGGCAGCACTGAGGTGCCTAGCTGCTGACTGGGGCCTGAGGTGCCTAGCTGCTGACTGGGACCTGGCAGTACTGAGGTGCCTAGCTGCTGACTGGGGCCTGGCAGCACTGTGGGGCCTAGCTGCTGACTGGGTCCTGGCAGCACTGAGGTGCCTAGCTGCTGACTGGGGCCTGAGGTGCCTGGCTGCTGACTGGCGCCTGAAGTGCCTAGCTGCTGACTGGGGCCTGGCAGCACTGAGGTGCCTAGCTGCTGACTGGCTGGAGGTGACTAATGATTATCTGATGATAATAATTGCAGCAACCACAGCACAACTAATTAACATTATTCTGTAAGGTCTAAATCCAGCGTTCTTTCGCGAGTTTGTCATCTTGTGTTGAGGATGGTGTTACTCGGGAGGTAGAGAGTGGGTGTGGCCTCATGTCTTGCGGCTGCTCTGGTGCAGAGTTCACCCTAGAGAAGGCAAGAGCATAGGACGACTAATAAACACTCGACCAACTCTCAGTGGACAAGGACATTTCAATGGCCACCTCAATAATCAACTCTCTCCATGTTCCACTAGACGCTCTAGCCTTCGTCAGGAATAATGATATGCCAAGACTCACGTGAGATGGTTATGTACTGGCAGCTCCACCCGATACAAACCACACCCTCACACACGTCCAGCGGAGATGGAAAAATACTTAATAAAAATACTTACTTAATTATTACTTAATTAGAAATCAAATAATTATAAATAAAATTAATAATGTGCTATGTCCTCCACTATATAGCAGTTTCTCCTGTCTTCTTGCCTGCTCCAAGATGGTGGCTGCCTCCCACAGAATGACGTCCATTAGCCCATGCATGCTCAGCAATTGCAGATTTTAAGTTCACTTTAAAGTTGATTATTGAGAGGGTCATTGTAATTATTAAACTATGATGTCATATTCAATGATGTAATGCCATGGCCAGGGTCATTGTAATTATTAACCTATGATGTCATATTCAATGATGTAATGCCATGGCCAGAATGAACCACACACACATACACACATACACACATAGTGCACCTCTTCCATAGCCATTGGCCATGTCAATGCTTTAACTCGGCCTCTAGCCCTAAGCTTATTGCTAGCTATTGACCTAGTCCTACCTATGGGGACACACACTGGACCAACACCACACTGGGTGGAGTTTCATTTAGAGTAATTGCTCATAATGTGAATTAGTTACTAGTTATGAACACTCCATTGAGTGGCCTTCTTACAAGACCTCATGCTACTCTCCACTTAGCACACACACACACAGCAAATGGCCTCCTTGGCTACAAGAGAGCTGGCCAAATGTTGCCATAAGACTTGCCAGTGTAGAGGTGAGGTCATCATCTGAGGGTTAATGTTTCCACTAGCAGCTGGTGTTGATGCATACATGGTGACCTTGGCAACATAATATGTAACACTATCTAGTTGAGTTCACATACCATTCCATGCCCACACATTCTCCATATCTCTACGCCTCATGCACGCACACACACACACACACACACATCTGTCAGGTGGATATACAAGTGAGTGGTCTACCTGATATGGTCAACAGTTCACACATAAAGGATGTGCTAATTGTGTAAATGCCAGTAGAGCACACCACAAACAGATGGTAGTATTCACTGTTGTTAGTCCTAGCTAATCACTAGCGAGTATTGTAGCCCTACTAGCATTTACACAATTAGCACATCCTTTATGTGTGAACTGTTGACCATATCAGGTAGACCACTCACTTGTATGTCTACGGACAGATGTGTGTGTGTGTGTGTGTGTGTGTGTCCACGCATGAGTGTGTGAGGCGTAGTGATAGATGGAGAATGTGTGGGCATGTATTGGTATGTGAACACAACAAGATAGTGTTACATATTAGCTAGTCCTAACCCTAACTATTGCAGACCTAACACTGGCTATTGACCTAGTCCTAACCCTAACTATTGCAGACCTAACACTGGCTATTGACCTAGTCCTAACCCTAACTATTGCAGACCTAACACTGGCTATTGACGTAGTCCTAACCCTAACTATTGCAGACCTAACACTGGCTATTGACCTAGTCCTAACCCTAACTATTGCAGACCTAACACTGGCTATTGACCTAGTCCTAACCCTAACTATTGCAGACCTAACACTGGCTATTGACCTAGTCCTTAACAGGAGAGCTCACCATCAGATGACCATTTGAACAATGAGCCAGCTCTGTTGTAGCCAAAGAGGCCATTTGGTGTGTGTGTGTGTGTGTGTGTGTGTGTCTGTGTGTGTGTGTGTGTCTGTGTGTGTGTGTGTACTCTCAGTGGATAATGGCATAAGGTCTTGTATGAAGGCCACTGTGTTTGGTAAAAAACAATGGCTGGGACATGGCTGGGGCTATGGCTAGCACTCATTGATGTGCTCATACTCACCAATGCATTCCTGAGTAGGAGCCCTAGCCACTGCCCTGGTAGCCACTGCCCTGGCCCTAGCCACTGCCCTGGCCCTAGCCACTGCCCTGGCCCTAGCCACTGCCCTGGCCCTAGCCACTGCCCAAGCATGTGAGTGGAGGTGTGAGAGTTGTGCACCCAAGCATGTGAGTGGTGTGCACCCAAGCATGTGAGTGGAGGTGTGAGAGTTGTGCGCCCAAGCATGTGAGAGGAGTATGACCTGCAATGGTAAACTCATGCCAGGAGGCGTGGCTCGTGATGGTCTAGGACAGTGCAAGTAGTGGGTGGGTGGGGCAGATCCAATGGGGCTCGGCTACTCAGCATGGTTGCATCCTCATTGCAGCTAGAGATAAATCTTGGACAGATGATCCCCTAAGTAAGCGAGCTGCCTTTAGGCAGAATTCTGCGAGCTTTGATGATTGAAAACTGCCTCCCAGTGAAGGGGAATGGTCTTTATGGTCTTTAAGAGTGAACTAACAGCAATGGAGTCTTCATTGCACATACTAGGCTAGTAGAGTCACACGCACTAGAAGCTTGGAAGTTGAGTGAACTTCTTGTTGGCGAGCTACACCCTCCAGAACATCCAATGTGAAGGGGCTGCATGCCACTCACACAATACCCACCCACAATATCTTAACCTCATCTTCACCAATTGACCGCCATAAGCATCTAAAAATGCAAACTCGGACATCAAAATGGCACACTTCCATGTCTCTAATGATGTTTCTGGAAGCCATTCTTCAAAGGAAAGCTGCACAGGCACCTTGCTCACCGGCAATCGCTCAGAATACCTTCACTCTTGAGAAAAGAGGTACTCTTGAGAAAAGAGGTACTCTTGAGAAAAGAGGTGCTCCTGGATGGATTTCTTTGCTGCAAGTTTTGTCGTAGGCATGGCAGGACGTAGCGCTGCATAGCTTCTGTTTGCCTACCTCAATGGAGCTGATTCTTATACCTAACTGCAGCTTATTGGATGTGCACTCCAAAGATATGAACAGTTTAAGAAGTTTATCCACGTAAAAAATATTAGAGCTATAAAAAATACAATAAAGTCGGCAGCCAATCGGTTAGAGAAGACATCCTTTGGCACTAACCAAAGAATCCTGGGTCCTCAAGACAAGGCACTAAGGCAAACATCTCCAGACCTTCTGGTCTTCCTAGGGTACCCATGAGGCCTAATCATAGGGGCTCATCATCTCTATCACCACAGTGACATTGATGAGGCATAATCACAGGGGCTCACCATCTCTATCACCACAGTGACATTAATGAGCATAATCACAGGGGCTCACCATCTCTGAAGCAGCCTATTCTGTACATGGTGGGCATCTTGATGACGAAGGCAAACATGTCATCTATGAAGGTGTTGAGAGCTTTGTATGTGAGCATCCTCCAGGGAAGGTGGGCCACTGACTTCAGTTTGTAGTTGATGAATAGCTGGGTAGTCATGGTGATGAAGCCTGCCCATAGAGTGGGGGAGGAGGAGGACAAGGAGGAGGGAGAGGAGGAAGTGGGTGGAGTATGGGGAGAGGAGGGAAGATGAGGAGGCCATTTTGCTGTGTGTGTGTGTGTGTGTGTGCCAGCTAATACACATGTCATTAGCACTGGAACACTGCAGCTGCCAGCTAATACACTTGCCATTAGCACTGGAACACTGCAGCTGACAGCTAATACACATGTCATTAGCACTGGAACACTGCAGCTGCCAGCTAATACACATGTCATTAGCACTGGAACACTGCAGCTGCCAGCTAATACACATGTCATTAGCACTGGAACACTGCAGCTGCCAGCTAATACACATGTCATTAGCACTGGAACACTGCAGCTGCCAGCTAATACACATGTCATTAGCACTGGAACACTGCAGCTGCCAGCTAATACACATGTCATTAGCACTGGAACACTGCAGCTGACAGCTAATACACATGTCATTAGCACTGGAACACTGCAGCTGCCAGCTAATACACATGTCATTAGCACTGGAACACTGCAGCTGCCAGCTAATACACATGTCATTAGCACTGGAACACTGCAGCTGCCAGCTAATACACATGTCATTAGCACTGGAACACTGCAGCTGCCAGCTAATACACATGTCATTAGCACTGGAACACTGCAGCTGCCAGCTAATACACATGTCATTAGCACTGGAACACTGCAGCTGCCAGCTAATACACATGTCATTAGCACTGGAACACTGCAGCTGCCAGCTAATACACATGTCATTAGCACTGGAACACTGCAGCTGTCAGCTAATACACATGTCATTAGCACTGGAACACTGCAGCTGACAGCTAATACACACTCATTAGCACTGGAACACTGCAGCTGCCAGCTAATACACATGTCATTAGCACTGGAACACTGCAGCTGTCAGCTAATACACATGTCATTAGCACTGGAACACTGCAGCTGCCAGCTAATACACATGTCATTAGCACTGGAACACTGCAGCTGCCAGCTAATACACATGTCATTAGCACTGGAACACTGCAGCTGTCAGCTAATACACATGTCATTAGCACTGGAACACTGCAGCTGCCAGCTAATACACATGTCATTAGCACTGGAACACTGCAGCTGCCAGCTAATACACATGTCATTAGCACTGGAACACTGCAGCTGCCAGCTAATACACATGTCATTAGCACTGGAACACTGCAGCTGACAGCTAATACACATGTCATTAGCACTGGAACACTGCAGCTGCCAGCTAATACACATGTCATTAGCACTGGAACACTGCAGCTGTCAGCTAATACACATGTCATTAGCACTGGAACACTGCAGCTGCCAGCTAATACACATGTCATTAGCACTGGAACACTGCAGCTGCCAGCTAATACACATGTCATTAGCACTGGAACACTGCAGCTGTCAGCTAATACACATGTCATTAGCACTGGAACACTGCAGCTGCCAGCTAATACACATGTCATTAGCACTGGAACACTGCAGCTGACAGCTAATACACATGTCATTAGCACTGGAACACTGCAGCTGTCAGCTAATACACATGTCATTAGCACTGGAACACTGCAGCTGCCAGCTAATACACATGTCATTAGCACTGGAACACTGCAGCTGACAGCTAATACACATGTCATTAGCACTGGAACACTGCAGCTGACAGCTAATACACATGTCATTAGCACTGGAACACTGCAGCTGCCAGCTAATACACATGTCATTAGCACTGGAACACTGCAGCTGCCAGCTAATACACATGTCATTAGAACTGGAACACTGCAGCTGTCAGCTAATACACATGTCATTAGCACTGGAACACTGCAGCTGCCAGCTAATACACATGTCATTAGCACTGGAACACTGCAGCTGCCAGCTAATACACATGTCATTAGCACTGGAACACTGCAGCTGTCAGCTAATACACATGTCATTAGCACTGGAACACTGCAGCTGCCAGCTAATACACATGTCATTAGCACTGGAACACTGCAGCTGACAGCTAATACACATGTCATTAGCACTGGAACACTGCAGCTGTCAGCTAATACACATGTCATTAGCACTGGAACACTGCAGCTGCCAGCTAATACACATGTCATTAGCACTGGAACACTGCAGCTGACAGCTAATACACATGTCATTAGCACTGGAACACTGCAGCTGCCAGCTAATACACATGTCATTAGCACTGGAACACTGCAGCTGCCAGCTAATACACATGTCATTAGCACTGGAACACTGCAGCTGCCAGCTAATACACATGTCATTAGCACTGGAACACTGCAGCTGACAGCTAATACACATGTCATTAGCACTGGAACACTGCAGCTGCCAGCTAATACACATGTCATTAGCACTGGAACACTGCAGCTGCCAGCTAATACACATGTCATTAGCACTGGAACACTGCAGCTGTCAGCTAATACACATGTCATTAGCACTGGAACACTGCAGCTGTCAGCTAATACACATGTCATTAGCACTGGAACACTGCAGCTGCCAGCTAATACACATGTCATTAGCACTGGAACACTGCAGCTGCCAGCTAATACACATGTCATTAGCACTGGAACACTGCAGCTGCCAGCTAATACACATGTCATTAGCACTGGAACACTGCAGCTGACAGCTAATACACATGTCATTAGCACTGGAACACTGCAGCTGCCAGCTAATACACATGTCATTAGCACTGGAACACTGCAGCTGCCAGCTAATACACATGTCATTAGCACTGGAACACTGCAGCTGTCAGCTAATACACATGTCATTAGCACTGGAACACTGCAGCTGCCAGCTAATACACATGTCATTAGCACTGGAACACTGCAGCTGCCAGCTAATACACATGTCATTAGCACTGGAACACTGCAGCTGTCAGCTAATACACATGTCATTAGCACTGGAACACTGCAGCTGCCAGCTAATACACATGTCATTAGCACTGGAACACTGCAGCTGTCAGCTAATACACATGTCATTAGCACTGGAACACTGCTGCTGTCAGCTAATACACATGTCATTAGCACTGCAGCTGCCAGCTACATACACACTCACAGCTGCCGGTCTTCTCAAGACTAGGCTAGTCATTGCGTGTGCTATGACTGAAGCTGTGGTTAAGAGGGTGCAAGCTTAAAGAGCTCACACTACACACATTCCTTGGCCACAATCATGTGCAGGAGTGCCACTCCCCCAAACATGTTGAGTTGTGGCAACTGCTGCACATGTGCAGGAGTGCCACTCCCCCAAAGAGGGTGGCCCCCACAGGCGGATATGCAAGGCTCTCCTCTACTGTGCGTCCAATCATAGACATTGTATTCCCAAACCTTCAATGACTTGCAACAACTAACATTTGCTTACGATGACCTTCTCAATAATCAACTTGAATTAGACTAGCTTAATGTTTCCACTGGATGCTCTAACCTTCGTCGGGAACAATGAGATGACTCGCGTGAGCTTATATTCCAGCAGCTAGCTATCCATCATGTGATACAAACCACACCCTGACACACGTGAACAGGAAGTGGAATAGATACTATTTAAAAAAATTATACAAGAATAAAATTTATCTCATAAAAATATATAATAATATAAAGTATATAAAGTAAAATAGTAAAATAATAATATAATAAATATATATGTAATATAAATTATTAATAATAATAATAATAATAATAATAATAATAATAATAATAATAATAATAATAATAATAATAATAATAATAATAATAATTATTATTATAATAATAATAATAATAATAATAATAATAATAATAATAATAATAATAATAATAATAATAATAATAATAATAATAATAATAATAATAATAATAATAATAATAATAATAATAATAATAATAATAATAATAATAATAATAATAATAATAATAATAATAATAATAAATATAAATATAAAAATAAGTAAGTAAATAAATAATAATAATAAATATATATATATATATAAATAAGTAAGTAAATAAATAGCAAAGATAATAACAAATATATAAATAGTCAGTAAATTAATAAGGATGTGCTTGATATTAAAACATCAAAGAGTGTTAAATAACTGAATGCAGAAACGTTATGGTGAGTGTGGCTTCAAGTTCATGCTCTTGAGAGTGCCCACCAGCAGCAGGCAAGTGCATTCCACACTCTCTATTGAACCACTTACACTTTGTTGCTAGGCTGATGTGCAATGGGTTAGTGATAGGTCAGAGCTAAAGCATTGACAAGGCAATGTCTAGGACTAAGAATGACACACACACACACACACACACACACACATATGCTTCGGGCTAGGTTAATAGCCAGGACAATAACTAGGGTTAAACCTAGGGCAATAGCCAGGATTAGGGCTAGGTCATTAGCCAGGATTAGGGTTAGGTCAATAACCAGGATTAGGGCTAAGTCAAGAGCCAGGATTAGGGCTAGGTCAATAACCAGGATTAGGGCTAAGTCAAGAGCCAGGATTAGGGCTAGGTCAATAGCTAGGGTTAGGGCTAGGGCAATAGCCAGGATTAGGGCTAGGTCAATAGCCAGGATTAGAGTTACAGTAGCGGTCAAAAATAACTTTACGTTGCGTTTCTGTACAACGTACGTAGTACGCTCGTGCGTTTAAAAAGCAACGCATGAGCTACCATTTAAGAACGCACGGCGAACGGTACGCACGAACGTTGCACGCATCGTTGTTTATTTTTACCTCGATCTGACACATGACAAATAGGAATAGCGCGCATTCGGAGGTTAAATTCTATTTAGGCAGCAGTGGGCTAGTTTAGGTAGCTCTGTCAAATCGATACTATTCCCAAAAGAAGTAAGTGTTTGCTCTTGATGTGTTGAGGTACTTTTTCAATTTTTTGTCTTGCTAGCTAGGCTAGTCCTTTTGTCTGAATAAATTTTACTTGCTAGTATTTCATTGTAGCTTAGATTTGTTGTTGCTAGCTACTTCAGTGCTAATTCTTTTCCTTTCAAATACTTTGCTCTTTGTCAGGGCATCTTAGTAATCATCTGGTTGACAATCTAAGTAGCTCTATTTTTACTAGAGCTTGATCAGAACATACTTGTATATGAGCTAAAGTTGTTGCACACAAAATGGTCTTGAAGACCTCCACACCTGTTTGTCAAATGTAACAAGCTTGGATTATGTGAGCAGTGGCTCGCTAAGTGGTGTGTATGTCTTAATGCAAGTTACTGTGCGATATTTTGGCTGCATGAGAACTGTCGCCATTATATGATGATGTATCCTGTTGTTTTTTTTGGGGGGGGGGGGGTTGCTCCAAAAGGGAGAAGCTAGTCAGCAACTGTTGTGACTAATAGCACTTTAGATGTTGGATGTCTGTGGTTTGTAAATGCAGGTATCCAGTCCGAGGATGGAGATGTCAAACTGGCCCAGAAGATACAAACCAACAACTAGCTTTACACCTACATAACAGGACCTTTACTTACCTTGTCAATATTGTCAGATAACAACTACTGCACCAAACCACACACAAAGATGTTGCATAAATTGAAATACACATTATCAATACCCAGTAGCACTGCTATTTAGTTTGATGATGTGAAGAATTGCCTCAACAAATCTTCTGGGTAGCAGAAGCTTCACAGTACACTAGTCAAACCAGATGATATTCTCAAATGCACTTGCTGACAAATTGCTGTGCCACTCCCGATCACTTGACCTGGAGTGTGGGAGACAAAATACGGTGATTAAAAAAACATCTGGTTACTTGAGCTCCACCAGGGTTGAGCTCGGGCACGCAAGTTATGTGTATCTTAGTTTGCTTATATATACATCGCCCGTGTCGTCTCAAATAGGTTAAGTACCCATAAGCCAAATCATTACTTTGTTTGCCTCAGAATAGATGGCAATATGAATTGCCATGCAGCAATGTACAACCACTCAATGTTTGTCCTACACCAAAGCCGGCACTCATTGCTTTGAAGAAAGCCTCGACTGTAGTTAGTAAGCCATCATGTTGTCAATGTAATCTAGTACATATGGTTTTTGTAATGCTCTGCATATAAAGGCATTTCAGGTTCCTGACTTCATATTCCTTGTAAGCCTTGTGAGCTACCAGTTTTCTATAATTCATGGGATGGCACAAAAACTTAACCTGCCTTGGAGCCTACCAATTTTCTCCTTGAACAAAAGGTCGTGTGTGATCGCAGGTAATGTTTCAGGAAGCTCAGGTCGTCCCATCAATATCTTGGGTGCATCAAAGCTTAGGCTAAGGTTCAGAATTCTTTGCTTTTGCTTCGATACACCAGAGCGCGAGAAAGAGAGCTGTAAGCTACTCAAGCGAGCGACGAAACGTATCACATGAACGTTTATACAATGAACGCATGCATTCCAGCTGCACAACGCACCTACGTTTTAGAAGTACGATTGGAAAAACAGTAAGGTACGCACACGCAATGCTTGCTCACAAGAAGTAGTACATACATTGTCCGAAAACGCAAAGTAAAGTAATTTTTGGCCGCTACTGTAGGTCAATAGTCAGGATTAGGGCTAGGTCAATAGTCAGGATTAGGGCTAGGTCAATAGCCAGGATTAGGGTTAGGTCAATAGCCAGGATTAGGGCTAGGTCAATAGCCAGGATTAGTGCTAGGTCAATAGCCAGGATTAGGGCTAGGTCAATAGCCATGATCAGGACTAGGTCAATAGCCAGGATTAGGACTAGGTCAATAGCCAGGATTAGGGCTAGGTCAATAGCCAGGATTAGGGCTAGGTCAATAGCCAGGATTAGGGCTAGGTCAATAGCCAGGATTAGGGCTAGGTCAATAGCCAGGATTAGAGTTAGGTCAATAGCCAGGATTAGGGCTAGGTCAATAGCCATGATCAGGACTAGGTCAATAGCCAGGATTAGGGCTAGGTCAATAGCCAGGATTAGGGCTAGGTCAATAGCCAGGATTAGGGCTAGGTCAATAGCCAGGTTAGGGCTAGGTCAATAGCCAGGATCAGGACTAGGTGAATAGCCAGGATTAGAGTTAGGTCAATAACCAGGAAGGTCTGAGTCAGCCCCCACACATCTGCAGCTAAAGAGGTCTTCAAATCTTGAAGGTCTGAGTCAGCCTCCTTGGCAGGTTCAAAGTTCTTTGCCTCTGGCTGCTAGAGCAACCTACTCATGTGGGTGTGGCTGATGGGCACTCACTGTCTAGACCATGCCTTCCTCTTAGTAGAGCTCCCACTAGACGCACCCAGCTCAGCAGAGTCCATCAAGAGACACACTTGGGCCTTCAAGCTCTTGAGGGACCCTCTTCGGTCTATTATAAAAAGAGCACAGAAGAGAGAGATCATCTTTTGAGCTCTCCATCCAGAGAAGTGTTGGAGCATTTGCCAATAATAGTTTAGTCCCCGCCCACTCATAAGATTGTGTTGCATGTTAGAATATGTTGAAGGTGCAAATACCCCTATAGTGAGTGTTCTAGCAGATGCAGTATTCACTGTTATTAGTCCTAGCCATTGTCCTGGCAGCCAGGGCATTGGTAGTCCTAGTCCTGACCTTCCCTAACACTAGCTATTGACCTAGTCCTAACTCTAGCTATTGACCTAGTCCTAACCCTAGCTATTGACCTAGTCCTAACCCTAGCTATTGACCTAGTCCTAGCTCTAGCTATTGACCTAGTCCTAACCCTAGCTATTGACCTAGTCCTAACCCGAGCTGTTGACCTAGTCATAACCCGAGCTGTTGACCTGGTCCGAACCCTAGCTATTGTCCTAGTCCTAACCTAGCTATTGACCTAGTCCTAACCCCAGCTATTGACCTAGTCCTAACCCTAGCTATTGACCTAGTCCTAACCCTAGCTATTGACCTAGTCATAACCTTAGCTATTGACTTAGTCCTAACCTTAGCTATTGACCTAGTCCTAACCCTAGCTATTAATCTAGTCCTAACCCAAGCTATTGACCTAGTTCCAACCCTAGCTATTGACCTAGTCCTAACCCTAGCTATTGACCTAATCCTAACCCTAGCTATTGACCTAGTCCTAACCTTAGCTATTGACCAAGTCCTAACCCTAGCTATTAATCTAGTCCTAACCCTAGCTATTGACCTAGTCCTAACCTTAGCTATTGACCTAGTCCTAACCCTAGCTATTAATCTAGTCGTAACCCAAGCTATTGACCTAGTCCTAACACTAGCTATTGACCTAGTCCTAACCCTAGCTATTGACCTAGTCCCAACCCTAGCTATTGACCTAGTCCCAACCCTAGCTATTGACCTAGTCCTAATCCTAGCTATTGACCTAATCCTAACCCTAGCTATTGACCTAGTCCTAACCTTAGCTATTGACCTTGTCCTAACCCTAGCTATTAATCTAGTCCTGACCCTAGCTATTGACCTAGTCCTTACCTTAGCTATTGACCTAGTCCTAACCTTAGCTATTGACCTAGTCCTAACCTTAGCCATTGACCTAGTCCTAACCCTAGCTATTAATCTAGTCCTAACCCAAGCTATTGACCTAGTCCTAACACTAGCTATTGACCTAGTCCTAACTTTAGCTATTGACCTAGTCCTAACCTTAGCTATTGACCTAGTCCTAACCCTAGCTATTAATCTAGTCCTAACCCTAGCTATTGACCTAGTCCTAACACTAGCTATTGACCTAGTCCTAACCCTAGCTATTGACCTAGTCCTAACACTAGCTATTGACCTAGTCCTAACCCTAGCTATTAATCTAGTCCTAACCCTAGCTATTGACCTAGTCCTAACACTAGCTATTGACCTAGTCCTAACCCTAGCTATTGACCTAGTCCTAACACTAGCTATTGACCTAGTCCTAACCCTAGCTATTAATCTAGTCCTAACCCTAGCTATTGACCTAGTCCTAACACTAGCTATTGACCTAGTCCTAACCCTAGCTATTGACCTAGTCCTAACACTAGCTATTGACCTAGTCCTAACCCTAGCTATTGACCTAATCCTAACCCGAGCTATTGACCAGGTCCTCACTAGCTATTCACCTAATCCTGGCGGCAATGGCTAGGGCAAACAACACACACACACACACACACACACACACACACACACACACTGTGAGGGGGACATAGAACTGTTCATATATAAAGGATGTGCTAATTGTGTAAATGCCAGTAGAGCACACCACAAACAGATGGTAGTATTCACTGTTGTTAGTCCTAGCTAATCACTAGCGAGTATTAGTAGCCCTACTAGCATTTACACAATTAACACATCCTTTATGTGTGAACTGTTGGGTAGACCACTCACTTGTATGTCCACCTCACAGATGTGTGTGTGTGTGTGTGTGTGTGTGTGTGTCCACGCATGCGTGCATGAGTGTGTGAGGCGTAGAGATAGATGGAGAATGTGTGGGCATGTATTGGTATGTGAACACAACTAGATAGTGTTACATATTAGCTAGTCCTAACCCTAACTATTGCAGACCTAACACTGGCTATTGACCTAGTCCTAACCCTAACTATTGCAGACCTAACACTGGCTATTGACCTGGTCCTAACCCTAACTATTGCAGACCTAACACTGGCTATTGACCTGGTCCTAACCCTAACTATTGCAGACCTAACACTGGCTATTGACCTAGTCCTAACCCTAACTATTGCAGACCTAACACTGGCTATTGACCTAGTCCTAACCCTAACTATTACAGACCTAACACTGGCTATTGACCTAGTCCTAACCCTAACTTTTACAGACCTAACACTGGCTATTGACCTAGTCCTAAGCCTAACTATTGCAGATCTAACACTGGCTATTGACCTAGTCCTAACCCTAACTATTGCAAAAACTCTGGCTATTGACATAGTCCTTAATAGGAGAGCTCTCCATCAGATGACCACTTCAACAATGAGCCAACTCTGTTGTAGCCAAAGAGGCCATTTTGCTGTGCGTGTGTGTGTGTGTGTGTATGCTGAGTGGATAATGGCATAAGGTCTTGTATGAAGGACACTGTGTTTGGGTAAGAAACAATGGCTGGGACATGGCTGGGGCTATGGTTAGCACTCATTGATGTGCTCATACTCAACCACACATTCCTGAGTAGGAGCTGCCCTGGCCCTAGCCTGGCCCTAGCCACTGCCCTGGCCCTAGCCACTGCCTTGGCCCAAGCCACTGCCCTGGCACTAATCCTAGCTATTGCCCTAGTATTACACTTACCAACTTTTGGACTACTCACTGGCTACTACACTAGACCACACCCACACTGGGTGGAGGCAGGTTGAAGTAGGTTGACAATAGCTCTATGGAGACACACACTGGACCACACCCACATGGGTGGAGAGTTCCTTCTTTCATAAATAAACTATATAGCAATCTGGAATACCTCTTATTTTGTTCTGTTAGTTCCTCATGAATATGTAGCACATCAGATGATCTAGCAGACTCAGACTCTACCAGACATAATTATCCAAGCTGGGGTTCACCTGACACATGTACGCACTTCCCCCGGGTACCTTCCTGGCTAGCTGTGAGACTGACAAGTAGAGCAATTGTAAGTCCAACTCACTCCTAGCACATACTCCAACTCACTCCTACTAATACACTAGCAACTCACTCCTACTAATACACTAGCACATACTCCAACTCACTCCTACTAATACACTAGCACATACTCCAACTCACTCCTACTAATACACTAGCACATACTCCAACTCACTGCTACTAATACACTAGCACATACACCAACTCACTCCTACTAATACACTAGCACATACTCCAACTCACTCCTACTAATACACTAGCACATACTCCAACTCACTCCTACTAATACACTAGCACATACTCCAACTCACTCCTACTAATACACTAGCACATACTCCAACTCACTCCTACTAATACACTAGCACATACTCCAACTCACTCCTACTAATACACAGCACATACTCCAACTCACTCCTACTAATACACTAGCACATACTCCAACTCACTCCTACTAATACACTAGCACATACACCAACTCACTCCTACTAATACACTATCACATACTCCGACTCACTCCTACTAATACACTAGCACATACACCAACTCACTCCTACTAATACACTAGCACATACTCCAACTCACTCCTACTAATACACTAGCACATACTCCAAGTCACACCTACTAATACACTAGCACATACTCCAACTCACTCCTACTAATACACTAGCACATAAACCAACTCACTCCTACTAATACACTAGCACATACTCCAACTCACTCCTACTAATACACTAGCACATACTCCAACTCACTCCTACTAATACACTAGCACATACTCCAACTCACTCCTACTAATACACTAGCACATACTCCAACTCACTCCTACTAATACACTAGCACATACACCAACTCACTCCTACTAATACACTAGCACATACTCCAACTCACTCCTACTAATACACTAGCACATACTCCAACTCACTCCTACTAATACACTAGCACATACACCAACTCACTCCTACTAATACACTAGCACATACTCCAACTCACTCCTACTAATACACTAGCACATACTCCAACTCACTCCTACTAATACACTAGCACATACTCCAACTCACTCCTACTAATACACTAGCACATACTCCAACTCACTCCTACTAATACACTAGCACATACTCCAACTCACTCCTACTAATACACTAGCACATACTCCAACTCACTCCTACTAATACACTAGCACATACTCCAAGTCACACCTACTAATACACTAGCACATACTCCAACTCACTCCTACTAATACACTAGCACATAAACCAACTCACTCCTACTAATACACTAGCACATACTCCAACTCACACCTACTAATACACTAGCACATACTCCAACTCAGTCCTACTAATACACTAGCACATACTCCAACTCAGTCCTACTAATACACTAGCACATACTCCAACTCACTCCTACTAATACACTAGCACATACTCCAACTCACTCCTACTAATACACTAGCACATACTCCAACTCACTCCTACTAATACACTAGCACATACTCCAACTCACTCCTACTAATACACTAGCACATACTCCAACTCACTCCTACTAATACACTAGCACATACTCCAACTCACTCCTACTAATACACTAGCACATACTCCAACTCCTACTAATACACTAGAACATACTCCAACTCACTCCTACTAATACACTAGCACATACTCCAACTCACTCCTACTAATACACTAGCACATACTCCAACTCACTCCTACTAATACACTAGCACATACTCCAACTCACTCCTACTAATACACTAGCACATACTCCAAGTCACACCTACTAATACACTAGCACATACTCCAACTCACTCCTACTAATACACTAGCACATACTCCAACTCACTCCTACTAATACACTAGCACATACTCCAACTCACTCCTACTAATACACTAGCACATACTCCAACTCACTCCTACTAATACACTAGCACATAAACCAACTCACTCCTACTAATACACTAGCACATAAACCAACTCACTCCTACTAATACACTAGCACATACTCCAACTCACTCCTACTAATACACTAGCACATACACCAACTCACACCTACTAATACACTAGCACATACTCCAACTCACTCCTACTAATACACTAGCACATAAACCAACTCACTCCTACTAATACACTAGCACATACTCCAACTCACACCTACTAATACAGTAGCACATACTCCAACTCAGTCCTACTAATACACTAGCACATACTCCAACTCACTCCTACTAATACACTAGCACATACACCAACTCACTCCTACTAATACACTAGCACATACTCCAACTCAGTCCTACTAATACACTAGCACATACTCCAACTCACTCCTACTAATACACTAGCACATACTCCAACTCACTCCTACTAATACACTAGCACATACTCCAACTCACTCCTACTAATACACTAGCACATACTCCAACTCACTCCTACTAATACACTAGCACATACTCCAACTCACTCCTACTAATACACTAGCACATACTCCAACTCATTCCTACTAATACACTAGCACATACTCCAACTCACTCCTACTAATACACTAGCACATACTCCAACTCACTCCTACTAATACACTAGCACATACTCCAACTCACTCCTACTAATACACTAGCACAGACTCCAACTCACTCCTACTAATACACTAGCACATACACCAACTCACTCCTACTAATACACTAGCACATACTCCAACTCACTCCTACTAATACACTAGCCACATACTCCAAATCACTCCTACTAATACACTAGCACATACACCAACTCACTCCTACTAATACACTAGCACATACTCCAACTCACTCCTACTAATACACTAACACATACACCAACTCACTCCTACTAATACACTAGAACATACACCAACTCACTCCTACTAATACACTAGCACATACTCCAACTCACTCCTACTAATACACTAGCACATACACCAACTCACTCCTACTAATACACTAGCACATACTCCAACTCACTCCTACTAATACACTAGCACATACTCCAACTCACTCCTACTAATACACTAGCACATACACCAACTCACTCCTACTAATACACTAGCACATACTCCAACTCACTCCTACTAATACACTAGCACATACACCAACTCACTCCTACTAATACACTAGCACATACACCAACTCACTCCTACTAATACACTAGCACATACTCCAACTCACTCCTACTAATACACTAGAACATACTCCAACTCATTCCTACTAATACACTAGCACATACACCAACTCACTCCTACTAATACACTAGCACATACACCAACTCACTCCTACTAATACACTAGCACATACTCCAACTCACTCCTACTAATACACTAGCACATACTCCAACTCACTCCTACTAATACACTAGCACATACACCAACTCACTCCCACTAATACACTAGCACATACTCCAACTCACTCCTACTAATACACTAGCACATACACCAACTCACTCCTACTAATACACTAGCACATACTCCAACTCACTCCTACTAATACACTAGCACATACACTAACTCACTCCTACTAATACACTAGCACATACACCAACTCACTCCTACTAATACACTAGCACATACTCCAACTCACTCCTACTAATACACTAGCACATACTCCAACTCACTCCTACTAATACACTAGCCACATACACCAACTCACTCCTACTAATACACTAGCACATACTCCAACTCACTCCTACTAATACACTAGCCACATACACCTACTCACTCCTACTAATACACTAGCACATACTCCAACTCACTCCTACTAATACACTAGCACATACTCCAACTCAGTCCTACTAATACACTAGCACATACTCCAACTCACTCCTACTAATACACTAGCACATACTCCAACTCACTCCTACTAGTACACTAGCACATACACCTACTCACTCCTACTAATACACTAGCACATACTCCAACTCACTCCTACTAATACACTAGCACATACACCAACTCACTCCTACTAATACACTAGCACATACTCCAACTCACTCCTACTAATACACTAGCACATACACCAACACACTCCTACTAATACACTAGCACATACTCCAACTCACTCCTACTAATACACTAGCACATACACCAACTCACTCCTACTAATACACTAGCACATACACCAACTCACTCCTACTAATACACTAGCACATACACCAACACACTCCTACTAATACACTAGCACATACACCAACTCACTCCTACTAATACACTAGCACATACTCCAACTCACTCCTACTAATACACTAGCACATACACCAACTCACTCCTACTAATACACTAGCACATACACCAACTCACTCCTACTAATACACTAGCACATACACCAACTCACTCCTACTAATACACTAGCACATACACCAACTCACTCCTACTAATACACTAGCACATACACCAACTCACTCCTACTAATACACTAGCACATACTCCAACTCACTCCTACTAATACACTAGCACATACTCCAACTCACTCCTACTAATACACTAGCACATACACCAACTCACTCCTACTAATACACTAGCACATACACCAACTCACTCCTACTAATACACTAGCACATACTCCAACTCACTCCTACTAATACACTAGCACATACTCCAACTCACTCCTACTAATACACTAGCACATACACCAATTCACTCCTACTAATACACTAGCACATACTCCAACTCACTCCTACTAATACACTAGCACATACTCCAACTCACTCCTACTAATACACTAGCACATACTCCAACTCACTCCTACTAATACACTAGCACATACTCCAACTCACTCCTACTAATACACTAGCACATAAACCAACTCACTCCTACTAATACACTAGCACATACTCCAACTCACTCCTACTAATACACTAGCACATACTCCAACTCACTCCTACTAATACACTAGCACATACTCCAACTCACTCCTACCAATACACTAGCACATACTCCAACTCACTCCTACTAATACACTAGCACATACTCCAACTCACTCCTACTAATACACTAGCACATACTCCAACTCACTCCTACTAATACAATCGCACACACTCCAACTCACTCCTACTAATACACTAGCACATACTCCAACTCACTCCTACTAATACACTAGCACATACACCAACTCACTCCTACTAATACACTAGCACATACACCAACTCACTCCTACTAATACACTAGCACATACTCCAACTCACTCCTACTAATACACTAGCACATACACCAACTCACTCCTACTAATACACTAGCACATACTCCAACTCACTCCTACTAATACACTAGCACATACTCCAACTCACTCCAACTAATACACTAGCCACATACACCTACTCACTCCTACTAATACACTAGCCACATACACCAACTCACTCCTACTAATACACTAGCACATACACCAACTCACTCCTACTAATACACTAGCACATACTCCAACTCACTCCTACTAATACACTAGCACATACACCAACTCACTCCTACTAATACACTAGCACATACTCCAACTCATTCCTACTAATACACTAGCACATACTCCAACTCACTCCTACTAATACACTAGCACATACTCCAACTCACTCCTACTAATACACTAGCCACATACACCAACTCACTCCTACTAATACACTAGCACATACTCCAACTCACTCCTACTAATACACTAGCACATACACCAACACACTCCTACTAATACACTAGCACATACACCAACTCACTGCTACTAATACACTAGCACATACACCAACACACTCCTACTAATACACTAGCACATACACCAACTCACTCCTACTAATACACTAGCACATACTCCAACTCACTCCTACTAATACACTAGCACATACTCCAACTCACTCCTACTAATACACTAGCACATACACCAACTCACTCCTACTAATACACTAGCACATACTCCAACTCACTCCTACTAATACACTAGCACATACTCCAACTCACTCCTACTAATACACTAGCACATACTCCAACTCACTCCTACTAATACACTAGCACATACACCAACTCACTCCTACTAATACACTAGCACATACTCCAACTCACTCCTACTAATACACTAGCACATACACCAACTCACTCCTACTAATACACTAGCACATACACCAACTCACTCCTACTAATACACTAGCACATACTCCAACTCACTCCTACTAATACACTAGCACATACACCAACTCACTCCTACTAATACACTAGCACATACTCCAACTCACTCCTACTAATACACTAGCACATACTCCAACTCACTTCTACTAATACACTAGCACATACTCCAACTCACTCCTACTAATACACTAGCACATACTCCAACTCACTCCTACTAATACACTAGCACATACTCCAACTCACTCCTACTAATACACTAGCCACATACACCAACTCACTCCTACTAATACACTAGCACATACTCCAACTCACTCCTACTAATACACTAGCACATACACCAACTCACTCCTACTAATACACTAGCACATACTCCAACTCACTCCTACTAATACACTAGCACATACACCAACTCACTCCTACTAATACACTAGCACATACTCCAACTCACTCCTACTAATACACTAGCCACATACACCAACTCACTCCTACTAATACACTAGCACATACTCCAACTCACTCCTACTAATACACTAGCAGATACACCAACTCACTCCTACTAATACACTAGCACATACTCCAACTCACTCCTACTAATACACTAGCACATACACCAACTCACTCCTACTAATACACTAGCACATACTCCAACTCACTCCTACTAATACACTAGCACATACTCCAACTCACTCCTACTAATACACTAACACATACTCCAACTCACTCCTACTAATACACTAGCACATACTCCAACTCACTCCTACTAATACACTAGCACATACTCCAACTCACTCCTACTAATACACTAGCACATACACCAACTCACTCCTACTAATACACTAGCACATACACCAACTCACTCCTACTAATACACTAGCCACATACACCAACTCACTCCTACTAATACACTAGCACATACTCCAACTCACTCCTACTAATACACTAGCACATACTCCAACTCACTCCTACTAATACACTAGCACATACTCCAACTCACTCCTACTAATACACTAGCACATACACCAACTCACTCCTACTAATACACTAGCACATACTCCAACTCACTCCTACTAATACACTAGCACATACTCCAACTCACTCCTACTAATACACTAGCACATACTCCAACTCACTCCTACTAATACACTAGCACATACACCAACTCACTCCTACTAATACACTAGCACATACTCCAACTCACTCCTACTAATACACTAGCACATACTCCAACTCACTCCTACTAATACACTAGCACATACTCCAACTCACTCCTACTAATACACTAGCACATACACCAACTCACTCCTACTAATACACTAGCACATACACCAACTCACTCCTACTAATACACTAGCACATACACCAACTCACTCCTACTAATACACTAGCACATACTCCAACTCACTCCTACTAATACACTAGCACAGACTCCAATTCACTCCTACTAATACACTAGCACATACTCCAACGCACTCCTACTAATACACTAGCCACATACACCAACTCACTCCTACTAATACACTAGCACATACATCAACTCACTCCTACTAATACACTAGCACATACTCCAACTCACTCCTACTAATACACTAGCACATACTCCAACTCACTCCTACTAATATACTAGCACAGACTCCAACTCACTCCTACTAATACACTAGCACATACTCCAACTCACTCCTAGCACATACACCAACTCACTCCTACTAATACACTAGCACATACACCAACTCACTCCTACTAATACACTAGCACATACTCCAACTCACTCCTACTAATACACTAGCACATACTCCAACTCACTCCTACTAATACACTAGCACATACTCCAACTCACTCCTACTAATACACTAGCCACATACACCAACTCACACCTACTAATACACTAGCACAGACTCCAACTCACTCCTACTAATACACTAGCACATACTCCAACTCACTTCTACTAATACACTAGCACATACACCAACTCACTCCTACTAATACACTAGCACATACACCAACTCACTCCTACTAATACACTAGCACATACACCAACTCACTCCTACTAATACAATAGCACATACACCAACTCACTCCTACTAATACACTAGCACATACACCAACTCACTCCTACTAATACACTAGCACATACACCAACTCACTCCTACTAATACACTAGCACATACACCAACTCACTCCTACTAATACACTAGCACAGACTCCAACTCACTCCTACTAATACACTAGCACAGACTCCAACTCACTCCTACTAATACACTAGCACATACTCCAACTCACTCCTACTAATACACTAGCACATACTCCAACTCACTCCTACTAATACACTAGCACATACACCAACTCACTCCTACTAATACACTAGCACATACTCCAACTCACTCCTACTAATACACTAGCACATACTCCAACTCACTCCTACTAATACACTAGCACATACTCCAACTCACTCCTACTAATACACTAGCACATACTCCAACTCACTCCTACTAATACACTAGCACATACACCAACTCACTCCTACTAATACACTAGCACATACACCAACTCACTCCTACTAATACACTAGCCACATACACCAACTCACTCCTACTAATACACTAGCACATACTCCAACTCACTCCTACTAATACACTAGCACATACACCAACTCACTCCTACTAATACACTAGCACATACACCAACTCACTCCTACTAATACACTAGCACATACTCCAACTCACTCCTACTAATACACTAGCACATACTCCAACTCACTCCTACTAATACACTAGCACATACACCAACTCACTCCTACTAATACACTAGCACATACTCCAACTCACTCCTACTAATACACTAGCACATACACCAACTCACTCCTACTAATACACTAGCACATACTCCAACTCACTCCTACTAATACACTAGCACATACTCCAACTCACTCCTACTAATACACTAGCACATACACCAACTCACTCCTACTAATACACTAGCACATACACCAACTCACTCCTACTAATACACTAGCACATACACCAACTCACTCCTACTAATACACTAGCACATACACCAACTCACTCCTACTAATACACTAGCACATACTCCAACTCACTCCTACTAATACACTAGCACATACTCCAACTCACTCCTACTAATACACTAGCACATACACCAACTCACTCCTACTAATAAACTAGCACATACTCCAACTCACTCCTACTAATACACTAGCCACATACTCCAACTCACTCCTACTAATACACTAGCCACATACACCAACTCACTCCTACTAATACACTAGCACATACACCAACTCACTCCTACTAATACACTAGCACATACTCCAACTCACTCCTACTAATACACTAGCACATACTCCAACTCACTCCTACTAATACACTAGCACATACTCCAACTCACTCCTACTAATACACTAGCACATACACCAACTCACTCCTACTAATACACTAGCACATACTCCAACTCACTCCTACTAATACACTAGCACATACACCAACTCACTCCTACTAATACACTAGCACATACACCAACTCACTCCTACTAATACACTAGCACACACTCCAACTCACTCCTACTAATACACTAGCACATACTCCAACTCACTCCTACTAATACACTAGCACATACTCCAACTCACTCCTACTAATACACTAGCACATACACCAACTCACTCCTACTAATACACTAGCACATACTCCAACTCACTCCTACTAATACACTAGCACATACTCCAACTCACTCCTACTACTAATAAACTAGCACATACTCCAACTCACTCCTACTAATACACTAGCACATACTCCAACTCACTCCTACTAATACACTAGCACATACACCAACTCACTCCTACTAATACACTAGCACATATACCAACTCACTCCTACTAATATACTAGCACATACTCCAACTCACTCCTACTAATACACTAGCACATACACCAACTCACTCCTACTAATACACTAGCACATACACCAACTCACACCTACTAATACACTAGCACATACTCCAACTCACTCCTACTAATACACTAGCACATACACCAACTCACTCCTACTACTAATAAACTAGCACATACTCCAACTCACTCCTACTAATACACTAGCACAGACTCCAACTCACTCCTACTAATACACTAGCACAGACTCCAACTCACTCCTACTAATACACTAGCACATACTCCAACTCACTCCTACTAATACACTAGCACATACACCAACTCACTCCTACTAATACACTAGCACATACACCAACTCACTCCTACTAATACACTAGCACATACTCCAACTCACTCCTACTAATACACTAGCACATACTCCAACTCACTCCTACTAATACACTAGCACAGACTCCAACTCACTCCTACTAATACACTAGCACATACTCCAACTCACTCCTACTAATACACTAGCACATACACCAACTCACTCCTACTAATATACTAGCACATACTCCAACTCACTCCTACTAATACACTAGCACATACTCCAACTCACTCCAACTAATACACTAGCACATACTCCAACTCACTCCTACTAATACACTAGCCACATACACCAACTCACTCCTACTAATACACTAGCACATACTCCAACTCACTCCTACTAATACACTAGCACATACTCCAACTCACTCCTACTAATACACTAGCACATACACCAACTCACTCCTACTAATACACTAGCACATACTCCAACTCACTCCTACTAATACACTAGCACATACACCAACTCACTCCTACTAATACACTAGCACATACACCAACTCACTCCTACTAATACACTAGCACATACTCCAACTCACTCCTACTAATACACTAGCACATACACCAACTCACTCCTACTAATACACTAGCACATACACCAACTCACTCCTACTAATACACTAGCACATACTCCAACTCACTCCTACTAATACACTAGCACATACACCAACTCACTCCTACTAATACACTAGCACATACTCCAACTCACTCCTACTAATACACTAGCACATACACCAACTCACTCCTACTAATACACTAGCACATACTCCAACTCACTCCTACTAATACACTAGCACATACACCAACTCACTCCTACTAATACACTAGCACATACTCCAACTCACTCCTACTAATACACTAGCACATACTCCAACTCACTCCTACTAATACACTAGCACATACACCAACTCACTCCTACTAATACACTAGCACATACACCAACTCACTCCTACTAATACACTAGCACATACTCCAACTCACTCCTACTAATACACTAGCACATACTCCAACTCACTCCTACTAATACACTAGCACATACACCAACTCACTCCTACTAATACACTAGCACATACACCAACTCACTCCTACTAATACACTAGCACATACACCAACTCACTCCTACTAATACACTAGCACATACACCAACTCACTCCTACTAATACACTAGCACATACTCCAACTCACTCCTACTAATACACTAGCACATACTCCAACTCACTCCTACTAATACACTAGCACATACTCCAACTCACTCCTACTAATACACTAGCACATACACCAACTCACTCCTACTAATACACTAGCACATACTCCAACTCACTCCTACTAATACACTAGCACATACACCAACTCACTCCTACTAATACACTAGCACATACACCAACTCACTCCTACTAATACACTAGCACATACTCCAACTCACTCCTACTAATACACTAGCACATACTCCAACTCACTCCTACTAATACACTAGCACATACTCCAACTCACTTCTACTAATACACTAGCACATACTCCAACTCACTCCTACTAATACACTAGCACATACTCCAACTCACTCCTACTAATATACTAGCACATACTCCAACTCACTCC
The DNA here is from genome assembly GCA_028752905.1 of Cladorhizidae sp. MBARI D1340-BT2. Classification (NCBI taxonomy): domain Eukaryota; kingdom Metazoa; phylum Porifera; class Demospongiae; order Poecilosclerida; family Cladorhizidae; species Cladorhizidae sp. MBARI D1340-BT2. Next base: position 19,692,917 of record JAQNBH010000003.1, on the reverse strand, counting down.
TACTAATACACTAGCACATACACCAACTCACTCCTACTAATACACTAGCACATACTCCAACTCACTCCTACTAATACACTAGCACATACACCAACTCACTCCTACTAATACACTAGCACATACTCCAACTCACTCCTACTAATACACTAGCACATACTCCAACTCACTCCTACTAATACACTAGCACATACTCCAACTCACTCCTACTAATACACTAGCACATACTCCAACTCACTCCTACTAATACACTAGCACATACACCAACTCACTCCTACTAATACACTAGCACATACACCAACTCACTCCTACTAATACACTAGCTCATACACCAACTCACTCCTACTAATACACTAGCACATACTCCAACTCACTCCTACTAATACACTAGCACATACTCCAACTCACTCCTACTAATACACTAGCACATACACCAACTCACTCCTACTAATACACTAGCACATACACCAACTCACTCCTACTAATACACTAGCACATACTCCAACTCACTCCTACTAATACACTAGCACATACTCCAACTCACTCCTACTAATACACTAGCACATACTCCAACTCACACCTACTAATACACTAGCACATACACCAACTCACTCCTACTAATACACTAGCCACATACACCAACTCACTCCTACTAATATACTAGCACATACTCCAACTCACTCCTACTAATACACTAGCACATACACCAACTCACTCCTACTAATACACTAGCTCATACACCAACTCACTCCTACTAATACACTAGCACATACTCCAACTCACTCCTACTAATACACTAGCACATACTCCAACTCACTCCTACTAATAAACTAGCACATACTCCAACTCACTCCTACTAATACACTAGCACATACTCCAACTCACTCCTACTAATACACTAGCACATACTCCAACTCACTCCTACTAATACACTAGCCACATACACCAACTCACTCCTACTAATACACTAGCACATACTCCAACTCACTCCTACTAATACACTAGCACATACTCCAACTCACTCCTACTAATACACTAGCACATACTCCAACTCACTCCTACTAATACACTAGCACATACTCCAACTCACTCCTACTAATACACTAGCACATACTCCAACTCACTCCTACTAATACACTAGCACATACACCAACTCACTCCTACTAATACACTAGCACATACTCCAACTCACTCCTACTAATACACTAGCACATACTCCAACTCACTTCTACTAATACACTAGCACATACTCCAACTCACTCCTACTAATACACTAGCACATACTCCAACTCACTCCTACTAATACACTAGCACATACTCCAACTCACTCCTACTAATACACTAGCACATACACCAACTCACTCCTACTAATACACTAGCACATACTCCAACTCACTCCTACTAATACACTAGCACATACACCAACTCACTCCTACTAATACACTAGCACATACTCCAACTCACTCCTACTAATACACTAGCACATACACCAACTCACTCCTACTAATACACTAGCACATACTCCAACTCACTCCTACTAATACACTAGCACATACACCAACTCACTCCTACTAATACACTAGCACATACACCAACTCACTCCTACTAATACACTAGCACATACACCAACTCACTCCTACTAATACACTAGCACATACTCCAACTCACTCCTACTAATACACTAGCACATACTCCAACTCACTCCTACTAATACACTAGCACATACTCCAACTCACTCCTACTAATACACTAGCACATACACCAACTCACTCCTACTAATACACTAGCACATACTCCAACTCACTCCTACTAATACACTAGCACATACTCCAACTCACTCCTACTAATACACTAGCACATACACCAACTCACTCCTACTAATACACTAGCACATACTCCAACTCACTCCTACTAATACACTAGCACATACACCAACTCACTCCTACTAATACACTAGCACATACACCAACTCACTCCTACTAATACACTAGCACATACACCAACTCACTCCTACTAATACACTAGCACATACACCAACTCACTCCTACTAATACACTAGCACATACACCAACTCACTCCTACTAATACACTAGCACATACACCAACTCACTCCTACTAATACACTAGCACATACTCCAACTCACTCCTACTAATACACTAGCACATACTCCAACTCACTCCTACTAATACACTAGCACAGACTCCAACTCACTCCTACTAATACACTAGCACATACTCCAACTCACTCCTACTAATACACTAGCACATACTCCAACTCACTCCTACTAATACACTAGCACATACTCCAACTCACTCCTACTAATACACTAGCACATACACCAACTCACTCCTACTAATACACTAGCACATACACCAACTCACTCCTACTAATACACTAGCACATACACCAACTCACTCCTACTAATACACTAGCACATACACCAACTCACTCCTACTAATACACTAGCACATACACCAACTCACTCCTACTAATACACTAGCACATACTCCAACTCACTCCTACTAATACACTAGCACATACACCAACTCACTCCTACTAATACACTAGCACATACTCCAACTCACTCCTACTAATACACTAGCACATACACCAACTCACTCCTACTAATACACTAGCACATACTCCAACTCACTCCTACTAATACACTAGCACATACACCAACTCACTCCTACTAATACACTAGCACATACACCAACTCACTCCTACTAATACACTAGCACATACACCAACTCACTCCTACTAATACACTAGCACATACTCCAACTCACTCCTACTAATACACTAGCACATACTCCAACTCACTCCTACTAATACACTAGCACATACTCCAACTCACTCCTACTAATACACTAGCACATACTCCAACTCACTCCTACTAATACACTAGCACATACTCCAACTCACTCCTACTAATACACTAGCACATACACCAACTCACTCCTACTAATACACTAGCACATACTCCAACTCACTCCTACTAATACACTAGCACATACTCCAACTCACTCCTACTAATACACTAGCACATACACCAACTCACTCCTACTAATACACTAGCACATACTCCAACTCACTCCTACTAATACACTAGCACATACACCAACTCACTCCTACTAATACACTAGCACATACACCAACTCACTCCTACTAATACACTAGCACATACACCAACTCACTCCTACTAATACACTAGCACATACACCAACTCACTCCTACTAATACACTAGCACATACACCAACTCACTCCTACTAATACACTAGCACATACACCAACTCACTCCTACTAATACACTAGCACATACTCCAACTCACTCCTACTAATACACTAGCACATACTCCAACTCACTCCTACTAATACACTAGCACAGACTCCAACTCACTCCTACTAATACACTAGCACATACTCCAACTCACTCCTACTAATACACTAGCACATACTCCAACTCACTCCTACTAATACACTAGCACATACTCCAACTCACTCCTACTAATACACTAGCACATACACCAACTCACTCCTACTAATACACTAGCACATACACCAACTCACTCCTACTAATACACTAGCACATACACCAACTCATTCCTACTAATACACTAGCACATACACCAACTCACTCCTACTAATACACTAGCACATACACCAACTCACTCCTACTAATACACTAGCACATACACCAACTCACTCCTACTAATACACTAGCACATACTCCAACTCACTCCTACTAATACACTAGCACATACACCAACTCACTCCTACTAATACACTAGCACATACTCCAACTCACTCCTACTAATACACTAGCACATACACCAACTCACTCCTACTAATACACTAGCACATACACCAACTCACTCCTACTAATACACTAGCCACATACTCCAACTCACTCCTACTAATACACTAGCACATACTCCAACTCACTCCTACTAATACACTAGCACAGACTCCAACTCACTCCTACTAATACACTAGCCACATACTCCAACTCACTCCTACTAATACACTAGCACATACTCCAACTCACTCCTACTAATACACTAGCACATACACCAACTCACTCCTACTAATACACTAGCACATACTCCAACTCACTCCTACTAATACACTAGCACATACACCAACTCACTCCTACTAATACACTAGCACATACACCAACTCACTCCTACTAATACACTAGCACATACTCCAACTCACTCCTACTAATACACTAGCACATACTCCAACTCACTCCTACTAATACACTAGCACATACTCCAACTCACTCCTACTAATACACTAGCACATACACCAACTCACTCCTACTAATACACTAGCACATACTCCAACTCACTGCTACTAATACACTAGCACATACTCCAACTCACTCCTTCTAATACACTAGCACATACACCAACTCACTCCTACTAATACACTAGCACATACACCAACTCACTCCTACTAATACACTAGCACATACTCCAACTCACTCCTACTAATACACTAGCACATACACCAACTCACTCCTACTAATACACTAGCACATACTCCAACTCACTCCTACTAATACACTAGCACATACACCAACTCACTCCTACTAAAACACTAGCCACATACACCAACTCACTCCTACTAATACACTAGCACATTCTCCAACTCACTCCTACTAATACACTAGCCACATACTCCAACTCACTCCTACTAATACACTAGCCACATACACCAACTCACTCCTACTAATACACTAGCACATACACCAACTCACTCCTACTAATACACTAGCACATCTAATACACTAGCACATACTCCAACTCACTCCTACTAATACACTAGCACATACTCCAACTCACTCCTACTAATACACTAGCACATACTCCAACTCACTCCTACTAATACACTAGCACATACACCATCACTCCTACCAACTGGAACACTGCAGCTGGCAGCTAATACACATGTCATTAGCACTGCAGATGCAAGCTACATACACACTTACAGCTGCAGGTCTTCTCAAGACTAGGCTAGTCATTGCGTGTGCTATGACTGAAGCTGTGGTTAATTAAGCTTGCACCCTCTTAATTAATTAAGGGGGACTACACCTGAAACCACCGAAATTTGAACGCATTTTTGTAGCCATCATAACTCCCCCCCCCCCCCCCCCCTTTCTTCTGTGAAGATACTTTTGTTACCAACTTGTTGCTCATTCTGTGTGCTTTAAGATGATATGTGAAATGTCTCTATAGGCACATTTTCTTAGAAGATACATCCAAAAAGGCAAGGGTCACTCCAAAAATTGAACCCCCCAAAATGCGGCGAGGATAATTCCCAAGTGCCTGGTCTACAGATTCCCAAATTTGGTTTGTAGCTTACCAAGACATTTAGCTGTGATATAACAGAGGCATATTTATCAACACATCTCATGTTCATTAGTTCTAAGGCATTTCATTTCCAACCACGCAAAATACACGCAAAATCTGTGATGGTCACCGCTTCTAATCACCATAACTCGGCAATGCTTGAAGTAAAAAAAGAATTGAAACCGTCATATCACAGAGCACTAAAAGAGCTCCCAAATGAACCCTCAAATATTAAAACTGAGTCAAGTGTGGCAAAGTTATGTTCGCCGCAAAATCAGAACAGAATAGATTTTCAAAATTCCTGGCAATATGTGTTGAAGGAGGGACAGTTGCATTTTTGGGGGGAGAGTGACCCAAATGTATTTTTCCCCTTTTTTGTTCTTGCGGTTACCACTTTATAACTCCATAGATCCCGTAAACTTCATGGTATGGACTTGATATATAGCTCAAAAGATGGGTCTCTCTTTGTGCTCTCTGTGGATGCTAAAATATTTTTCATAAGTGCCAAGTTACAGGAGCTACAAGTGGAGGGAACCTAAAAAACCTGAATGCCTGAACTGGCAGCATAAATATCTCCTGATTGCCAAGTGCTACAGTGTTGAAATTAGCACCAGTGGCTAGGGGAGGCCCTACTCTATTCAATGAGTGTTTTCATTAGGCGCTAAAACTTAACGTGGTCAAGCGTGCGGGTGTAACTTTCCACCCGCGCGCTTGACCACCTACTTAAGTTTTAGCGCCTAATGAAAACACTCATTGAATAGAGTAGGACTTCCTCTAGCCACTGGTGCTAATTTCAACTCGGCATCTTGAGATGCCAGTTCCGGCATTCAGGTTTTTGAGGTTCCCTCCACTTGTAGCTCCTGTAACTTGGCTATAGTTAAACTTATGGAAAATATTTTAGTATCAACAGAGAGCACAAAGAGAGTCTATCTATTAAGCTATATACCAAGTCCATACCATGAAGTTTACAGAATCTACAGAGCTATAAAGTGGTAACCACAAGTTTATTTGTTTTAATTTAAAAGATGCTGCTGTCCCCCCCCCCCTTTAGTGTTCCTTGTTTCAAATCAATGAGAAATTGCACGGACAAAAACCATCATAACTTTGAAATGGAGCATCCAATAGCTCTAAAACTTTAGAATTGGCTAGTAGATATGCACAGCAACAGTTTGAACTGATAATAAAAAAGAAATAAAAAAATCCAAAAGTTTTTCAGGTGTAGTCCCCCCCTTAAAAACTCACACTACACACATTCCTTGGCCACAATCATGTGCAGGAGTGCCACTCCCCCAAACATGTTGAGTTGTGCATGTAGCAACTGTGGCACATGTGCAGGTGTGCCACTCCCCCAAAGAGGGTGGCCCCCACAGGCTCTGGATATGCAAGGCTCTCCTCTACTGTGCGTCCAATCATAGACATTGTATTCCCAAACCTTCAATGACTTGCAACAACTAACATTTGCTTACGATGACCTTCTCAATAATCAACTTGAATTAGACTAGCTTAATGTTTCCACTAGTGCTCTAACCTTTGTCGGGAACAATGAGATGCTTAAGACTCGCGTGAGCTTATATACCAGCAGCTAGCTATCCATCATGTGATACAAACCACACCCAGACACACGTGTCCAGCACGCAAACAGGAAGTGGAATAGATACTAATAATAGCTAACAAAAAATTTATACAATAAAGAATAAAATTTAAAAATAAATCTCATAAAAATTTCAAATAATATAAAGTAAAATAATAATATATAATAATAATAATAATAATAAATATATATACATGTATATATATAAAGATAATACAAAAGCAAATAATAAGTTAGTATAAATAATAATAAATATATAACTAATTAAATAAACTAATTAAGTAAATAATATATAGTACGTAAATAAATAAATAATAATATAATAATAATAAATAGTCAGCATGTGCTTGATATTAAAACATCAAAGAAATCAAAGAGTGTTAAATAACTGAATGCAGAAACATTATGGTGGGTGTGGCTTCAAGTTCATGCTCTTGAGAGTGCCCACCAGCAGCAGGCAAGTGCATTCCACACTCTCTATTGAACCACTCACACTTTGTTGCTAGGCCGATGTGCAATGGGTTAGTGATAGGTCAGAGCTAAAGCATTGACAAGGCAATGTCTAGGACTAAGAATGACACACACACACACACACACACACACACACACACATATGCTTCGGGCTAGGTTAATAGCCAGGACAATAACTAGGGTTAAGCCTAGGGCAATAGCTAGGATTAGGGCTAGGGCAATAGCCAGGATTAGGACTAGGTCAATAGCCAGGATTAGGGCTAGGTCAATAGCCAGGATTAGGACTAGGTGATTAGGACTAGGTCAATAGCCAGGATTAGGGCTAGGTCAATAGCCAGGATTAGGGCTAGGTCAATAGCCAGGATTACGACTAGGTCAATAGCCAGGATTAGGGCTAGGTCAATAGCCAGGATTAGGGTTAGGTCAATAGCCAGGATTAGGGCTAGGTCAATAGCCAGGATAAGGGCTAGGTCAATAGCAACGAAGGTCTGAGTGAGCCCCCACATATCTGCAGCTAAAGAGAGGCAACTTCAAATCTTGAAAGTCTCAGTCAGCCACCTTGGCAGGTTCAAAGTTCTTTGCCTCTGGCTGCTAGAGCAACTTACTCATGTGGGTGTAGCTGATGGGCACTCACTGTCTAGACCACGCCTTCCTCTTAGTAGAGCTCCCACTAGCCACAGCCGGCTCAGCGGTGTCCATCAGGAGACACACTTGGGCCTTCAAGCTCTTGAGGGACCCTCTTTGGCCTATTATAAAAAGAGCACAGAGAGAGAGATCATCTTTTGAGCTCTCCATCCAAAGAAGTGCTGTCCAGAGCATTTGCCAATAATAGTTTAGTCCCCGCCCACTCATAAGATTGTGTTGCATGTTAGAATATGTTGGAGGTGCACATACCCCTAAAGTGAATGGACTAGCAGATGAAGTATTCATTAGTCCTAGCCATTGTCCTGGCAGCCAGGGCATTGGGAGTCCTAGTCCTAGTCCTGACCTACCCTAACACTAGCTATTGACCTAGTCCTAACCCTAGCTACTGACCTAAACCCTAGTTATTGACCTAGTCTTAACACTAGCTATTGATCTAGTCCTAACTCTAGCTATTGACTTAGTCCTAACACTAGCTATTGACCTAGTCCTAACCCTAGCTATTGACCTAGTCCTAACACTAGCTATTGACCTAGTCCTAACCCTAGCTATTGACCTAGTCCTAACACTAGCTATTGACCTAGTCCTAACACTAGCTATTGACCTAGTCCTAACCCTAGCTATTGACCTAGTCCTAATCTTAGCTATTGACCTAGTCCTAGCCCTAGCTATTGACCTAGTCCTAACCCTAGCTATTGACCTAGTCCTAACCCTAGCTGCTGACCTAGTCCTAACACTAGCTACTGACCTAAACCCTAGTTATTGACCTAGTCTTAACACTAGCTATTGATCTAGTCCTAACTCTAGCTATTGACTTAGTCCTAACACTAGCTATTGACCTAGTCCTAACCCTAGCTATTGACCTAGTCCTAACACTAGCTATTGACCTAGTCCTAACCCTAGCTATTGACCTAGTCCTAACACTAGCTATTGACCTAGTCCTAACACTAGCTATTGACCTAGTCCTAACCCTAGCTATTGACCTAGTCCTAATCTTAGCTATTGACCTAGTCCTAGCCCTAGCTATTGACCTAGTCCTAACCCTAGCTATTGACCTAGTCCTAACCCTAGCTATTGACCTAGTCCTAACACTAGCTATTGACCTAGTCCTAACCCTAGCTATTGACCTAGTCCTAACTCCAGCTATTGAACTAGTCCTAACCTTAGCTATTGACCTAGTCCTAACCCTAGCTATTGACCTACAATGTAGTCCTAACACTAGCTATTGACCTAGTCCTAACCCTAGCTATTGACCTAGTCCTAACCCTAGCTATTGACCTAGTCCTAACACTAGCTATTGACCTAGTCCTAACCCTAGTTATTGACCTAGTCCTAACCCTAGCTGTTGACCTAGTCCTAACCCTAGCTATTGACTAGTCCTAACACTAGCTATTGACCTAGTCCTAACACTAGCTATTGACCTAGTCCTAACCCTAGCTATTGACCTAGTCCTAACACTAGATATTGACCTAGTCCTAACACTAGCTATTGACCTAGTCCTAACCCTAGCTATTGACCTAGTCCTTACACTAGCTATTGACCTAGTCTCCTAACACTAGCTATTGACCTAGTCCTAACACTAGCTATTGACCTAGTCCTAGCCCTAGCTATTGACCTAGTCCTAACCCTAGCTATTGACCCAGTCCTAACCCTAGCTATTGACCTAGTCCTAACACTAGCTGCTGACCTAGTCCTAACACTAGCTATTGACCTAGTCCTAGCCCTAGCTATTGACCTAGTCCTAACCCTAGCTATTGACCCAGTCCTAACCCTAGCTATTGACCTAGTCCTAACCCTAGCTATTGACCTACAATGTAATCCTAACACTAGCTATTGACCTAGTCCTAACCCTAGCTATTGACCTAGTCCTAACCCTAGTTATTGACCTAGTCCTAACACTAGCTATTGACCTAGTCCTAACCCTAGTTATTGACCTAGTCCTAACCCTAGCTGTTGACCTAGTCCTGACCCTAGCTCTATTGACCTAGTCCTAACACTAGCTATTGACCTAGTCCTAACACTAGCTATTGACCTAGTCCTAACCCTAGCTATTGACCTAGTCCTAACACTAGATATTGACCTAGTCCTAACACTAGCTATTGACCTAGTCCTAACCCTAGCTATTGACCTAGTCCTAACACTAGCTATTGACCTAGTCCTAACCCTAGTTATTGACCTAGTCCTAACCCTAGCTGTTGATCTAGTCCTAACCCTAGCTATTGACCTAGTCCTAACACTAGCTATTGACCTAGTCCTAACCCTAGCTGTTGACCTAGTCCTAACCCTGGCTATTGACGTAGTCCTAACCCTAGCTATTGACCTAGTCCTAACACTAGCTATTGACCTAGTCCTAACACTAGCTATTGACCTAGTCCTAACCCTAGCTATAGACCTAGTCCTAACACTAGATATTGACCTAGTCCTAACACTAGCTATTGACCTAGTCCCAACCCTAGTTATTGACCTAGTCCTAACACTAGATATTGACCTAGTCCTAACACTAGCTATTGACCTAGTCCTAACCCTAGATATTGACCTAGTCCTAACACTAGATATTGACCTACAGTAGTCCTAACCCTAGCTATTGACCTAGTCCTAACACTAGCTATTGACCTAGTCCTAACCCTAGTTATTGACCTAGTCCTAACCCTAGCTGTTGATCTAGTCCTAACCCTAGCTATTGACCTAGTCCTAACACTAGCTATTGACCTAGTCCTAACCCTAGCTATTGACCTAGTCCTAACACTAGCTATTGACCTAGTCCTAACCCTAGCTATTGACCTAGTCCTAACCCTAGCTGTTGATCTAGTCCTAACCCTAGCTATTGACCTAGTCCTAACACTAGCTATTGACCTAGTCCTAACCCTAGCTATTGACCTAGTCTCCTAACACTAGCTATTGACCTAGTCCTAACCCTAGCTATTGACCTAGTCCTAACACTAGCTATTGACCTAGTCCTAACCCTAGCTATTGACCTAGTCCTTACCCTAGCTGTTGATCTAGTCCTAACCCTAGCTATTGACCTAGTCCTAACACTAGCTATTGACCTAGTCCTAACCCTAGCTATTGACCTAGTCTCCTAACACTAGCTATTGACCTAGTCCTAACCCTAGCTATTGGCCTAGTGCTATTGACCATAATAAATAATAAATAATAATATACAATAATTATCATAATAATAATTATCACCTTCTCAACAATCAACTACTCCTGCAGGTGATGACTAGAGAATAACAACACCAGACCACACTTCTGTAGTGAGGTGCTGGTGAGTGAGTGCAGGAGGTGCTGGTGAGTGAGTGAGTGCAGGAGGTGCTGGTGAGTGAGTGAGTGCAGGAGGTGCTGGTGAGTGAGTGAGTGCAGGAGGTGCTGGTGAGGGAGGGAGTGCAGGAGGTACTGGTGAGTGAGTGAGTGCAGGTGCTGGTGAGTGAATGAGTGCAGGAGGTGCTGGTGAGTGAGTGAGTGAGTGCAGGAGGTGCTGGTGAGGGAGGGAGTGCAGGAGGTGCTGGTGAGTGAGTGAGTGCAGGTGAGTGAGTGAGTGCAGGAGGTGCTGGTGAGTGACTGAGTGCAGGAGGTGCTGGTGAGTGAGTGGCTGTCAAACTTTACATAGTTCTACAGATGCTGTGATATTGGTAAAGGGTGGCTAGCTATATTGCCACACTATACACACCCATTGTTTGATGTGGGGGGTGGAGGCATCTACCACACATAAAAAACCCTTTACCTAGTCCAGCAGAGCCAGCCCTTGACCTTCCTTAGCTTGGAGTAAGTAACCAGCAGCTAGCTGATGATGACTCCCCTGCCCCTCTCCAGCACTGAGGCCAGTGACATGCCTTGAATGCAATCATTAGAAATAGTGCCATCTGATTGGCATGTAACTATGGCTGTGAGATCAAGCTAACATATGAGACCACACCCTTTCCCCACCTAAACCACACCCTAAACATATGTGAGGTAAAGGATTGCTTTATAACAAATTAGTTTACCAACAAACATTCATTTTAGGTTATGCTATTATCAGATCTTCATTCACAAACGTGAGAAGCCTTCTTCAACGCATGTGGATCAGTTAGGACCAGCACATGAGGCAAGGAGTTCCTCTCTCACCATGACCACACCAAGCCAGTGTTGCAGGCAGAAGCAGAATTCCTAGTTCAGGAGATGATGATGGAGCAGGGCAGAGCACAACGTGTAAACCAGTCACCTGCATGGAGCGCGACTTGGAAGCACATGGTAGGTGATTGTCGTAAGAGGCTAGGACGTTTCCAGAGGGGCGCGTTGACGTCTCTGAGCAGCTAGTGGCAACCCAGACAGAAGGAGATGTGGGGAGTAGGAGCGAAGAAAATATGTAGCCGGATTTGTTGACTCTTTACGCTGATAGGAAAGGATCGCCTCGTATTACGAACTACAGGTAGCCTACTAATATTCAAGCCCCTTTACCAATCTCACCACGGATTCTGGCTGAGTCGGACCAAACACGGTACGTGATGTGAATGCTCGTGGTGGGTTGTAGTGGATTTTCATAAGCAGTTGGTCTCGCAGTTGGTTGAAGTCTGTACAAATTACGCCATGATCTAGGGTGTACCCGTTGGAAAATGATTGCCAATCAGCAGTGGCCATTGTTCCTGTAGGGTTCCTCAAGTCGGGAATAAAGAATTCCTTCTGAGCCTGCTGTCTTCTGCTTCGTCCTGTCTTCTGCTTCATCCTGTCGCTCTACTTGGTCTACTAGCTACCTGTGCTGGGAGTGTGTATTGGAGGAGAGCATGGCTCATAACTTTATATAATATTATTATATATTATAATTATTATTATTATCGATATTATTTATCTATTTTTGTACTGCACTGCAAGTACAAAAGGGACTCAGCATTTTGAGGATTAAAATATAAACACACGCAATTTGTTCGGCATCTTTTAGCTGTGAAAAGAACTGAGCAATCATTATAATAATTATTATTATATATGATTTTACAGCACTGTATTAGCATGAAAATAATGAGAGTGTGCTGAAGGCTTAACAGCAAGAGCTGCTGGTAGCCTTATAGGTGAGAATAGTTAATTGGAGATGGTAATGAAAACATTTACTGCATGGACAAAGATAGTGCCAAGTGCATGGTAAATCGGAATTAAAGTAATTTATGAAATATTCCCAGAAAAAGGATTTCAGCTTCTTTTTGGAGAGTTTGAGGTCAGGCTCAGGTAAGGCATTCCACAGCTTGACACTCTGTTGAAATATATGAAATTTAGATGGTTGTTGGTGGTTTGTGGAAGTAGACACTTAAACTTCGAGTGGTTAGAAGATCTGGTATATATTATAATTCAAAAATTGGACATGGTCATAGATATTGAAGTGATCTTGGGGCATTTTGAGGCAGTTGATGAGAAATGTGATGTCCAAATGTTCTAGCCATAATGATAAAGGAAGTAACTTGAGAGATATTAATTAACTTGAGAGATATTAGTCTATCCTTGTAATTTAAATGATAATTGTTTAAAACAAACTTTGTTGAGTGGTGCTGAACTTTCTCAAGTGATTTGATGGGCTTGAGCAAGTGAGGGCGCCAGACTTGACTGCAGTGGGTAAGGCGAGTCCTGACAAGAGATGTATATAAAGTAAGCTTGGTGAGGATAGGATGGTGAGATGAGATGGCATGACGGATAAAGTAAAGAGTATTATAGGCTTTGGTAATAATAATGGAGTAATGGTGAGACCATGAAAGGTTATTGGAGAAGTTAATACCAAAGTCCTTGTAGTGGGCTGTGTTAGTGATCTGTGTTTTATTAAGCAGATAAATATGACTATGTTCCTCACAGGAGATGTTGAAAACGAGCATTTTGATGGGTTGAAGGCCAATTTCCAGTCACTACTCCAGGACTGCAGCGAATCAAGGTCTCTTTGCAAAAGAAGGCGGTCAAAGGGAGTGGAGATAGTATGCAAGCACTTGCAGTCATCAGCTCTTCTCCCAGGGGTAAAAAGGGGGTTTCTAAAATTGATCACAACTTGCAAGGTGACAAGTTCTAAACTTCACATGGTGTTCACAGTATGTCTGAACCTTTTCCAGTCACAATTGTGGGTGTGGCTTTGATTTATTACAGTAGAAATGGGTGTGGCAAATATTCTTGGGACCCTCCAGCAAGGACAGCTGTTACTTGTGCTGTGTTGATGTTGTGGTTTTAGTCAGTTGATATAATAACAAATAATAACAAAAGACACCGAGATTTTCTCACTGGCTATATATATAGAAGGAATGAATTTTAGAAATTCAAAATCCCTTCAACACCAAATTTCTGACACGATTGGGACTTAAAACACTTTGTATTACATTGTATTACAGAGGGACTATATTAAAAATAGAAATCAAGAATGTCATTGCACAGATCTCATTGAGAGGACTCCTGACATACCCAATATGACTTAACAAATCAATATATCGGGAGGAAAAAATTGTCCTAGGGTCAAAGAAAATAGTATAAAAATTATGGTAAAATGCAACGTTAACTTGAACATTGGCTGTACAAGGTATGGAGGGTCAATAGCCCTTGATACTGTTACAATAGGTTCAGTTGACACTACTCTTTCACACTAGAGTTCAGTTGGATTTTTGGGGTAGCACTAGGTCCAGGATCACTGGCATCAAATGCCCCCGCACCATAGACCACACCCTCTCGCTCTGAATGTTTGTCTTGAAGCCCCTTTCTGATCCATCTCCTTCTTTATCTCACAATTTGTCTACAAAGACTTTATATATATATTGTTAAAATATCACTTGTGGATTATGTAGCCACAAAGAAATTTTCATGCTAAGGAAAAAGGTTTGACAAGTCACAAATCCGACTTGTCCGAGACTAAATGTTCCTTAGGGGGTCCACTACCCAATTTTTTGTTGTTGTTGTTTCCCCCCCCCCCCCCCCCCTTTCCCAAAATATGATGACAGTACATGTAAGATGCTGCCTTCCAAATTGTAGAAGATTTGGATGCTCCATTCTCCCTTCTCCTTTCAAAGATTTGATCATGAGAAAGAAACGCGAAGAAGATGCTTCACGTAATAGTGAGTTTCAATGGTCGCGGAGACCGACAAGGGAAGCAAACCAGTGATTCTGGTCATCCCCCTAGGAAGCGGCCTAGGACAGATGAGAAAGAAACGCGAAGAAGATGCTTCACGTAATAGTGAGTTTCAATGGTCGCGGAGACCGACAAGGGAAGCAAACCAGTGATTCTGGTCATCCCCCTAGGAAGCGGCCTAGGACAGACCAAACTTCCCCTCCCTATTCTTGATTTTTTTGTTATGTATATGTATACCACTTTTTTTTAAATTTTTATGGTATGGTCAATTCAACCATTGAAATACTATACTAGTCCTTAAAATGCCTGTTCCGAAAAAGTTGTTTTTTGGGGGCCAAGGACGGTTCTCCCTATATTTGGAGTAATCAGACAAAGATTCTGTTTCCTCTCAATGAGAGCTACAAGATGACATTCTCTGTGTGTTTTTAAAGCAAGTATGATGTCAACAGGTACAAAAAAACAATGAAAATGCTACCAAGAAATTGCAATAGATTTTAAAATCCATGATCACACTATTTAAAAAAAAATCAATGTTATATTGTGTTTCATACTTTGTAATTTCCCCTGTGGTTAGTTGTGAAATCCTAGTCTCCAAATATAAATGTTCACTAAGTCTGGATCAGTTGGAGCTTGGTAGTTGGCACGCACCAGAAGGTAGGTCTGTGTATAGGTACACATCGTACAAGATTTCAAATAAAAATTCTGAAGCAGAGAGAAGTTGTGGGGTTTTTTGGGGGGGGTAGTGGACCCCCTTAACTTCAACTGAACCCTGACAGATATGCAGGGGGAAACTAAAATATGATGTATAAACTAGAGATAGCTTTTCAGATGATGTTATTATTACTAGTACTACCATATATATATTACTATTAAATTATAATGACCTCAATAATCAACTTGAATTGTACTCTTTGACTAGATGCTCTTGGACCAGGCAGAAGGAACTGCTAGTGAAGAAGGCATTGTACATCAGCCTAGCACCAAAGTGAGAGTAGTTCAATGGAGATGGTGGAATGGACTTGCCTGGCTGCTGGCGGGCTACTCTGAAGAGCCTGAACTTGAAGCCACACCCACCATAATTTGTCTATTTATTATTATTTGTTGATTTTTTAATGTCTTATTAATATTATTGTAATTGTTTTTGTTGTTGTTATTATTGTTATATGCCCAGATATCTTTGCACCATCTATATTATAATGGAGATTAAAATTTAATTTTTAAATTTTATATTCTAGTCCAAATATAATAATAATAATATTATGTTGTCGCAGGGCGACTATCTGCCCCACCAGATGAACAGTAGCTGAGGTTGATGCAGCCTCAGCTATATAAGATCCTTATGTATATCAAACATTAACATGATCAGTTGTGGTTTGTCATTGTGGTACCACCTACCTTGGTGGTCAGAGTAATTAAGCTCAGCCACCACGAGGGTGCAACCCTTACCAGTTATTGAGTTATTGAGTTTTGTGTAGTCATTAGTATCTCTGTGAATGCCTGTTCTCGATGATAAGTTTTAGTGTATGCCTAACCAGAGACAGTCAGTGGTTGTTGTGAACAACCTGGTGGCAGCATATCGCGACAGCGTGCAGATCAGAACCGATTCAGATACCAGTCAGCAATCACAGGCCGACTACGGAGTTTGCCCTGTGACATATGTATATGTAATAATAGTTAGGGATGAGAGGTGTATAATGTGTGATAGTGGAGCAGGGGAGGATGTGGAACATTTCTTGGTGACATGCGGGGAATTTGAGAGGGATCGGCTGGTTCTGATAGATGAGGTACGCAGAATTGCAGGGGCAAGACAGTGGCTGGATGAATTAAGAAGAGTGAGTAAGGATGGAAAGGTGGCATTGCTTTTGGGGAAAGATGTGGAGGGAGTAAGTGATGCAGTGATGGAGGAGGTGGGTGAGTGTGTTATGTATTTGGTAGGGAAGTGGTGGCAGAGGAGAAAGGAATTGTTGTATGGTCAGCTGAGGAATGATCTTTGGTCCACTCCTGTCCCCCCCTTCCTGAGCAGCGGGACACTCGTAACTTAATATTGTGGATAATTTTATTAATTAAGTACTGTCGACTTCTTTTTAAAATATAGATTGTTATTAGGTTAGTTACTAAATAGTTTCACACTGTGCTGTATTATACATGTGATGGCCTTAACAGGCTCAGCAATAGCAACATTAAATCATAGGGTTAAGGGGGGACTATACCTGAAACTGGGGGGGGGGGGGGGGAAACGTCTGTTGATTTAGACTGCACATAACTTTTTTTTAATAATTACTCTGTCCAAATAATATTATGCCCATATTGTTCCTTGATCTATGTGCTTTCCAATGATATAAAAGATTAGTCTATAGGCATATTTTCTCAGAAGACACATTCAAGACATTCCAAAAAAATTAACACTTCTGCCCCCCCTCATACTTACAGCTGTAAATTGGTCTGTGGTTTTCCTAAGCTAATAGCTAATATATGGCCGAGACAAAAATGCAATAACTAAACTGGGGGGTGGTGGGGCATCCTGCCATATTAGTGACGACGCGATCTTAATGCAAAGGTCACCTCTTCTAATCACCATAACTTGACAACCCATCAAGTAAAAAAAAAATTGTCTCCAACATATAATAGCTATTAGCTTAGGCAAACCACAGACCAATTTACAGCTTTTGGTTTGTAAGTATGGGAAGTGTTGGGGCAGAAATGTTTATTGGAATGCCTTGATATTTCTGCATGTATCTTCTGAGACCTATAGACTAATCTTTTATATCATTGGAAAGCACATAGACAATATGAGCATAATATTATTTGGACAGAGTGATAAAAAAAAAGTTATGGGCAGTCTAAATCAACAGACGTTCCCCCCCCCCAGTTTCAGGTATAGTTCCTTAATAGGGTCATCAAGTACATATCTGTGCAATAGCCTGCAGTATTTGAGTTCATAAGCAAGTGCATTTATTTGCTTGCTGTATATTTTGCCTGGTAAAGGTCATCAATTACATACCTGTGCAATAGTGTGCTCTTGAGTTCAGTTCATAAGCAATGCATTTATTTGCTTGCTGTATATATATTTTGCCTGGTAAAGGTCATCAATTATATATCTGTGTAATAGTCTGCCAGTAGTTGAGTTCATAAGCATTATTTGCTTGCGGTATATTTTGATGAGGAAATTTGATCAAGTTCTGTTTTCTATTTTTTGTCTATCCACCGACACCACACAACCACACCATACACACACACACACATACACACACCGGGTGATTGAACAAATAAGGATGGAACATATGGGGGAAACATTTCATCCTGAAACACTTAGTCTGACATGTTACTTTTGCCTCCTTGTGATAGTGTAACTAGCATACAGCATGTCCATGTTCATAATTTTGCTATTATAAGAATCCCATGGCAAGCACAAGAATCGGTAAGGAACATCAACAGAATAGTGTGCATGTGTGTGTATGTGTGTGTGACCTAGCTGGTGCAGCAGCTACATGCTAAGTGAATGGTCAGTTGCTTTCATGAAAGGCTCACTCTGTGGGGATAAAAGTTTAGATACAGGTGTATTTAATAGCGCATGCTCTGGTGGTAATGGAGAACCTCCTGATGTAGCCAGCTGGAGACCAGCCAGTACCTCAACAAAAAAAACACCCTCTTCAGCTAACAGTGGTTGTACTGTGCTGCAGCTTAATACAGTGCAACCTTACTTACTATAGGTATACATGGTTATAAGACTTCTGCAAGTGTAGCAAAACCTGCAGCTTAATACAGTGCAACCTTACTTACTATAGGTATACATGGTTATAAGACTTCTGCAAGTGTAGCAAAACCTGCAGCTTAATACAGTGCAACCTCACTTACTATAGGTATACATGGTTATAAGACTTCTGCAAGTGTAGCAAAACCTGCAGCTTAATACAGTGCAACCTTACTTACTATAGGTATACATGGTTATAAGACTTCTGCAAGTGTAGCAAAACCTGCAGCTGTATTTATTTCTAGCACGTTATATAGTTTACACTCAGTTGATTTACTGTGAATCTTCTTCAACCTGCAGGAAATCTCTGCAATTTTACTTGTAGCTATTGCATAGCATTTGATTAGTCCTCCATTTATCATGTGCAAATGCTACCACATATTAGAAAGTGGTTGTAGCTGATCCTCTACCAAGGCTCTTAATACATGAAGCTCACGCAGGACTTCCTTTGCTGCATTCATATATAGTGATGAGAGAATAATGTCCAGAGACAGGGAGGTTTAAAAACCTGCACCGAGCTTCTCAAGGTTGCTATATAGGGAAAGATTTCCAGCCTCTTCTATTTATGCAATAGGCTAGCTAGCTATATTTACAAGAGATTTGTTATCTGCTTGCTGGGGTTTCACAACTACCGGACTCCCCTATGCTGCGACGACTTTAAGGTGACTAATTATCTGTGGACAAGACCCTTTACCGATTCACTGCGCAGCTGTACATTATAGTTGGTAAAGTATCGCAGTTTCTTGTTGAGGATTGGTGCCCCAGGAAGCTTTACATTTTTATCAGCCAAGTATGATCTGGAGCCACCAGTTAGGGTCGGCGTACGGTAGGGAATCGCGAGACTAATATAGAAAATTACTCACCGCGCGAACATGGACATTTTACTACTCCGATCCTTTTCTTGTAAATGGAAAAGGGTCGTGCATTCAAGTGAGCACTGAGTGTTACGGCTGAGACAACAAGGTCTTTGGAATTGCTTGAGTTAGAGAAAGACACAGAGGAACAGCAGAATTAGATGTACCTTACCGCACGGTTGGAAGACCCAAAGCAATTGGAAGCTAAGGGAGTGTGCATCCAGAAGTTACAGGTGAGATATCTATGAACCAACTCTCAGTTGACACCATGATATTACAATAAATCAACTTGAAATTTTATCTCTGTAATCAAGTTTATTATTGAGAAGGTCATTATAATAAGATATCTGTGGTTGACTTAGTGTATTATTATTATTAATGCTTTACAGTGAATATTTGAACAGCAAAGTGAAACAAATAGCTCAAGGATGACCCGAATAAACATAGACAAACATAAACACTGAAGGTCAATCAGTCCAGAACTGATTGCCATGTTTTGATTAAAAAGAATAAACTAATAACAAAATGCATATAATATATTGTAGAGAACAAAAGAACAAGAAAACACATCAACTACGAAAACAAAGGTGGATGTGGATTTTGAGAACACTTAGCACAGGGACATAAATAATGGAAAGTACAAGGGTTGATAGACACAAATGTTTCAGTAAAATGTTCGAGCATAAACTTCATCAAGTTAGATTTAATTACATGTAGTGGTTTCTCTAAGTCTAAAGGAGGTAATGAGTTCCACAATCTGGGTAGCCGCTTGAAGTACGAGTTTGATGAGGTTCTGTTTGCAGCACGGCTGTGGCACATCCTTAAGTTGGATCCTGATCTGGTCCATTACTGCTAAAGGAGATGTATTCTTTTATGTTAAAGTGATAAGATGGAGAGTTTAGTGATCGGATGCAGAAAAGTAGATCACTGACTTCTAACTGATACATCAAAGGCAGAATGTTTAGATATACCAGTCTCGATTTATAGTCCATTGAATAGTCCTTTAAAATAAACTTTATTGCCCTTCTTTGTATCCTTTCCACCTTGACAATGTCTTTAATCATAAGAGGCCTCCACAGTTGGGAGCAGTATATGAGCTGGGAACACACTAGGTATATACAAGAGCTTTCTTTTAGAAGTTTCGTCTGTATTTCCAAAATTTCGACGCAGTAGACCGATGATCTTGTAAGCTCTTGAAGCTAGTGTGTCATGGTGTGAGCTCCAAGATAAGTCTGGTGACATAACTATTCCCAAATCTCTGTAGCCAGGCAGCTTGGTTGCAATAGGTATAGGGTCTCAATGAACTCTCAGTTGACATAATAACATGACAATAACCTTCTCAATAATCAACTTAACATTTCATGTTTATTATTGAGAAGGTTACTGTAAAGTCATAGGTTGTGAGTTTTTGACAGTGGTCAGAGGGACATTGGTTAGAGAGACAGTGGTTAGAGAGACAGTGGTTAGAGAGACAGTGGTTAGAGAGACAGTGGTTAGAGAGACAGTGGTTAGAGAACTTGTAGAGACCTAATTCCAACCTCAGAGGTTGCCCACTTCCTTCACTCCTCAAGTTTTAGTCATGGAAGTGATGGCCTCTCATTCATTATTGTTTGGTTCTGCTTCTCTTTAGCACTTTTTAATCATCAATAATTGTGTTATGTTTGCTATGTACTGGGCCTCGTACAGAGGAAAGGGTCGGAATGGCGGGAGATCTTCTAAGAAAATCATTATTGAGTTGTGTGGTCTTCAAGTAGATCATTATTGGATCATTATTGGGTTGTGTGGCCTTCAAGTAGATCATTATTGGGTTGTGTGGTCTTCAAGTAAATCATTATTGGGTTGTGTGGTCTTCAAGTAGATCATTATTGGATCATTATTGGGTTGTGTGGTCTTCAAGTAGATCATTATTGGGTTGTGTGGTCTTCAAGTAGATCATTATTGGATCATTATTGGGTTGTGTGGCCTTCAAGTAGATCATTATTGGCAGGGGCGGATCCAGGGGGGGGGGGCTTGGGGGGCTCAAGCCCCCCCTTATCCCCCCCCCCTTTTTTTAAATGCTGCACACCAACCATAATTATGGAAAGTAAGAGAACGTGCCGTGATGGTGTTTCTGGCTGTGCCACAAAGCGACTTAAACAGTGTGGAATAAAAGAGTACTTTTCAAGGACAAGGTAAGTGGTCAGCTATAGCTAGGTGGCTAGATTAGCTACGCTAAGCATCTTGAAATAGTTAGCCAGTTTCTGTACTATGTTGCTAGCTAGCTATTATAGCCTGCTGCAACATCTAGCTTAGCTAGTACTGTACCAGTAAAGCTGTCTATGGAAATGCAAGTGGAAAGGGGAATGCGAACTGGCTTTGACGCTAAATACTCGAGAACAAACTTTACTTTCAAACTGATCATGATTATTTTCCCAACATTACGTACTCTATTGGTAATTTCAATTACTTTACCAGTTACTTCCTGTGAGTCTAGGTCAGTGTGTTACGTTTTCTCAAGACTTCTCTTAGAAGTACGATATCTCAGGAGCGACTAAATGCACTTGCAATGCTACTAGGTCACCAGTTGCCATCTAGCCGACAAGCCCTGACGGCAGTTTTTCCCTCTATGGAAAACCACAAGCATCCAAACTGCTAGATGCTGCTGCAAAAGTGGCCTCTAGCCAACTGTTTCGTGCGAGACTGGATATGTCATGGAACTCTTCTCGACCATTGCTTTAACCAAAAATTATATTCACTACAAGTTATTGAATCTAGCCAAGCAAAAATTTCTTTGCAACTTGATGTATCCTGTGATGTTGCAAATTTGGTACACAACTTCTTGTTTTTGTCTGTTACATATGTGGAAAAGAACTGAAGAATGAATTTAACATAAGCCCCTTCTCTAGGTACTTCCTAGAACCAGGACTCCTTGTGTTCTGGGGTCATGATACATTACTGCTGCTGTGTATGTATTCACTTTATTTGAATAATAAAGTTGGTTTTCACACCACAAAGACATTAGTATTACACCAGAAGAAGTGTTTGTCATGTGTCGACCTCGCAAATTATAAACCCTTACACTTCACTGATTATTGCTTTATAGCATCAAACTTCTGTTTCTCTGCACTTATTGTTACATTACCCTAACATTTTTTTAATCATCATGATAGTCTGATTATATCCACCCTCAATACTACATGAAATGATTTAATAGTAATAATAATGTTAAAATTTACCATCTATAGTACATAATGTTTTAATGGTAAATGTGTTTACATTTACCCTAGCTATAATATGCTATCAATATACTGAATATGACGTGGTAGGCCACTGACGGTGGGTAGGTTTTATAGGGCTTTTGAGGGCACAAGACTGAGGTTAGCCATACCCGTGGAGAAAATATACAGCATATATATCATTCACAACTGAAAGAGTGATCATGAGAAAGTGTGGGTGGTCATGCAAACTCTTCCTGCATGCAATAGCATGCAAATACTTATTTTTCAATTTAACCAGAAGTGAATCCTGGATCCGCCCCTGATTGGGTTGTGTGGTCTTCAAGTAAATCATTATTGGGTTGTGTGGTCTTCAAGTAGATCATTATTGGATCATTATTGGGTTGTGTGGCCTTCAAGTAGATCATTCTTGGGTTGTGTGGTCTTCAAGTAGATCATTATTGGATCATTATTGGGTTGTGTGGCCTTCAAGTAGATCATTATTGGGTTGTGTGGTCTTCAAGTAGATCATTATTGGGTTGTGTGGCCTTCAAGTAGATCATTATTGGGTTGTGTGGTCTTCAAGTAGATCATTATTGGGTTGTGTGGTCTTCAAGTAGATCATTAGGTGTGTGGTCTTCAAGTAGATCATTATTGGGGTGTGTGGTCTTCAAGTAGATCATTATTGGGTTGTGTGGTCTTCAAGTAGATCATTATTGGGTTGTGTGGTCTTCAAGTAGATCATTATTGGGGGGTGTGGTCTTCAAGTAGATCATTATTGGGGTGTGTGGTCTTCAAGTAGATCATTATTGGATCATTATTGGGTTGTGTGGCCTTCAAGTAGATCATTCTTGGGTTGTGTGGTCTTCAAGTAGATCATTATTGGATCATTATTGGGTTGTGTGGCCTTCAAGTAGATCATTATTGGGTTGTGTGGTCTTCAAGTAGATCATTATTGGGTTGTGTGGCCTTCAAGTAGATCATTATTGGGTTGTGTGGTCTTCAAGTAGATCATTATTGGGTTGTGTGGTCTTCAAGTAGATCATTATTGGGTTGTGTGGTCTTCAAGTAGATCATTATTGGGGTGTGTGGTCTTCAAGTAGATCATTATTGGGGTGTGTGGTCTTCAAGTAGATCATTATTGGGTTGTGTGGTCTTCAAGTAGATCATTATTGGGTTGTGTGGTCTTCAAGTAGATCATTATTGGGGTGTGTGGTCTTCAAGTAGATCATTATTGGGGTGTGTGGTCTTCAAGTAGATCATTATTGGGTTGTGTGGTCTTCAAGTAGATCATTATTGGGTTGTGTGGTCTTCAAGTAGATCATTATTGGGGGTGTGTGGTCTTCAAGTAGATCATTATTGGGGTGTGTGGTCTTCAAGTAGATCATTATTGGGTTGTGTGGTCTTCAAGTAGATCATTATTGGGGGGGGTGGTCTTCAAGTAGATCATTATTGGGGTGTGTGGTCTTCAAGTAGATCATTATTGGGGTGCACTCTGCACCCTGGCCATATTTCAAAGTACAGGCTACAAAAATTAAATTAAAATAAATAAAATAAATACATTTTTCAAGGTCCAATACGAGAGCTAAACCACTGGCAGCCACTAACTTTGTGTTCGGCAATTTTTAGCTCTCCAGTCTTCCTTGGCCACCTAAAGAATAGTGGAGCCAAAAAGGTCTTCCCGCACCTTTCCTCTTCCTCCCCCAGCCACACCTACTGCACCTCAGCCCAGTAATGCATTAATAATACCAGCATTTTATAATGCCAGTGTCAGCTGAGGCATCAACTTTGTTGCTTGTCTGCCACTTGAACACCATAGCCAGCCACCACACCTCCAATATATGTAATAATAATAATAGCTATTATTATTGTTGTTATTGTTGTTGTTATTATTACTACTACTACTACAACTACTATTATTATTATATTATTATTATTATTATTTTATTATTATTATTATTACTAATACTACTATCACAACTACTATTACTATTATTATCATTATTAATAATAATAGTATTTTATCATCATTATTATTGTTGTTGTTATCTCTTCTATTATTACTACTACTACTACTATTATTATTATTAATATTATTATTATTATTATTATTATTATTATTTTATTTTTTATTTTTTATTTTTATTATTATTATTATTATTATTATTATTATTATTATTATTATTATTATTATTATTATTATTATTATTATTATTATTATTATTATTATTATTAATTATTATTATTAATATTATTATTATTATTATTACTAATACTACTATCACAACTACTATTACTATTATTATTATCCTTATTAATAATAATAGTATTTTATCATCATTATTATTGTTGTTGTTATCTCTTCTATTATTAGTACTACTACTACTATTATTATTATTATTATTATTATTATTATTATTAGTAGTAGTAGTAGTAGTAGTAGTAGTAGTAGTAGTAGTATTATTATTTTATTATTATTATTATTATTATTATTATTATTATTATTATTATTATTATTATTATTATTATTATTATTATTATTATTATTATTATTATTATTATTATTATTATTATTAACTCTTAGAGCCCTATCGGCCGGTTTTTCGTAGAGGCTGAGGCCGATATTTCGGCCGGCGATTTCCCCTTCCCCCTTCTTTTTTTTCTTCTTTTTTTCATTATCAATAAATATAATCAACTTGGAAATTTTTGTTCTTTTTCCCACCTCCAGGACCATGGGGGGCATGCCCATGTTAGGGAGCTAAGGGTTAATACTACTATCACAACTACTTCTACTATTATTATTATCATTATTATTAATAATTGTATTTTATTAGTATTATCATCATTATTATTGTTGTTGTTGTTATCACTTCTATTACTATTATTATTACTACTACTACTACTATTATTATTACTACTACTACTACTATTATTATTATTTTATTATTATTATATTATTATTATTATTATTATTATTATTACTATTATTATTATTATTATTATTATTATTATTATTATTATTATTATTAATATTATTATTATTATTATTATTATTATTATTATTATTATTATTATTATTATTATTATTATTATTATTATTATTATTATTATTTTATTATTATTATATTATTATTAATATTATTATTATTATTATTATTATTATTATTACTACTACTACTACTACTACTACTACTACTACTACTACTACTACTACTATTATTATTAGTAGTAGTAGTTGTAGTAGTAGTAGTAGCAGTTAGTACTAGTAATAGTAGTACTGTAGTAGTAGTTAGTAGTAGTAGTTGTGATTTTCCACAGAAGCATACGCTTATGACAATAGTTGATAACACGGACCTTCAGCAATACTAGATAACTGATTATGATGCATGTATCTATGTGTGTGTATATTAAATACGTAGGGACATATGATGCATGTATCTATGTGTGTGTATATTAAATACATAGGGATATATTATGCATGTATCTATGTGTGTGTATATTAAATACATAGGGACATATGATGCATGTATCTATGTGTGTGTATATTAAATACATAGGGAGATATGATGCATGTATCTATGTGTGTGTATATTAAATACATAGGGGTATATGATGCATGTATCTATGTGTGTGTATATTAAATACATAGGGAGATATGATGCATGTATCTATGTGTGTGTATATTAAATACATAGGACATATGATGCATGTATCTATATTAAATACATAGGGACATATGATGCATGTATCTATGTGTGTGTATATTAAATACATAGGGAGATATGATGCATGTATCTATGTGTGTGTATATTAAATACATAGGGGTATATGATGCATGTATCTATGTGTGTGTATATTAAATACATAGGGAGATATGATGCATGTATCTATGTGTGTGTATATTAAATACATAGGACATATGATGCATGTATCTATATTAAATACATAGGGACATATGATGCATGTATCTATGTGTGTGTATATTAAATACATAGGGACATATGATGCATATATCTATGTGTGTGTATATTAAATACATAGGGACATATGATGCATGTATCTATGTGTGTGTATATTAAATACATAGGGACATATGATGCATGTATCTGTGTGTATATTAAATACATTGAGTCATATGATGCATGTATTTATGTGTGTATATTAAATACATAGGGACATATGATGCATGTATCTATGTGTGTGTATATTAAATACATAGGGACATATGATGCATGTATCTATGTGTGTGTATATTAAATACATTGAGTCATATGATGCATGTATTTATGTGTGTATATTAAATACATAGGGACATATGATGCATGTATCTATGTGTGTGTATATTAAATACATAGGGACATTTGATGCATGTAACTGTGTGTGTTTGTGTATCCATAATTATGCATAAGGACATGTGTGTCCTTTAGTAATATACAGGGGTTCATACAGGATTTACAGTTTGGGGAGGGAAACTCAAAACGTTTGGCGTATACGTGATGGGCGTGCCCCAAGTAGGGGTCTCCCAGAATTTTTTTTGCAAAATCAGATTGATTCTGAGACATTTTGAGGGTACTTTCCTATAGTTAAAGTACTAGCACATGGACAGAACATTCTAGATTATGACACAGTTGCATCTTGCCACAGAATAGTTTTGTGGCAAGATGCAATTGTGTCATAATTGTGAATGTTCTGTCCATGTGCTATTATTCTGTTATTAGCTTAAATCCTAATTGTAGTGTATATTATTTCTACACTACAATTAGGAAAGCTAACTACAGAATAATAGCACATGGTTGAACTGTGACACAAAATATTTCCCAATTTCTATAAAAGAGCAAATGCTTCAGCTAGTAGCATTCTGCAACTAAATACGACCTAAAGAAATACAAACCTACACAAATGGACCTCAGGAACTTTTTTACCAGAAAGCGAGTGCGTGATGGGTCTAGTAGAGATTATGAGGACGACGAAGATGTAGTCCCAACTACGTCGACTAGTGATGCCTTGACTTCCACCAATTCCGAAGCATCAGTAGGTAGATCAGTGTGTTCCAAAGCGCAGGAGAGGAAACTCTACAAAGCCAGCTCAGCTACAAGAAGGAGTGGGAGCAGAAATATCCTTGGGTGTACTGCGATGATCCTAAGCAGGGCATGTTCTGCAAGCTCTGCCAGAAGCGAGGAAATGCACCTTCTACAGCATGGACCACTCGGGAAATTCAGGATTGGAATCACGCTACTGAACAACTCAAGGAACACAGCCAGTCAAAATGGCACAGAGATGCTGTTATCCATGCTCGAATGGCAGAACAAGGAAAGGAGCAGAGGGTCCTACAACTGCAATGTTCAGCAGCTGCTAAGGAGGCTGAAGAAAGGAAAGCAAGACAGAAACATAGTGCTTAAGCTTTTGAGATCGATATATTTTCTTGCCAAAAATCGCCTGCCCCTTACAACCACATTCGATCCCTTGGTCCAGTTGCAAATTGTGAAGATGAGAGGCAAAATAATGATGATACACCAAAGCTGCAGTAGCTTCCTCTAGCCACGCATGCTAATTTCAGCACTTTGCAATCTGGAGATATTTATGCGGTCAATTCAGGCATTCAGGTTTTGAGCATTTTGTGGCCCCTCTTTGACATGTTTCTGGAGAAGTTCATCTCCATCCCAGGACTCCCCCCCTGTATGAAACCTGATATATATGGTTAAGTGTGACATCTATGATTGGGTAATTCTGGAGTTACACTGAGTAACTTCTTTTAAGCAGCTGCTTGACTATGGAATAGATACAGGACAGACAAGTGTCAGTGGACCACACCCACTTATACAACTCTTTATAATGAGCACCACTATTATAATGCCGAGCTGTAATTAATGTTGCTATCTATTGCTGTGTGGAGGATGGTTTCCTTGGGGCAATATAATCATTGTGGGGCGAGACTTATGCTTTTATAATGCACTTGGTAATTACGCATGTGTGTCTGTGTGTGAGGTGCTGAAGTCTGGGCATATAGTCATGTTCTCAGGAAGATATCTTCAGTCTGTGCTCTACTATTGCTATGAGGTGGAGTGATTCATTGCATAGTTGCTGGTGCTGGATGCAAGTTGTCCTTTTAGCCTTATTAAAGTAGGGAGACAGGGCATGGGAATAGAAATCACTAGCTAGCTAACGGGCCAGCACAATTCACAAGCACAATTCACAATACTAGGAGTGATCTCTCTAGAGCCATGCAGAGAGGGTGTGTTCATATGTGGATATGTGGTCCTCATGAAATGCAGTTATTCTATGTCTCATGAGTGAGTGGACCCTTTACCAAGTTGGTATGGTGGGGCTCACAGTACATGAATCATGTACTGTGAGCCACACCCTCACAACGTTGGTAAAGGGATAACTTTTGTGGTCTCCTCTCACCATGAAGTGCATGAAATATTATGCCAGGAAATTAGCCACTAGATTGTATTTGGATAGGAGGTAAAGGGTCTTATCAATGATTGTGCTCCACACTTGTTTTTAATAAAGCATTTTTGTGGTGTGTGGGGAGAGAGGGAGCATGTAGAGACTCTGAGTGTGTGTAGGCATGGCAACTTGTTTGCAGGGATGTGGCTATCAGCCCACTGTGTCCTCTCTACCCCCAGGGGCGGGAACATAGAGGACATTTCCGGCCTTCTGCCCCGTAAATTTTTATTTGTTATCTTCAGCTCAAACCCTGACCCCTGTATCATGTTAAGGTGCCTCATTCACTCATAGCAAGACAATGGCTGGCTCCTGCTGCACGAATACAGACCTTTAACACACAACTCAGTTATGTCATCTGCAAGTTATCCACTTGGAACATCAGGTTATTTATGTTGCCTTATTATTAGGAAGTAGGTCTGTACGGGAGACATGTGGTTGCCTCTGAGTTAGCTCATGTACCAGTGAGAGAGTAGGCCTGTATGGGAGACATGTGGTTGTCTCTGAGTTAGCTCATGGCACCAGTGAGAGAGTAGGTCTGTACGAGAGACATGTGGTTGCCTCTGAGTTAGCTCATGGCACCAGTGAGAGAGTAGGTCTGTACGGGAGACATGTGGTTGCCTCTGAGTTAGCTCATGGCACCAGTGAGAGAGTAGGTCTGTACGGGAGATATGTGGTTGCCTCTGAGTTAGCTCATGGCACCAGTGAGAGAGTATGTCTGTACGGGAGACATGTGGTTGCCTCTGAGTTAGCTCATGGCAGCAGTGAGAGAGTAGGTCTGTACGGAAGACATGTGGTTGCCTCTGAGTTAGCTCATGGCACCAGTGAGAGAGTAGGTCTGTATGGGAGACATGTGGTTGCCTCTGAGTTAGCTCATGGCACCAGTGAGAGAGTAGGTCTGTACGGGAGACATGTGGTTGCCTCTGAGTTAGCTCATGGCACCAGTGAGAGAGTAGGTCTGTACGAGAGATATGTGGTTGCCTCTGAGTTAGCTCATGGCACCAGTGAGAGAGTAGGTCTGTACGGGAGACATGTGGTTGCCTCTGAGTTAGCTCATGGCACCAGTGAGAGAGTACGTCTGTACGGGAGACATGTGGTTGCCTCTGAGTTAGCTCATGGCACCAGTGAGAGAGTAGGTCTGTACGGGAGACATGTGGTTGCCTCTGAGTTAGCTCATGGCACCAGTGAGAGAGTAGGTCTGTACAGGAGACATGTGGTTGCCTCTGAGTTAGCTCATGGCAGCAGTGAGAGAGTAGGTCTGTACGGGAGATATGTGGTTGCCTCTGAGTTAGCTCATGGCCCCAGTGAGAGAGTAGGTCTGTACAGGAGACATGTGGTTGCCTCTGAGTTAGCTCATGGCACCAGTGAGAGAGTAGGTCTGTACGGGAGACATGTGGTTGCCTCTGAGTTAGCTCATGGCACCAGTGAGAGAGTTGGTCTGTATGGGAGACATGTGGTTGCCCCTGAGTTAGCTCATGGCACCAGTGAGAGAGTAGGTCTGTACGGGAGACATGTGGTTGCCTCTGAGTTAGCTCATGGCACCAGTGAGAGAGTAGGTCTGTACGGGAGACATGTGGTTGCCTCTGAGTTAGCTCATGGCACCAGTGAGAGAGTAGGTCTGTACGGGAGACATGTGGTTGCCTCTGAGTTAGCTCATGGCACCAGTGAGAGAGTAGGTCTGTACGGGAGACATGTGGTTGCCTCTGAGTTAGCTCATGGCACCAGTGAGAGAGTTGGTCTGTATGGGAGACATGTGGTTGCCTCTGAGTTAGCTCATGGCACCAGTGAGAGAGTAGGTCTGTACGGGAGACATGTGGTTGCCTCTTAGTTAGCTCATGGCACCAGTGAGAGAGTAGGTCTGTACTGGAGACATGTGGTTGCCTCTGAGTTAGCTCATGGCACCAGTGAGAGAGTAGGTCTGTACGGGAGACATGTGGTTGCCTATGAGTTAGCTCATGGCACCAGTGAGAGAGTAGGTCTGTACGGGAGACATGTGCTTGCCTATGAGTTAGCTCATGGCACCAGTGAGAGAGTAGGTCTGTACGGGAGACATGTGGTTGCCTCTGAGTTATGTAGCTCATGGCACCAGTGAGAGAGTAGGTCTGTACGGGAGACATGTGGTTGCCTCTGAGTTAGCTCATGGCACCACTTCCATCCTCATGCATCACAACTGGTCTTTGAGGCATGATACTGCAAGGTGTGTGTGGGTGTGGTCAATTTAGTGACTGAGGTTATTATTTTAGTTGCAGGTGTCACTAAAGGTCAGTGTTCCATTAGTGGCCGAGAGATGGGATGAGCAAGGGTAATGGGAGGAAGGTAACGAGAGATGTATAAACCCCTCCCCCACCCCCTCCTCTCCCAGTGGTAACCCTGGCAACCCTGATGCCACAGCACAGGGTTATTTTGGTGATGTTGTAGTTATCAGTTTTGGTGGGTTATTTTATCACAGGTTGTGTAGTTGACATATTTGCAAACTGCAAGTGCCTCACGGATGACCAGTTGTCGGGTATTGTTGTACCCTCGTCCACCACTGAAGTGTGAGTCAACTTTGATGAACCTCCATAAACACTGTATTTCTGTTGTCATGGTAACGGACTACAGCTGGTAATAATGTGACCTATCGCAGGATGAAGGTGTGAGTCACACTCCTGACAGGATCAGGGTGAGCATATAGAATAATAAGTTTCAAAGAACAGATGTGCAATGACATGCAGAATGGAACTTAAATTTGCTCATAAATCCATTCCAAACAAAAATATGTTCGACTGAAGTCAGAGATGTAATATAGAGACCAAAGCCCATGACATGAGGTCAAGCTTTGGAGGCTTTAGTATAGAGTAGTTATCAACACACTTGACTCCATGTAAGGTTTGAGAATTCTGTTAGCATGAGCTATTTGGAGGCCATTCAGGTCATGTGTCTAACACAACATGTGCCCCTAATAATGAGTGTTGGAATCAAGGTTAGGGTATGTGCCTAACACAACATGTGTCCCTAATAATGAGTGTTGGAATCAAGGTTAGGGTATGTGTCTAACACAACATGTGCCCCTAATAATGAGTGTTGGAATCAAGGTTAGGGTATGTGTCTAACACAACATGTGCCCCTAATAATGAGTGTTGGAATCAAGGTTAGGGTATGTGCCTAACACAACATGTGCTCCTAATAATGAGTGTTGGAATCAAGGTTAGGATATGTGCCTAACACAACATGTGCCCCTAATAATGAGTGTTGGAATCAAGGTTAGGGTATGTGCCTAACACAACATGTGCCCCTAATAATGAGTGTTGGAATCAAGGTTAGGGTATGTGTCTAACACAACATGTGCCCCTAATAATGAGTGTTGGAATCAAGGTTAAGGTATGTTCCTAACACAACATGTGCCCCTAATAATGAGTGTTGGAATCAAGGTTAGGGTATGTGCCTAACACAACATGTGCCCCTAATAATGAGTGTTGGAATCAAGGTTAGGGTATGTGTCTAACTCAACATGTGCTCCTAATAATGAGTGTTGGAATCAAGGTTAGGGTATGTGCCTAACACAACATGTGCTCCTAATAATGAGTGTTGGAATCAAGGTTAGGGTATGTACCTAACACAACATGTGCCCCTAATAATGCATGTGTCCCTAATAATGAGTGCTGGAATCAAGGTTAGGGTATGTGCCTAACACAACATGTGCCCCTAATAATGAGTGTTGGAATCAAGGTTAGGGTATGTGCCTAACACAACATGTGCCCCTAATAATGAGTGTTGGAATCAAGGTTAGGGTATGTGTCTAACACAACATGTGCCCCTAATAATGAGTGTTGGAATCAAGGTTAGGGTATGTGCCTAACACAACATGTGCCCCTAATAATGAGTGTTGGAATCAAGGTTAGGTTATGTGCCTAGCACAACATGTGCCCCTAATAATGAGTGTTGGAATCAAGGTTAGGGTATGTGCCTAACACAACATGTGCCCCTAATAATGAGTGCTGGAATCAAGGTTAAGGTATGTGCCTAACACAACATGTGCCCCTAATAATGAGTGTTGGAATCAAGGTTAGGGTATGTGTCTAACACAACATGTGCCCCTAATAATGAGTGTTGGAATCAAGGTTAGGGTATGTGCCTAACACAACATGTGCCCCTAATAATGAGTGTTGGAATCAAGGTTAGGGTATGTGCCTAACACAACATGTGCCCCTAATAATGCATGTGTCCCTAATAATGAGTGTTGGAATCAAGGTTAGGGTATGTGCCTAACACAACATGTGCCCCTAATAATGAGTGTTGGAATCAAGGTTAGGGTATGTGCCTAACACAACATGTGCCCCTAATAATGAGTGTTGGAATCAAGGTTAGGGTATGTGTCTAACACAACATGTGCCCCTAATAATGAGTGTTGGAATCAAGGTTAGGGTATGTGCCTAACACAACATGTGCCCCTAATAATGAGTGTTGGAATCAAGGTTAGGGTATGTGCCTAACACAACATGTGCCCCTAATAATGCATGTGTCCCTAATAATGAGTGTTGGAATCAAGGTTAGGGTATGTGCCTAACACAACATGTGCCCCTAATAATGAGTGTTGGAATCAAGGTTAGGGTATGTGCCTAACACAACATGTGCCCCTAATAATGAGTGTTGGAATCAAGGTTAGGGTATGTGTCTAACACAACATGTGCCCCTAATAATGAGTGTTGGAATCAAGGTTAGGGTATGTGCCTAACACAACATGTGCCCCTAATAATGAGTGTTGGAATCAAGGTTAGGGTATGTGCCTAACACAACATGTGCCCCTAATAATGAGTGTTGGAATCAAGGTTAGGGTATGTGCCTAACACAACATGTGCTCCTAATAATGAGTGTTGGAATCAAGGTTAGGGTATGTGTCTAAAGGCCTGTCCACACTGCACACTGGAGTCGACTTAAGTCGTTTCATAAGTGTTTCTGCGCGTCCATACTGCAAAAAACAAGTCGACTTGAACTTCGAGTCGACTTTAAACGACTACGTTTTGAGCCAACGAAATAGGTGACTTGAGACGGATGTAAACGTTTTCAAAAACGTAGAAATTGAGGAATGTAATAAATATTGCGCATCATATACATGTAGAACACTTTTTATTGCTCGAGCTCGCAAGATGGCTGGAGGTTGGGAGGTTGATCAAACTAAGGCTCTGGTCAGTATCTGGGCGCAGGAGGGCGTGCAGAAGGAATTGGACGGGGCGAAACGTAATAGGACGGTATATGAGCGCGTTGCTCAGCAGTTGGCAGTACTTGGGATCGAAAGGATGTGGCAGCAGTTTCGGTCGAAGATTAAGAACCTAACCTTCAAGTATAGAAAGGCTATCTAGCTACTGTCGCTATTTGTAAGCCTGCCTTTTTATATATTTTGAATGGTAGCTTCATATCCAGTCAAGCTGTAGAAAAATCTCTATAGCATGCAGCTATTAAACTAGCTAGCTATGTAGCTTTTACTGCTTTTACATTTTTGGTAGCTATAGCTAGCTAGCAAGGTGTACAAGTAGCTAGCTAGCTATAGCTAGATAACTGACCCTTGTAGCCTCTGCCTGTGTATCTCAAATAAAACTGATCTTGCATGGGCCTTCCTTGCCATTAATACTCTCTTTCTCTGAACAGCATGAGACTTCATCAGCCGTAGATAGGCCATCATCCACACGAAAAAAAGAAGAACTCGATACGCATTCGACAGTTAGGTTTCGCGCATGCGTGACATTTTTGACGGCAGTGGGCGGTCCCGTGCAGGTGACTTCACTGTTCATTTCTGTAGTGTGGACGCGCGCAAAACGACTTAAGTCGTTTTGCAACAGAAACGACTCAGAAAACGATTTGAAACGTTTCCATTTTTGTGTGGTGTGGACAGGCCTTAACACAACATGTGCCCCTAATAATGAGTGTTGGAATCAAGGTTAGGGTATGTGCCTAACACAACATGTGCTCCTAATAATGAGGATAGAGTTGTGCACTGGGCGCGTGCTAGTAAATAATAATCCAGTGGTGATTATATTATGAGGATAGAGTTGTGCACTGGGCACGTGCTAGTAAATAATAATCCAGTGGTGATTATATTATGAGGATAGAGTTGTGCACTGGGCACGTGCTAGTAAATAATAATCCAGTGATGATTATTTTATGAGGATAGAGTTGTTCACTGGGCGCGTGCTAGTAAATAATAATCCAGTGATGAATATATTATGAGGATAGAGTTGTTCACTGGGCGCGTGCTAGTAAATAATAATCCAGTGATGAATATATTATGTGGATAGAGTTGTTCACTGGGCGCGTGCTAGTAAATAATGATCCAGTGATGATTATTTTATGAGGATAGAGTTGTGCACTGGGCGCGTGCTAGTAAATAATAATCCAGTGATGATTATTTTATGAGGATAGAGTTGTGCACTGGGCGCGTGCTAATAAATAATAATCCACTGATGATTATTCTATGAGGATAGAGTTGTTCACTGGGCGCGTGCTAGTAAATAATAATTCAGTGTTGATTATTTTATGAGGATAGAGTTGTGCACTGGGCGCGTGCTAGTAAATAATAATCCAGTGATGATTATAATATGAGGATAGAGTTGTGCACTGGGCGCGTGCTAGTAAATAATAATCCAGTGATGATTATAATATGAGGATAGAGTTGTGCACTGGGCGCGTGCTAGTAAATAATTATCCAGTGATGATTATAATATGAGGATAGAGTTGTGCACTGGGCGCGTGCTAATAAATAATAATCCACTGATGATTATTCTTTGAGGATAGAGTTGTGCACTGGGCGTGTGCTAGTAAATAATAATCCAGTGATGATTATAATATGAGGATAGAGTTGTGCACTGGGCGCGTGCTAGTAAATAATTATCCAGTGATGATTATAATATGAGGATAGAGTTGTGCACTGGGCACGTGCTAGTAAATAATAATCTGGTGATTATTATTTTATGGGTGGTCTGTGTTCTAGAGTGGGAGTGGACATTGTGTTTGTGGTTGTCTCTGTGTTCTAGTGTGCTCATCTAGAGTGGGAGTGGACATTGTGTTTGTGGTTGTCTCTGTGTTCTAGTGTGCTCGAGTGGG
Organism: Cladorhizidae sp. MBARI D1340-BT2; assembly: GCA_028752905.1. Classification (NCBI taxonomy): domain Eukaryota; kingdom Metazoa; phylum Porifera; class Demospongiae; order Poecilosclerida; family Cladorhizidae; species Cladorhizidae sp. MBARI D1340-BT2. Next base: position 19,656,471 of record JAQNBH010000003.1, on the reverse strand, counting down.
AGTGGGCATTGTGTTTGTGGTTGTCTCTGTGTTCTATTGTGCTCATCTAGAGTGGGAGTGGCCATTGTGTTTGTGGTTGTCTCTGTGTTCTATTGTGCTCATCTAGAGTGGGAGTGGACATTGTGTTTGTGGTTGTCTCTGTGTTCTAGTGTGCTCATCTAGAGTGGGAGTGGACATTGTGTTTGTGGTTGTATCTGTGTTCTAGTGTGCTCATCTAGAGTGGGAGTGGACATTGTGTTTGTGGTTGTCTCTGTGTTCTAGTGTGCTCATCTAGAGTGGGAGTGGACATTGTGTTTGTGGTTGTCTCTGTGTTCTAGTGTGCTCATCTAGAGTGGGAGTGGCCATTGTGTTTGTGGTTGTCTCTGTGTTCTAGTGTGCTCATCTAGAGTGGGAGTGGACATTGTGTTTGTGGTTGTCTCTGTGTTCTAGTGTGCTCATCTAGAGTGGGAGTGGACATTGTGTTTGTGGTTGTCTCTGTGGTCTAGTGTGCTCATCTAGAGTGGGAGTGGACATTGTGTTTGTGGTTGTCTCTGTGTTCTAGTGTGCTCATCTAGAGTGGGAGTGGGCATTTTGTTTGTGGTTGTCTCTGTGTTCTAGTGTGCTCATCTAGAGTGGGAGTGGACATTGTGTTTGTGGTTGTCTCTGTGTTCTAGTGTGCTCATCTAGAGTGGGAGTGGACATTGTGTTTGTTAGTGTGTATCATGTGAAGTTAGTTACATACACACTGTATAGTTATACGCAGCATAGGTGCATGCAAGTAATTAATAACAACAGTCTATATATGATAACATTAAAAGTTGAAATATTCATATTCGGTAAGACAACATTAATTAAATACATATAGGATCACACTAGACACACTCTACAATAACAGCTACCTCACACACTAATGTTGCTAGCACAAAGTTGATCATATTATAATATTTATGCAGCCATGGCTGATTAGTTAATTCTCCAGTACATAGTGGAAAGGTTGAGGGGGCGGCACTTCTGGAGTAGCAGGGCTAGGGCTGAGGCTAGGGCTGTGGCTAGGGCTGCGGCTAGGGCTGTGGCTAGGGCTGCGGCTAGGGCTGCGGCTAGGGCTGTGGCTAGGGCTGAGGCTAGGGCTGAGGCTAGGGCTGTGGCTAGGGCTGAGGCTAGGGCTAGTGCTGTGGCTAGGACTAGTGCTGTGGCTAGGGCTGTGGCTAGGGCTAGGGCTAGTGGTGTGGCTAGGGCCGAGGCTAGGGCTGAGTCTAGGGCTAATGGTAGGGCTAAGGTTAGGAATGTCTATATCCTCGTAGATTTCCACATCATTAAAGTCATCAATTTCAGGAGCCTGCATTGGTTGTTGGAAGGGGAGCATCGGTAAGTGTCGTTCAGAAGGGGTTATCAGTAGTGGTTGAGAGATGGTCGTCGGCGAGGGTTGTTGGGAGGGGCTTTCTTGCAAGGATTGTTGGGAGCAACTTGCTGGCGAGGGTTGTATCCAAGGAAGTGTTGGTAGGGGTCCTCGATAAGATGGTGCTGGAGTTGGCTGTGTTTGTGCAGCTTGTCGGGTCCGGCTACTGTCCCTTCTCCACCTGCTGTAGGCTGCCAGCGCCCCCACTCCAAGTAGAACACTGAGGCCCAGCCCCAGAAGGAATATGACCAGCCCCACTAAGACTGTGCCCAGTCCAGATGAGGTCCAGGGCCCCTCATCTGTGCACACTGAAACATGTTTGATCATGTCAGAACTCAATCAATGCAGCAAAGGCTCTGGAAAAGGACGACATTATATTCCCACAGGCACTTGCAGCCCAGGCCACTCCCAACCCACCATAATGCACAGAGTATGCATGCATAATGTATTTCTTAGGAGAGGACTGCATTTCTCATTAGTCAGATACAGTCTTAATGGGAATAGCTTGTCTAGGTGAGCATAACATTATTCATAGGCCATCACCATAAGTGATGTGCTATGTTTAATGCTAGAACTTCAGTCATTATCTAATACTTCTCTCAGCCCTTTCTCCCTGTCTGTCTGTCTGTCTTCCTTTGTCCTCAATGGACGCTCATACAGAGGAACCGGGAATGGTGGACCAGGGTGGTCTTGGGGTGGCTCAACCAGGGGAAGAGCACGGGTATGGATTTGTGCCTGTAGGACACTCCCCCCTGGCCGGTTCATGCCCCGAAGCTTTAAAGTCTAATCTATGGCGGGTACAGGGTCATCTCTGAAGTGCAATGCAGTTGTAAGTTATAGGAAATGGGAGGGTCTGGTGGAGTCCAAAAAAGGTTGCCAGCCATACTGTACATACATACAAACCAGACATGTCACACTTACTCCCACTTAAATCAGAGACCAGCGTACCTGATCACATGACCATGTCAGCATTAACAACTCTTAGCAACAGGCCTCACCTTGCGGGGGACAAGTTGTCGGTGCAATTGTCGGACATTGTGTGTTGCTTGCAATGGGACAAGTTGTTGGCACTAGAGACAGACAAGATGAGGAATCAACATGCACCAAATGCAACAATAATAATTATCTCTGCAAATAGACAACAACTTGTGCAGAACAGAGTCTTCGATTACCAAATAACTCAGTTGCTTAGTGCACGTGCTACTAATCTAAATCACGAAGATAACCACACCCTCATATCTATTGGTGCGTAACTGCGGACGGTCAACACGGACACGTGCAAATAGCTCTGAAATACCGTCATGTAGCTCTGGAATGCTAAGAATGTGAACAATGCATTCCAAATGCATCACGCAGGATGTCCAACCCTCTAAAGCTTCCATGTGGAGGCAGAGATGCACATAGTCAAAGTTAGCAAAGAAAGTGGTTTGCTCAGTGTCTGTGCCCCAGCAGCCAATGCTGTGAGTGAGCACTGCTTGTCTACAAGCATCCCCCAAACTTACTTGATGTGTGCCATGCCCTAGCCACTGAGGCAGTGATGATCATGCATGTGCCCGCAAGGCTTTAACTGAAGAGCTGCACTCCACTCTCACCAGCACCCTCCCCCACGGTGGCCGGCTCAGAAGCAGTAGGCAGCCACCAACTTTGCATGTGTGCTAGGATGGTTTCCATTAGGGTGGAGGGTGTGGCTTGTGTACTTTATGAATCTCATTACCGTATTCTCTACTAGCACCCGTGCCACAGCTGCTGCAAGTGCGGCCATGTTCTGCACATGCTTATACATAACATACACAGAGTTGCCAGCAGCAAGGCCGGAATCTCATTAAAGTGAGTAATATTCAACACCATCAACTTACCGTGGGAACTCGTAGTCAAATAGAATGCGAAGTGTGTGGAATAATACCCGAAGAGATAAGCATAAGCAGGGCAGGTGGTTCTATTAATGTCATAATAAACATAATGTATGTAGTCTCCAGCAATATCATGAGTGTTGTTGTAGGTCATCCTCACAGACACTGTTGATATATTATCATATGACAGAGTGGTGCTGTACGCAGACATGTCCCCTACAAGTGCACCATCTGTATATAGGTAATCATATACATCTCCAACTAGCAATGTACGTGAATCAACCATGTAGGTGTGGTCAATAGCAAAGCTTTGACGAGCAGTGCCTTCATATGCTGGAAGAGCATAGTGTAAGATCATGTCCTCTGCTTTGTACGTGGGAAGATTAGACTCCTGCAGGAGAAATGTGACTGGAGATAACCAGACATAGTTCTCCAACACAGGCAGAAGAGTCCTCTGACAGATGGCTGGATCAGACCCTAGTGAGTTGACTTTCACTTCATACTTGCCTACATCAGATGCTGTCATATTTTATATGGTCAGTGATGTCCCATTATTGGTTATGTTCACTCTATCATCAGAGGTGAGTTCAGTTCCATTGTGGTACCATGCCAGGGAGCTGATGTGCCCAGCAAACAGGACATCATCATCTATAATATATATACTCATACTCATCCTTTCATGGAGTGAGAAGACTCGTGTGATGGCCTCATCAGTTTGCAGCGCTCCTGTGATAGTTGGTGTAAATTGGTGCAGAGTACATTCATTAGTGTGTTGTTGACTGTACAATATGATGCTGGGGGTATAGGGGTGTGGTCATGTACATATATAGGACTACTGCTTGCCTCAGTTTGGAAGATTGACTTTAATTAGCTTTTACAAGTGTGTACCATTAATTCATCAAATACAAACATTTGGTCCAGCATTAGGTGCTGGGGGTGTGGTCTTACAAGTGTGTATCACTAAGTCATCAAATACAAACATTTGGTGCATGATATTTGGTTCAGCATTAGGTGCTGTGGGTGTGGTCTTACAAGTGTGTATCATTAAGTCATCAAATACAAACATTTAGTGCATGATATTTGGTCCAGTATTAAGTGCTGGGTGTGTGGTCTTACAAGTGTGTATCATTAAGGGGGTGCTAGGGGTACTTAAAAAAAGAAGTTAACCTCAAATACAACTGATTATAACTTTTTTGTTTCTACTCCTATGAACATAATTTTGCTATCAAAAGATAGCCCACTTGTCATGCTTGCAAATGATATGCATATCATATACTTTCTTTTTGTCCTCCTTCAAGGTAACTCAAAGAAGCAAGCACCATTGAAGAAGATGCCGCCCACTCCCCACCCCTACTAGTATTTTGTATTGGCTTGTAATTGCTTCAGTGGCTAGAGCATGCATAGTGCTACAAATTGAATGGTTTAGAATCTTAAAAAAAAAAATCCACTAGTAATGGCGAGTACAAATGTAAAATTTTACCTTAGATCATCATTAGATCATCAATAACTTCACAAAAGAAGGCAATGAATTTTTTTTGAAACCATTCAATTTGTAGAGTAAAGACAGAGCTACAAAATGGTATAAAATGTTAGACATAAATTTTTTATTCGAATGAGTTATTGTGGGCGGGAGGCAAGGAGTCAACATTTTTGACCAAAAAAAGTTATGGCAATGTAAACATTGAAGTTTGGGTTTGCACTGACAGGGGAGACAGCTGCATTCTCCCCCCCCCCTTTTTAACTTGTGTTTATAACTTTAGAGCTCCATAGATTCTGCAAACTTCCATTGTATGGACTTGATATATAGCTCAAAAGATAGGTCTCTCTGTGTGCTCTCTTTTGATACTAAAATATGTTTCATAGGATAACTATAGGCAAGTTACTAGAGCCTAAAGAGGAGGGACCTCAAAAACCTGCATCCCAAAGTCCCCATCCAGAAAACTCCAGATTGCTAAGTGCAAAAAAATTGAAATTGGTGCGAGTGGCTAGAGGAAGCCCGCCTCTATGCAAACACCTTTTTGATTAGGCGTTAAATATTTATTACCAGGTCAAGCGTGTGGGTGGAAAATTGAAGGTGTTGCTTTTACAACGCCTTCAATTTTCTACCCGCGCGCTGGACCAGGTAATAAATTTTTAACGCCTAATCAAAAAGGTGATTGAGGCGGGCTTCCTCTAGCCACTCGTACCATTTTAATTTTTTTGGCACTTAGCAATCTGGAGTTATCTTGGCAGAGGTTGAGGCGATTCAGGCTTTTGAGGTCACTCCGCTTTAGAGTCTAGTAACTTGCCTATAGTTATACCTATGAAACATATTTTAGTATCAAAAGAGAGCACACACAGAGACCTATCTTTTGAGCTATATATCAAGTCCACACCATGAAGTTTACAGAATCTATGGTGCTCTAAAGTGGTAACCATAAGAAGAAAAAAAGAAATGCCATTGTCCCCCCTGAATTCAGGTAGGCTTCTTGATCGCCTTCCTGGGTGGATGGTGTGTGCAAAAGTCACTGTAAGTCCATAATAGAGCATCCAAATCTTCTGTAACTTGGAATCCACCTTTCCAGTATGTTGAAGCATAGTTGGGTGAGATAACAAAAAAATTGTAATAAATTAAAAAAATTAAATTTAAATCCGACCCCTAGCACCCCCTTAAGTCCATCAAATACAAACATTTGGTGCATGATATTTGGTCCAGTATTAGGTGCTGGGTGTGTGGTCTTACAAGTGTGTACCATTAAGTCATCAAATACAAACATTTGGTGCATGGTATTTGGTCCAGCATTAGGTGCTGGGGGTGTGGTCTTACAAGTGTGTATCATTAAGTCATCAAATACAAACATTTGGTGCATGATATTTGGTCCAGCATTAGGTGATGGGTGTGTGGTCTTACAAGTGTGTACATTAAGTCATCAAATACAAACATTTGGTGCATGATATTTGGTCCAGTATTAGGTGCTGGGGGTGTGGTCTTACAAGTGTGTATCATTAAGACATCAAATACAAACATTTGGTCATGATATTTGGTCCAGCATTAGGTGCTGGGGGTGTGGTCTTACAAGTGTGTATCATTAAGTCATCAAATACAAACATTTGGTGCATGATATTTGGTCCAGCATTAGGTGCTGGGGGTGTGGTCTTACAAGTGTGTACCATTAAGTCATCAAATACAAACATTTGGTGCATGATATTTGGTCTAGCATTAGGTGCTGGGGGTGTGGTCTTACAAGTGCGTATCATTAAGTCATCAAATACAAACATTTGGTGCATGATATTTGGTCCAGCATTAGGTGCTGGGGGTGTGGTCTTACAAGTGTGTACCATTAAGTCATCAAAAACAAACATTTGTTGCATGATATTTGGTCTAGCATTAGGTGCTGGGGGTGTGGTCTTACAAGTGTGTATCATTAAGTCATCAAATACAAACATTTGGTGCATGACATTAGGTGCCGGGTGTGTGTTCTTACAAGTGTATATCATTAAGTCATCAAATACCAACATTTGGTGCATGATATTTGGTCCAGCATTAGGTGCTGGGGGTGTGGTCTTACAAGTGTGTATCATTAAGTCATCAAATACAAACATTTGGTGCATGATATTTGGTCGGGAGGCTTTTACCATTTCTGGGGTGGTCGACACAACTTGTCATAACTTTTTCCCTTCTTTCTCAATGAAGGTGAAATTGTATCAAGATGTAGTGTATTGAATGTGCTTTGTTTTGATATGCTCAGATTTTGCATATCTACTACCTAGGTGAAGTTATGGATCCCACCTCAGTATCAGGGGCAAATATTCTAACTCATGGCCACTTAGTCCTAACCACTTCCTACTTAGGAAGTGCTTAGAGTGATCATAGAAGTGCAAAGTGAAAGGCTAAAAATATCATTAGCACAACAACTGAATTTTAAGAGAGGTCGACCTGAAGTTCTAAACATGGTATGTATATCCATATGCATACCTCCACCATGGATGGACTTAAACATGTTTTAGACATTCACTTTTTAGAACAGGGAAAGGACTTTCAAATGATATATTAAAATCTTGTATACATTAAAAAAATGAGCAAGTTAGAATATTTCCAGATTCGGAAACAGTGATTTTCAGGAGAAGCCATGAAAAGTAGGTGTGTTTTGGGGGTATTTTTTGGTAAAAATCGAAATGATGACGGTTGCCTGACAGGATGCGCAGATCATGTGATGACAGCACAGGGCTGCATGGTAACTATGGTAATTGGAAGCTTACTGAGAGCTTCATTTGAGTCCTTTTCCAGACTTCTATATATCATGAACGGTTAGGGAGATACGCTTACCTTTGGCAGGAGCGCCGTCTTCAAGATTCAAACGGTATTTTGTATATAGCTTGATAATGTGAAATAGCATGCACAAAAAGGTGCATAACTTCATAATGGAGCATTGAAATACTCTGAAACTTGAAACATAACAACTACATGCATCAAGGTATAGAATAGAGCAATAAAAAAAAATTAAATCATTAAAAAAATGGTAAAAGCCTCCCTTAAATCATCAAATACAAACATTTGGTGCATGATATTTGGTCCAGCATTAGGTGCTGGGGGTGTGGTCTTACAAGTGTGTATCATTAAGTCATCAAATACAAACATTTGGTGCATGATATTTGGTCCAGTATTAGGTGCTGGGGGTGTGGTCTTACAAGTGTGTATCATTAAGTCATCAAATACAAACATTTGGTGCATGATATTTGGTCCAGCATTAGGTGCTGGGGGTGTGGTCTTACAAGTGTGTATCATTAAGTCATCAAATACAAACATTTGGTGCATGATATTTGGTCCAGTATTAGGTGCTGGGGGTGCGGTCTTACAAGTGTGTATCATTAAGTCATCAAATACAAACATTTGGTGCATGATATTTGGTCCAGTATTAGGTGCTGGGGGTGTGGTCTTACAAGTGTGTATCATTAAGTCATCAAATACAAACATTTGGTGCATGATATTTGGTCTAGCATAGGTGCTGGGGGTGTGGTCTTACAAGTGTGTATCATTAAGTCATCAAATACAGTCTTACAGTGTGTTGGTGAGGCTCTAGTCTTACAGTGTGTTGGTGAGGCTCTAGTCTTACAGTGTGTTGGACATTTGGTGCATGATATTTGGTCCAGGATTAGGTGCTGGGGGTGTGGTCTTACAAGTGTGTATCATTAAGTCATCAAATACAAACATTTGGTGCATGATATTTGGTCCAGCATTAGGTGATGGGTGTGTGGTCTTACAAGTGTGTACCATTAAGTCATCAAATACAAACATTTGGTGCATGATATTTGGTCCAGCATTAGGTGCTGGGGGTGTGGTCTTACAAGTGTGTATCATTAAGTCATCAAATACAAACATTTGGTGCATGATATTTGGTCCAGCATTAGGTGCTGGGTGTGTGGTCTTACAAGTGTGTACCATTAAGTCATCAAATACAAACATTTGGTGCATGATATTTGGTCCAGCATTAGGTGCTTGGGGTGTGGTCTTACAAGTGTGTATCATTAAGTCATCAAATACAAACATTTGGTGCATGATATTTGGTCCAGCATTAGGTGCCGGGTGTGTGGTCTTACAAGTGTGTATCATTAAGTCATCAAATACAAACATTTGGTGCGTGATATTTGGTCCAGCATTAGGTGCCGGGGGTGTGGTGAGTAGAGTTGGGTGAGGAGTGACCAAGCACGTGTGAGGAGGTCAAGGAATCAACATCACACGCGTGTGGAGAGGGTGAGCCTAGTGTGTGTGTGTGCACATGTGGGAGTTGCTCTATGTGTAGGTGTGTGTGTGCACATGTGGGAGTTGTTCTATGTGTAGGTGTGTGTGTGCACATGTGGGAGTTGCTCTATGTGTAGGTGTGTGTGTGTGTGTGTGTGATCAGGCAGCACTTCACTGCAGCGGCTGAGGCACTTCCAAATATTTGGGGGGCTCAATGTTGACATTACAATATGTAGTGCCATATCTATATAAGCAGCTGAACAATACCCACAGCAAAGCCCCAGGGCCAGCAGGTATAAAAGTAAACACACACAAACTCATTAGTTATTCCAAAATACTTGTTTGTCTTGTCTTCCTACAAATGCATGTGCTGCTGATGCTAACTAAATTAAGGCCATCCCTATACTCTTTGTGTGTATGTAGTAATAAGCAATTGTTTATGTGGCATTCTGGCATTGAAGAGTGTAGGTAGGGGTATAGCCATTTCCAAGCAGAAAATGAGCTCTCAGAAGTGGAAGAAGTAGTGGGCAGAGTTAAGTATAACTGGTGAACTTCAGGAAACACACCTTTAAATACCTCACTGCTGATCATGGCTTCACAGAGAGTATTTATTAAGGTGACATTCTCTACAGATGGTGTCCCTTTTTTTAATAGTATTGTAAAGAACAGGCAGTTGTCTGGTTATATCTGATACATTCACATCCACCCCAAAGCAAGTCTCTAAACATTTCCAAATCACTTGAGAGTCTTTACCATTTACTGCTTTTATCATGTGCTATAGCCGCTGCTAACAGCAGATGTGGTGAGTATAGTAATCTAGCTCACCACTGCTAGTACTAGCATGTTAATATCAGCCAAAATAATGTAACTCAGTATTAATATTTAGGGGGCTCTGCCACTTCTTAATTTAGGGGGGATCATTCCACCCAGCCCCCACTGTAGCTCTTACCACTCTGAAGGATGTGTTCAACTCTGACCTGCACAGACCTCAACTAGACGATGCCACCAGAGGATTCAACAAAGTAGGCAAGCTGCCAGACTATGAAGTGGTGAAGGTTTGGAGCCCACACTCACACTGACCCACTAATTACTAGACTAATAGGCCCACCAGTAGTGAGCCACTGCAACACTGACCCACTAATTACTAGACTAATAGGCCCACCAGTATAGTGAGCCACTGCAACACTGACCCACTAATTACTAGACTAATAGGCCCACCAGTAGTGAGCCACTGCAACACTGACCCACTAATTACTAGACTAATAGGCCCACCAGTAGTGAGCCACTGCAACACTGACCCACTAATTACTAGACTAATAGGCCCACCAGTAGTGAGCCACTGCAACACTGACCCACTAATTACTAGACTAATAGGCCCACCAGTATAGTGAGCCACTGCAACACTGACCACTAATTACTAGACTAATAGGCCCACCAGTAGTGAGCCACTGCAACACTGACCCACTAATACTAGACTAATAGGCCCACCAGTAGTGAGCCACTGCAACACTGACCCACTAATTACTAGACTAATAGGCCCACCAGTAGTGAGCCACTGCAACACTGACCCACTAATTACTAGACTAATAGACCCACCAGTAGTGAGCCACTGCAACACAGACCACTAATTACTAGACTAATAGGCCCACCAGTAGTGAGCCACTGCAACACTGACCCACTAATTACTAGACTAATAGGCCCACCAGTAGTGAGCCACTGCAACACTGACCCACTAATTACTAGACTAATAGGCCCACCAGTAGTGAGCCACTGCAACACTGACCCACTAATTACTAGACTAATAGGCCCACCAGTAGTGAGCCACTGCAACACTGATCCACTAATTACTAGACTAATAGGCCCACCAGTAGTGAGCCACTGCAACACTGACCCACTAATTACTAGACTAATAGAATTACTAGACTAATAGACCCACCAGTAGTGAGCCTCTGCAACACAGACCACTAATTACTAGACTAATAGGCCCACCAGTAAGTGAGCCACTGCAACACTGACCCACTAATTACTAGACTAATAGGGTGAGCCACTGCAACACTGACCACTAATTACTAGACTAATAGGCCCACCAGTAGTAGTGAGCCACTGCAACACTGACCACTAATTACTAGACTAATAGGCCCACCAGTAGTGAGCCACTGCAACACTGACCACTAATTACTAGACTAATAGGCCCACTGACCACTAATTACTAGACTAATTATAAACATGACACTAATAAGTGTTATTACTTACCATGCACATGGTTATGTTTGGCAGGTGCAGTCATTATAAGTGACACTTCCTTACACGTATAAGTGTTATTACTTACTTACCATGCACATGGTTATGTTTGGCAGGTGCAGTCATTATAAGTGGCACTTGCTTGCACGTATAAGTGTTATTACTTACCATGCACATGGTTATGTTTGGCTGGTGCAGTCATTATAAGTGGCACTTGCTTGCACGTATAAGTGTTATTACTTACCATGCACATGGTTATGTTTGGCTAGGGCAGTCATTATAAGTGGCACTTGCTTACACGTATAAGTGTTATTACTTACCATGGTATTCCAGGACTCTCCCAGCCCTGCCTAGCTCACTTCCATTAACACTCACATTACAGAATAACCAGTTGTAGCGATACGAGTAAATAGGGCTGTTAATGCTGAAACTTCGCCTGGAATCTCTCGGGACCCTCCAACGTCCCTCCATATGCCACCATTTGTAAGTGAGGTTGTTGGTTTGTGCTGGCAGCAGCTCACAGAAGATGGTCACTTTTTGGTAATATCTGAAAGGACCGCGGCTTGGCTCAGTTATGATTTTAACAGAAGATGCTGCAGCCTCAGCTCCGAACATCCACTCACTGGCAACTGCAATGTAAATAACAACAGATATCTGACTACACTCCATAGAAGTATATATGTCCATATCTAGGAGAGGCTCACCCAAACATATTGCAAGTATATATGTCCATATCTAGGAGAGGCTCACTCAAACATATTGCAAGTATATATGTCCATATCTAGGAGAGGCTCACCCAAACATATTGCAAGTATATATGTCCATATCTAGGAGAGACTCACCCAAACATATTGCAAGTATATATGTCCATATCTAGGAGAGGCTCATCCAAACATATTGCAAGTATATATGTCCATATCTAGGAGAGGCTCACCCAAACATATTGCAAGTATATATGTCCATATCTAGGAGAGGCTCACCCAAACATATTGCATATATATGTCCATATCTAGCAGAGGCTCACCCAAACATATTGCAAGTATAAATGCCCATATCTAGGAGAGGCTCACCCAAACATATTGCAAGTATAAATGCCCATATCTAGGAGAGGCTCACCCAAACATATTGCAAGTATATATGTCCATATCTAGGAGAGACTCACCCAAACATATTGCAAGTATATATGTCCATATCTAGGAGAGACTCACCCAAACATATTGCAAGTATATATGTCCATATCTAGGAGAGACTTACCCAAACATATTGCAAGTATATATGTCCATATCTAGGAGAGGCTCACCCAAACATATTGCAAGTATAAATGCCCATATCTAGGAGAGGCTCACCCAAACATATTGCAAGTATAAATGCCCATATCTAGGAGAGGCTCACCCAAACATATTGCAAGTATATATGTCCATATCTAGGAGAGACTCACCCAAACATATTGCAAGTATATATGTCCATATCTAGGAGAGACTCACTCAAACATATTGCAAGTATATATGTCCATATCTAGGAGAGACTCACCCAAACATATTGCAAGTATATATGTCCATATCTAGGAGAGACTCACCCAAACATATTGCAAGTATATATGTCCATATCTAGGAGAGGCTCACCCAAACATATTGCAAGTATATATGTCCATATCGGAGAGACTCACCCAAACATATTGCAAGTATATATGCCCATATCTAGGAGAGGCTCACCCAAACATATTGCAAGTATATATGTCCATATCTAGGAGAGACTCACCCAAACATATTGTAAGTATATATGTCCATATCTAGGAGAGACTCAGCCAAACATATTGCAAGTATATGTCCATATCTAGGAGAGGCTCGCCCAAACATATAGCAAGTATATATGTCCATATCTAGGAGAGGCTCACCCAAACATGTTGCAAGTATATTATTATGTCCATATCTAGGAGAGGCTCATCCAAACATATTGCAAGTATATATGTCCATATCTAGGAGAGACTCAGCCAAACATATTGCAAGTATATATGTCCATATCTAGGAGAGGCTCACCCAAACATATTGCAAGTATATATGTCCATATCTAGGAGAGACTCACCCAAACATATTGCAAGTATATATGCCCATATCCACCCAAACATATTGCAAGTATATATGTCCATATCTAGAAGAGACTCACCCAAACATATTGCAAGTATATATGTCCATATCTAGGAGAGGCTCACCCAAACATATTGCAAGTATATATGTCCATATCTAGGAGAGACTCACCCAGACATATTGCAAGTATATATGTCCATATCTAGGAGAGACTCACCCAAACATATTGGAAGTATATATGTCCATATCTAGGAGAGACTCACCCAAACATATTGCAAGTATATATGTCCATATCTAGGAGAGACTCACCCAAACATATTGCAAGTATATATGTCCATATCTAGGAGAGGTTCACCCAAACATATTGCAAGTATATATTATGTCCATATCGGAGAGACTCACCCAAACATATTGCAAGTATATATGTCCATATCTAGGAGAGACTCACCCAAACATATAGCAAGTATATATGTCCATATCTAGGAGAGGCTCACCCAAACATATTGCAAGTATATATGTCCATATCTAGGAGAGGCTCATCCAAACATATTGCAAGTATATATGTCCATATCTAGGAGAGACTCACCCAAACATATTGCAAGTATATATGTCCATATCTAAGAGAGGCTCATCCAAACATATTGCAAGTATATATGTCCATATCTAGGAGAGACTCAGCCAAACATATTGCAAGTATATATGTCCATATCTAGGAGAGACTCAGCCAAACATATTGCAAGTATATGTCCATATTTAGGAGAGGCTCACCCAAACATATAGCAAGTATATATGTCCATATCTAGGAGAGGCTCACCCAAACATATAGCAAGTATATATGTCCATATCTAGGAGAGGCTCACCCAAACATGTTGCAAGTATATATGTCCATATCTAGGAGAGGCTCATCCAAACATATTGCAAGTATATATGTCCATATCTAGGAAAGACTCACCCAAACATATTGCAAGTATATATGTCCATATCTAGGAGAGACTCACCCAAACATATTGCAAGTATATATGTCCATATCTAGGAGAGACTCACCCAAACATATTGCAAGTATATATGTCCATATCTAGGAGAGGCTCACCCAAACATATTGCAAGTATAAATGCCCATATCTAGGAGAGGCTCACCCAAACATATTGCAAGTATAAATGCCCATATCTAGGAGAGGCTCACCCAAACATATTGCAAGTATATATGTCCATATCTAGGAGAGACTCACCCAAACATATTGCAAGTATATATGTCCATATCTAGGAGAGGCTCACCCAAACATATTGCAAGTATATATGTCCATATCGGAGAGACTCACCCAAACATATTGCAAGTATATATGCCCATATCTAGGAGAGGCTCACCCAAACATATTGCAAGTATATATGTCCATATCTAGGAGAGACTCACCCAAACATATTGCAAGTATATATGTCCATATCTAGGAGAGACTCAGCCAAACATATTGCAAGTATATGTCCATATCTAGGAGAGGCTCACCCAAACATGTTGCAAGTATATTATTATGTCCATATCTAGGAGAGGCTCATCCAAACATATTGCAAGTATATATGTCCATATCTAGGAGAGACTCAGCCAAACATATTGCAAGTATATATGTCCATATCTAGGAGAGGCTCACCCAAACATATTGCAAGTATATATGTCCATATCTAGGAGAGACTCACCCAAACATATTGCAAGTATATATGCCCATATCCACCCAAACATATTGCAAGTATATATGTCCATATCTAGAAGAGACTCACCCAAACATATTGCAAGTATATGTCCATATCTAGGAGAGGCTCACCCAAACATATTGCAAGTAAACATATTGCAAGTATATATGTCCATATCTAGGAGAGGCTCACCCAAACATATTGCAAGTATATATGTCCATATCTAGGAGAGACTCACCCAAACATATTGCAAGTATATATGCCCATATCCACCCAAACATATTGCAAGTATATATGTCCATATCTAGAAGAGACTCACCCAAACATATTGCAAGTATATGTCCATATCTAGGAGAGGCTCACCCAAACATATTGCAAGTATATATGTCCATATCTAGGAGAGACTCACCCAGACATATTGCAAGTATATATGTCCATATCTAGGAGAGACTCACCCAAACATATTGCAAGTATATATGTCCATATCTAGGAGAGACTCACCCAAACATATTGCAAGTATATATGTCCATATCTAGGAGAGACTCACCCAAACATATTGCAAGTATATATGTCCATATCTAGGAGAGGCTCACCCAAACATATTGCAAGTATATATGTCCATATCGGAGAGACTCACCCAAACATATTGCAAGTATATATGCCCATATCTAGGAGAGGCTCACCCAAACATATAGCAAGTATATATGTCCATATCTAGGAGAGGCTCACCCAAACATATTGCAAGTATATATGTCCATATCTAGGAGAGGCTCATCCAAACATATTGCAAGTATATATGTCCATATCTAGGAGAGACTCACCCAAACATATTGCAAGTATATATGTCCATATCTAAGAGAGGCTCATCCAAACATATTGCAAGTATATATGTCCATATATAGGAGAGGCTCACCCAAACATGTTGCAAGTATATATGTCCATATCTAGGAGAGGCTCACCCAAACATATTGCAAGTATATATGTCCATATCTAGGAGAGACTCAGCCAAACATATTGCAAGTACATGTATATATGTCCATATCTAGGAGAGGCTCACCCAAACATATTGCAAGTATGTATGTCCATATCTAGGAGAGGCTCACCCAAACATATAGCAAGTATATATGTCCATATCTAGGAGAGGCTCACCCAAACATATTGCAAGTATATATGTCTATATCTAGGAGAGACTCACCCAAACATATTGCAAGTATATATGTCCATATCTAGGAGAGGCTCACCCAAACATATTGCAAGTATATATGTCCATATCTAGGAGAGGCTCACCCAAATATAGCAAGTATATATGTCCATATCTAGGAGAGGCTCACCCAAACATATTGCAAGTATATATGTCCATATCTAGGAGAGACTCACCCAAACATATTGCAAGTATATATGCCCATATCCACCCAAACATATTGCAAGTATATATGTCCATATCTAGAAGAGACTCACCCAAACATATTGCAAGTATATATGTCCATATCTAGTAGAGACTCACCCAAACATATTGCAAGTATATATGTCCATATCTAGGAGAGACTCACCCAAACATATTGCAAGTATATATGTCCATATCTAGGAGAGGCTCACCCAAACATATTGCAAGTATATATGTCCATATCGGAGAGACTCACCCAAACATATTGCAAGTATATATGCCCATATCTAGGAGAGGCTCACCCAAACATATTGCAAGTATATATGTCCATATCTAGGAGAGACTCACCCAAACATATTGTAAGTATATATGTCCATATCTAGGAGAGACTCAGCCAAACATATTGCAAGTATATGTCCATATCTAGGAGAGGCTCACCCAAACATATAGCAAGTATATATGTCCATATCTAGGAGAGGCTCACCCAAACATGTTGCAATTATATTATTATATCCATATCTAGGAGAGGCTCATCCAAACATATTGCAAGTATATATGTCCATATCTAGGAGAGACTCAGCCAAACATATTGCAAGTATATATGTCCATATCTAGGAGAGGCTCACCCAAACATATTGCAAGTATATATGTCCATATCTAGGAGAGACTCACCCAAACATATTGCAAGTATATATGCCCATATCCACCCAAACATATTGCAAGTATATATGTCCATATCTAGAAGAGACTCACCCAAACATATTGCAAGTATATATGTCCATATCTAGGAGAGGCTCACTCAAACATATTGCAAGTATATATGTCCATATCTAGGAGAGGCTCACCCAAACATATTGCAAGTATATATGTCCATATCTAGGAGAGACTCACCCAAACATATTGCAAGTATATATGTCCATATCTAGGAGAGGCTCATCCAAACATATTGCAAGTATATATGTCCATATCTAGGAGAGGCTCACCCAAACATATTGCAAGTATATATGTCCATATCTAGGAGAGGCTCACCCAAACATATTGCATATATATGTCCATATCTAGCAGAGGCTCACCCAAACATATTGCAAGTATAAATGCCCATATCTAGGAGAGGCTCACCCAAACATATTGCAAGTATAAATGCCCATATCTAGGAGAGGCTCACCCAAACATATTGCAAGTATATATGTCCATATCTAGGAGAGACTCACCCAAACATATTGCAAGTATATATGTCCATATCTAGGAGAGACTCACCCAAACATATTGCAAGTATATATGTCCATATCTAGGAGAGACTTACCCAAACATATTGCAAGTATATATGTCCATATCTAGGAGAGGCTCACCAAACATATTGCAAGTATAAATGCCTATATCTAGGAGAGGCTCACCCAAACATATTGCAAGTATAAATGCCCATATCTAGGAGAGGCTCACCCAAACATATTGCAAGTATATATGTCCATATCTAGGAGAGACTCACCCAAACATATTGCAAGTATATATGTCCATATCTAGGAGAGACTCACTCAAACATATTGCAAGTATATATGTCCATATCTAGGAGAGACTCACCCAAACATATTGCAAGTATATATGTCCATATCTAGGAGAGACTCACCCAAACATATTGCAAGTATATATGTCCATATCTAGGAGAGGCTCACCCAAACATATTGCAAGTATATATGTCCATATCGGAGAGACTCACCCAAACATATTGCAAGTATATATGCCCATATCTAGGAGAGGCTCACCCAAACATATTGCAAGTATATATGTCCATATCTAGGAGAGACTCACCCAAACATATTGTAAGTATATATGTCCATATCTAGGAGAGACTCAGCCAAACATATTGCAAGTATATGTCCATATCTAGGAGAGGCTCACCCAAACATATAGCAAGTATATATGTCCATATCTAGGAGAGGCTCACCCAAACATGTTGCAAGTATATTATTATGTCCATATCTAGGAGAGGCTCATCCAAACATATTGCAAGTATATATGTCCATATCTAGGAGAGACTCAGCCAAACATATTGCAAGTATATATGTCCATATCTAGGAGAGGCTCACCCAAACATATTGCAAGTATATATGTCCATATCTAGGAGAGACTCACCCAAACATATTGCAAGTATATATGCCCATATCCACCCAAACATATTGCAAGTATATATGTCCATATCTAGAAGAGACTCACCCAAACATATTGCAAGTATATATGTCCATATCTAGGAGAGGCTCACCCAAACATATTGCAAGTATATATGTCCATATCTAGGAGAGACTCACCCAGACATATTGCAAGTATATATGTCCATATCTAGGAGAGACTCACCCAAACATATTGGAAGTATATATGTCCATATCTAGGAGAGACTCACCCAAACATATTGCAAGTATATATGTCCATATCTAGGAGAGACTCACCCAAACATATTGCAAGTATATATGTCCATATCTAGGAGAGGTTCACCCAAACATATTGCAAGTATATATTATGTCCATATCGGAGAGACTCACCCAAACATATTGCAAGTATATATGTCCATATCTAGGAGAGACTCACCCAAACATATAGCAAGTATATATGTCCATATCTAGGAGAGGCTCACCCAAACATATTGCAAGTATATATGTCCATATCTAGGAGAGGCTCATCCAAACATATTGCAAGTATATATGTCCATATCTAGGAGAGACTCACCCAAACATATTGCAAGTATATATGTCCATATCTAAGAGAGGCTCATCCAAACATATTGCAAGTATATATGTCCATATCTAGGAGAGACTCAGCCAAACATATTGCAAGTATATATGTCCATATCTAGGAGAGACTCAGCCAAACATATTGCAAGTATATGTCCATATTTAGGAGAGGCTCACCCAAACATATAGCAAGTATATATGTCCATATCTAGGAGAGGCTCACCCAAACATATAGCAAGTATATATGTCCATATCTAGGAGAGGCTCACCCAAACATGTTGCAAGTATATATGTCCATATCTAGGAGAGGCTCACCCAAACATATTGCAAGTATATATGTCCATATCGGAGAGACTCACCCAAACATATTGCAAGTATATATGCCCATATCTAGGAGAGGCTCACCCAAACATATTGCAAGTATATATGTCCATATCTAGGAGAGACTCACCCAAACATATTGTAAGTATATATGTCCATATCTAGGAGAGACTCAGCCAAACATATTGCAAGTATATGTCCATATCTAGGAGAGGCTCACCCAAACATATAGCAAGTATATATGTCCATATCTAGGAGAGGCTCACCCAAACATGTTGCAAGTATATTATTATGTCCATATCTAGGAGAGGCTCATCCAAACATATTGCAAGTATATATGTCCATATCTAGGAGAGACTCAGCCAAACATATTGCAAGTATATATGTCCATATCTAGGAGAGGCTCACCCAAACATATTGCAAGTATATATGTCCATATCTAGGAGAGACTCACCCAAACATATTGCAAGTATATATGCCCATATCCACCCAAACATATTGCAAGTATATATGTCCATATCTAGAAGAGACTCACCCAAACATATTGCAAGTATATATGTCCATATCTAGGAGAGGCTCACCCAAACATATTGCAAGTATATATGTCCATATCTAGGAGAGACTCACCCAGACATATTGCAAGTATATATGTCCATATCTAGGAGAGACTCACCCAAACATATTGGAAGTATATATGTCCATATCTAGGAGAGACTCACCCAAACATATTGCAAGTATATATGTCCATATCTAGGAGAGACTCACCCAAACATATTGCAAGTATATATGTCCATATCTAGGAGAGGTTCACCCAAACATATTGCAAGTATATATTATGTCCATATCGGAGAGACTCACCCAAACATATTGCAAGTATATATGTCCATATCTAGGAGAGACTCACCCAAACATATAGCAAGTATATATGTCCATATCTAGGAGAGGCTCACCCAAACATATTGCAAGTATATATGTCCATATCTAGGAGAGGCTCATCCAAACATATTGCAAGTATATATGTCCATATCTAGGAGAGACTCACCCAAACATATTGCAAGTATATATGTCCATATCTAAGAGAGGCTCATCCAAACATATTGCAAGTATATATGTCCATATCTAGGAGAGACTCAGCCAAACATATTGCAAGTATATATGTCCATATCTAGGAGAGACTCAGCCAAACATATTGCAAGTATATGTCCATATTTAGGAGAGGCTCACCCAAACATATAGCAAGTATATATGTCCATATCTAGGAGAGGCTCACCCAAACATATAGCAAGTATATATGTCCATATCTAGGAGAGGCTCACCCAAACATGTTGCAAGTATATATGTCCATATCTAGGAGAGGCTCATCCAAACATATTGCAAGTATATATGTCCATATCTAGGAAAGACTCACCCAAACATATTGCAAGTATATATGTCCATATCTAGGAGAGACTCACCCAAACATATTGCAAGTATATATGTCCATATCTAGGAGAGACTCACCCAAACATATTGCAAGTATATATGTCCATATCTAGGAGAGGCTCACCCAAACATATTGCAAGTATAAATGCCCATATCTAGGAGAGGCTCACCCAAACATATTGCAAGTATAAATGCCCATATCTAGGAGAGGCTCACCCAAACATATTGCAAGTATATATGTCCATATCTAGGAGAGACTCACCCAAACATATTGCAAGTATATATGTCCATATCTAGGAGAGGCTCACCCAAACATATTGCAAGTATATATGTCCATATCGGAGAGACTCACCCAAACATATTGCAAGTATATATGCCCATATCTAGGAGAGGCTCACCCAAACATATTGCAAGTATATATGTCCATATCTAGGAGAGACTCACCCAAACATATTGCAAGTATATATGTCCATATCTAGGAGAGACTCAGCCAAACATATTGCAAGTATATGTCCATATCTAGGAGAGGCTCACCCAAACATGTTGCAAGTATATTATTATGTCCATATCTAGGAGAGGCTCATCCAAACATATTGCAAGTATATATGTCCATATCTAGGAGAGACTCAGCCAAACATATTGCAAGTATATATGTCCATATCTAGGAGAGGCTCACCCAAACATATTGCAAGTATATATGTCCATATCTAGGAGAGACTCACCCAAACATATTGCAAGTATATATGCCCATATCCACCCAAACATATTGCAAGTATATATGTCCATATCTAGAAGAGACTCACCCAAACATATTGCAAGTATATGTCCATATCTAGGAGAGGCTCACCCAAACATATTGCAAGTATATATGTCCATATCTAGGAGAGACTCACCCAGACATATTGCAAGTATATATGTCCATATCTAGGAGAGACTCACCCAAACATATTGCAAGTATATATGTCCATATCTAGGAGAGACTCACCCAAACATATTGCAAGTATATATGTCCATATCTAGGAGAGACTCACCCAAACATATTGCAAGTATATATGTCCATATCTAGGAGAGGCTCACCCAAACATATTGCAAGTATATATGTCCATATCGGAGAGACTCACCCAAACATATTGCAAGTATATATGCCCATATCTAGGAGAGGCTCACCCAAACATATAGCAAGTATATATGTCCATATCTAGGAGAGGCTCACCCAAACATATTGCAAGTATATATGTCCATATCTAGGAGAGGCTCATCCAAACATATTGCAAGTATATATGTCCATATCTAGGAGAGACTCACCCAAACATATTGCAAGTATATATGTCCATATCTAAGAGAGGCTCATCCAAACATATTGCAAGTATATATGTCCATATATAGGAGAGGCTCACCCAAACATGTTGCAAGTATATATGTCCATATCTAGGAGAGGCTCACCCAAACATATTGCAAGTATATATGTCCATATCTAGGAGAGACTCAGCCAAACATATTGCAAGTATATATGTCCATATCTAGGAGAGGCTCACCCAAACATATTGCAAGTATGTATGTCCATATCTAGGAGAGGCTCACCCAAACATATAGCAAGTATATATGTCCATATCTAGGAGAGGCTCACCCAAACATATTGCAAGTATATATGTCTATATCTAGGAGAGACTCACCCAAACATATTGCAAGTATATATGTCCATATCTAGGAGAGGCTCACCCAAACATATTGCAAGTATATATGTCCATATCTAGGAGAGGCTCACCCAAATATAGCAAGTATATATGTCCATATCTAGGAGAGGCTCACCCAAACATATTGCAAGTATATATGTCCATATCTAGGAGAGACTCACCCAAACATATTGCAAGTATATATGCCCATATCCACCCAAACATATTGCAAGTATATATGTACATATCTAGAAGAGACTCACCCAAACATATTGCAAGTATATATGTCCATATCTAGTAGAGACTCACCCAAACATATTGCAAGTATATATGTCCATATCTAGGAGAGACTCACCCAAACATATTGCAAGTATATATGTCCATATCTAGGAGAGGCTCACCCAAACATATTGCAAGTATATATGTCCATATCGGAGAGACTCACCCAAACATATTGCAAGTATATATGCCCATATCTAGGAGAGGCTCACCCAAACATATTGCAAGTATATATGTCCATATCTAGGAGAGACTCACCCAAACATATTGTAAGTATATATGTCCATATCTAGGAGAGACTCAGCCAAACATATTGCAAGTATATGTCCATATCTAGGAGAGGCTCACCCAAACATATAGCAAGTATATATGTCCATATCTAGGAGAGGCTCACCCAAACATGTTGCAAGTATATTATTATGTCCATATCTAGGAGAGGCTCATCCAAACATATTGCAAGTATATATGTCCATATCTAGGAGAGACTCAGCCAAACATATTGCAAGTATATATGTCCATATCTAGGAGAGGCTCACCCAAACATATTGCAAGTATATATGTCCATATCTAGGAGAGACTCACCCAAACATATTGCAAGTATATATGCCCATATCCACCCAAACATATTGCAAGTATATATGTCCATATCTAGAAGAGACTCACCCAAACATATTGCAAGTATATATGTCCATATCTAGGAGAGGCTCACCCAAACATATTGCAAGTATATATGTCCATATCTAGGAGAGACTCACCCAGACATATTGCAAGTATATATGTCCATATCTAGGAGAGACTCACCCAAACATATTGGAAGTATATATGTCCATATCTAGGAGAGACTCACCCAAACATATTGCAAGTATATATGTCCATATCTAGGAGAGACTCACCCAAACATATTGCAAGTATATATGTCCATATCTAGGAGAGGTTCACCCAAACATATTGCAAGTATATATTATGTCCATATCGGAGAGACTCACCCAAACATATTGCAAGTATATATGTCCATATCTAGGAGAGACTCACCCAAACATATAGCAAGTATATATGTCCATATCTAGGAGAGGCTCACCCAAACATATTGCAAGTATATATGTCCATATCTAGGAGAGGCTCATCCAAACATATTGCAAGTATTTATGTCCATATCTAGGAGAGACTCACCCAAACATATTGCAAGTATATATGTCCATATCTAAGAGAGGCTCATCCAAACATATTGCAAGTATATATGTCCATATCTAGGAGAGACTCAGCCAAACATATTGCAAGTATATATGTCCATATCTAGGAGAGACTCAGCCAAACATATTGCAAGTATATGTCCATATTTAGGAGAGGCTCACCCAAACATATAGCAAGTATATATGTCCATATCTAGGAGAGGCTCACCCAAACATATAGCAAGTATATATGTCCATATCTAGGAGAGGCTCACCCAAACATGTTGCAAGTATATATGTGACAGGCTCTGGGAAAAGGGCCCACTTCGCGCAGATATTGAAATTGAGATACAACCTAAAACAATGCCTAGGCCAAAATTTTATAAAATCCATTTTATTAGCTTATAAGTATCTATTATCTTTTAGCTAACTTTCTGTGAAGTTTGATGACCTAAAAGCGTCTGCTTCTTGCCGAGCGTAGCCTTAGAAAACTCGGACTCAATTCTTCTCTACGCGTAACCGAGATTGAGTAGATGGTGTAGACTAATTAACTGAACTGTTATTAATAATTATTAACCGATTATACGCGGTATTAATTAATTCATGTGTTAACAATTTTTTTTGTATGAAAAAAAAAAAAAAAAAGATTGAAGTTTAACTGCCGGCGGAAGAATACTACGTGCACACGGAAGTATGGGAGTTACCCGCGCGCCTTTATAACTCGTTACCACAGTAACAACAGCTGCAGAATGACTTTTCAAACTAGTGCTAGAGAAGCTGCTAGAGCTGTGAATGGTTTGCTTCACTTTGTGAGAAAGACCAACAACCCTTGCTGGATATCTTACAAGACTACTTCAACACTCCTTTTGAAGGAGAAATGGACAGTGATGATGTGACTGGAGCAGCAAATCATGGTAAGTTTAGTGAAGACATAGGTGTGTCCATAGCCAAAAAATAATAATAAAATCATACTACTGAATAGCTGAATAGCAAAATATACACTGTATTGACAAAAAAAAATTATTTAGGAGTAATGTGGAGTAATGTGTTGGAATTATAGTACATCTGTGTGCATACTATTTACAGAGACAGAACTTTTGTGCAATAGCAGAGTGGTAGAGGTTGGCGAGATGGGTGTGGAGGAGATCAGTGAGGATGAAGAAATTGAGGAGGAAGATTTGGACCGTGATGAGCAAGTGAGTGAAGCCCTGGAGAATCTTCACATGATTGATGGCATCGAACCAACTCTTTCCGACATCGAGGAAAATAAGCAAGTTGGAGATTTCTTGGATGCTGGATGTGGTTGTCGTCTTCGTGATGGGGGAAGTTTCTCTCTCCCATTTTCCTTGACAGCATGTCTTTGATTTCGCTCACACTGCAATTCCCAGACACACAATGAGTTGGACATCTTGCTTGGGCAGCTCATGGCTACCTCAAATTCGATGGAGATGGTTCGGCATTCACTGTTGAGTCGACAGAAAAAGTACACAAAATATTACCATCAGGGGCAACCAGTGTGTCCTTCCATGTTTCGTTACCTTCACACTGTTGGCGAGAAACGAATGAAGAACTTGGTGACACACTTCAAGGACAATGGGCTTGCACCACGTGTCCATGGAAACACCAGGCGTCTTCCTCACAATGCCCTTGCATTTGCTTAGGTAGAGTTTATTGTCAGATTCTTACTAAACTCTGCTGATCAGAATGGCCTGCTCCTTCCTGGTCGCATACCAGGTTATAGCAGATCTGACATCAAGCTGCTACCTTCTAGCATGTCCAAGAGAGGGATCCGGAGGGTGTATTGTGAAGCTGCTAACTCCACACCCTGTGCATGTCCTGCTGCATACTCCACCTTCAATAAGCTCTGGCAGTCACTGCTTCCATCCATTATTATTATGAAACCTATGTCTGACTTGTGCTGGCAATGCCAACAGAACAGTACAGCTATCCTCCGAGCTGCTAACTGTCCTGATGTGGAGAAATGTGCTACTATAAAAGCAGCAGAAGAGCACCTTCAAATTGTGCAGCTGGAAAGGTCGTTCTACAAAACCACCTGTGACGAGTGCTGGCGAGAAGTCCGGGAGTACTTCACCTGAAGATGAGAAGGATAGTACCTGTCCTTTGCCAGCTGTCCCCAAGCCTTCCAGCACTCCCTCCTCACCAACTGGTAATCAGAATAAAGAGGATTATCTTCCCTCTGCCAAGAAACACACTTGTATGATCTGCAGAAAGGAGGGACATAACAGTAGATCAGCAACAATAAGTCTTTAACCAATGTTGTTGTAACACTGTATAATAATAATTATTCTTGTCCTACTTTTTATCTAATAATAGTTTGTTCTAACAACAAAAGAGAGAAAACTGGGTTAGGACAAGTAGCCGGCTTACTGCTGACCTGAAACTAAGTTTAATAAACACTAACTGTAGGCTAGAAACAAGTTAACTATGGGCTTGAAACTAAACACTAACTATGGGCTAAATAAATAAAGGTTAACTGTGGGCTAGAAAACAAGTTAAACAAAGGCTACCTGTGAACAAAGGCTAACTGTGGGCTAGAAAACAAGTTAAATAAAGGCTAACTGTGGGCTAGAAAACAAGTTAAATAAAGGCTAACTGTGGGCTAGAAAACAAGTTAAACAAAGGCTAACTGTGGGTTAGAAAAGAAGTTCAATAAAGGCTAACTGTGGGCTAGAAAACAAGTTAAATAAAGGCTAACTGTGGGCTAGAAAACAAGTTAAATAAAGGCTAACTATGGGCTAGAAAACAGGTTAAATAAAGGCTAACTGTGGGCTAGAAAACGAGTTAAACAAAGGCTACCTGTGAACAAAGGCTAACTGTAGGATAGAAATCAAGTTAAACAAAGGCTAACTGTGGGCTTCTTAGAAAACAAGTTAAACAAAGGCCAACTGTGAGCTAGAGAACAAGTTAAACAAAAAAGTTACAGTTGGTGGGCTAGTACTATCTCTCACCTGCTTTTCCTCCCAAGAATAGCTGCTTGATTCATGGAGGCACGAAGTTTTGGGGGGCTCTAGTGGTGTTCTAAGTCCTTGGCTGCGCCGTGGAAGCGAAGAAAAGCTCCTCCAAGAAGTGTGTGACTTCTCCACGAACTATGAAGGGCGTATCTTGTAGAATCACGTGCTACCTCAAAACGCGTAACGCGGAAGATTACGGAAATAGAAAAATTCCCAGTAAGTAAACATTGAAAGACCGTTTTCATGGAATTATGGCCTTGTACTTAGCTGTGTTAGATCGGTCGTAGCTCAGCAAACCAACTAGCTATGGTGACGCTTCTTAGACCATTTTGAAGGTAATAAGGTGTGCTATATCTTAGTGCCAATAACTCAAATTTTATATCTTGCGCGAAGTGGGCCCTTTTCGCAGAGCCTGTCACATATGTCCATATCTAGGAGAGGCTCATCCAAACATATTGCAAGTATATATGTCCATATCTAGGAGAGACTCACCCAAACATATTGCAAGTATATATGTCCATATCTAGGAGAGACTCACCCAAACATATTGCAAGTATATATGTCCATATCTAGGAGAGGCTCACCCAAACATATTGCAAGTATAAATGCCCATATCTAGGAGAGGCTCACCCAAACATATTGCAAGTATAAATGCCCATATCTAGGAGAGGCTCACCCAAACATATTGCAAGTATATATGTCCATATCTAGGAGAGACTCACCCAAACATATTGCAAGTATATATGTCCATATCTAGGAGAGGCTCACCCAAACATATTGCAAGTATATATGTCCATATCGGAGAGACTCACCCAAACATATTGCAAGTATATATGCCCATATCTAGGAGAGGCTCACCCAAACATATTGCAAGTATATATGTCCATATCTAGGAGAGACTCACCCAAACATATTGCAAGTATATATGTCCATATCTAGGAGAGACTCAGCCAAACATATTGCAAGTATATGTCCATATCTAGGAGAGGCTCACCCAAACATGTTGCAAGTATATTATTATGTCCATATCTAGGAGAGGCTCATCCAAACATATTGCAAGTATATATGTCCATATCTAGGAGAGACTCAGCCAAACATATTGCAAGTATATATGTCCATATCTAGGAGAGGCTCACCCAAACATATTGCAAGTATATATGTCCATATCTAGGAGAGACTCACCCAAACATATTGCAAGTATATATGCCCATATCCACCCAAACATATTGCAAGTATATATGTCCATATCTAGAAGAGACTCACCCAAACATATTGCAAGTATATGTCCATATCTAGGAGAGGCTCACCCAAACATATTGCAAGTATATATGTCCATATCTAGGAGAGACTCACCCAGACATATTGCAAGTATATATGTCCATATCTAGGAGAGACTCACCCAAACATATTGCAAGTATATATGTCCATATCTAGGAGAGACTCACCCAAACATATTGCAAGTATATATGTCCATATCTAGGAGAGACTCACCCAAACATATTGCAAGTATATATGTCCATATCTAGGAGAGGCTCACCCAAACATATTGCAAGTATATATGTCCATATCGGAGAGACTCACCCAAACATATTGCAAGTATATATGCCCATATCTAGGAGAGGCTCACCCAAACATATAGCAAGTATATATGTCCATATCTAGGAGAGGCTCACCCAAACATATTGCAAGTATATATGTCCATATCTAGGAGAGGCTCATCCAAACATATTGCAAGTATATATGTCCATATCTAGGAGAGACTCACCCAAACATATTGCAAGTATATATGTCCATATCTAAGAGAGGCTCATCCAAACATATTGCAAGTATATATGTCCATATATAGGAGAGGCTCACCCAAACATGTTGCAAGTATATATGTCCATATCTAGGAGAGGCTCACCCAAACATATTGCAAGTATATATGTCCATATCTAGGAGAGACTCAGCCAAACATATTGCAAGTATATATGTCCATATCTAGGAGAGGCTCACCCAAACATATTGCAAGTATGTATGTCCATATCTAGGAGAGGCTCACCCAAACATATAGCAAGTATATATGTCCATATCTAGGAGAGGCTCACCCAAACATATTGCAAGTATATATGTCTATATCTAGGAGAGACTCACCCAAACATATTGCAAGTATATATGTCCATATCTAGGAGAGGCTCACCCAAACATATTGCAAGTATATATGTCCATATCTAGGAGAGGCTCACCCAAATATAGCAAGTATATATGTCCATATCTAGGAGAGGCTCACCCAAACATATTGCAAGTATATATGTCCATATCTAGGAGAGACTCACCCAAACATATTGCAAGTATATATGCCCATATCCACCCAAACATATTGCAAGTATATATGTCCATATCTAGAAGAGACTCACCCAAACATATTGCAAGTATATATGTCCATATCTAGTAGAGGCTCACCCAAACATATTGCAAGTATATATGTCCATATCTAGGAGAGACTCACCCAGACATATTGCAAGTATATGTCCATATCTTGGAGAGACTCACCCAAATATATTGCAAGTATATATGTCCATATCTAGGAGAGACTCACCCAAACATATTGCAAGTATATATGTCCATATCTAGGAGAGACTCACCCAAACATATTGCAAGTGTATATGCCCATATCCACCCAAACATATTACAAGTATATATGTCCATATCTAGGAGAGACTCACCCAAACATATTGCAAGTATATATGTCCATATCTAGGAGGGGCTCACCCAAACATATTGCAAGTATATATGTCCATATCTAGGAGAGACTCAGCCAAACATATTGCAAGTAATGTCCATATCTAGGAGAGGCTCACCCAAACATATAGCAAGTATATATGTCCATATCTAGGAGAGGCTCATCCAAACATGTTGCAAGTATATATGTCCATATCTAGGAGAGGCTCATCCAAACATATTGCAAGTATATATGTCCATATCTAGGAGAGACTCAGCCAAACATATTGCAAGTATATATGTCCATATCTAGGAGAGGCTCACCCAAACATATTGCAAGTATATATGTCCATATCGGAGAGACTCACCCAAACATATTGCAAGTATATATGCCCATATCTAGGAGAGGCTCACCCAAACATATAGCAAGTATATATGTCCATATCTAGGAGAGGCTCACCCAAACATATTGCAAGTATATATGTCCATATCTAGGAGAGGCTCATCCAAACATATTGCAAGTATATATGTCCATATCTAGGAGAGACTCAGCCAAACATATTGCAAGTATATATGTCCATATCTAGGAGAGGCTCACCCAAACATATTGCAAGTATATATGTCCATATCTAGGAGAGACACACCCAAACATATTGCAAGTATATATGCCCATATCCACCCAAACATATTGCAAGTATATATGTCCATATCTAGAAGAGACTCACCCAAACATATTGCAAGTCCATATCTAGGAGAGGCTCACCCAAACATATTGCAAGTATATATGTCCATATCTAGAAGAGACTCACCCAAACATATTGCAAGTCCATATCTAGAAGAGACTCACCCAAACATATTGCAAGTCCATATCTAGGAGAGACTCACCCAAACATATTGCAAGTATATATGTCCATCCAAACATATTGCAAGTATATATGTCCATATCTAGGAGAGACTCACCCAAACATATTGCAAGTCCATATGTAGAAGAGACTCACCCAAACATATTGCAAGTCCATATCTAGGAGAGACTCACCCAAACATATTGCAAGTATATATGTCCATCCAAACATATTGCAAGTATATATGTCCATATCTAGGAGAGACTCACCCAAACATATTGCAAGTATATATGTCCATATCTAGGAGAGGCTCACCCAAACATATTGCAAGTATATATGTCCATATCGGAGAGACTCACCCAAACATATTGCAAGTATATATGTCCATATCTAGGAGAGACTCACCCAAACATATTGCAAGTATATATGTCCATATCTAGGAGAGGCTCACTCAAACATATTGCAAGTATATATGTCCATATCTAGGAGAGACCCACCCAAACATATTGCAAGTATATATGTCCATATCTAGGAGAGGCTCACTCAAACATATTGCAAGTATATATGTCCATATCTAGGAGAGGCTCACCCAAACATATTGCAAGTATATATGTCCATATCTAGGAGAGGCTCACCCAAACATATTGCAAGTATATATGTCCATATCTAGGAGAGACTCACCCAAACATATTGCAAGTGTATATGCCATATCCACCCAAACATATTACAAGTATATATGTCCATATCTAGGAGAGACTCACCCAAACAGATTGCAAGTATATATGTCCATATCTAGGAGGGGCTCACCCAAACATATTGCAAGT
Source organism: Cladorhizidae sp. MBARI D1340-BT2 (assembly GCA_028752905.1). Classification (NCBI taxonomy): domain Eukaryota; kingdom Metazoa; phylum Porifera; class Demospongiae; order Poecilosclerida; family Cladorhizidae; species Cladorhizidae sp. MBARI D1340-BT2. Next base: position 19,625,211 of record JAQNBH010000003.1, on the reverse strand, counting down.
ATATATGTCCATATCTAGGAGAGACTCACCCAAACATAATTATTGCAAGTATATATGTCCATATCTCTGAGAGACTCACCCAAACATATTGCAAGTATATATGTCCATATCTAAGAGAGACTCACCGAAACATATTGCAAGTATATATGTCCATATCTAGGAGAGACTCACCCAAACATATTGCAAGTGTATATGCCCATATACACCCAAACATATTGCAAGTACATGTATATATGTCCATATCTAGGAGAGACTCACCCAAACATATTGCAAGTATATATGTCCATATCTAGGAGAGGCTCACACAAACATATTGCAAGTATATATCAACTCACCCCAAAATATTGCAAGAAGATGAAGCACAAACATTCTGAACAGCTCACAGATAGACAACTCTAAAATGAGGTGGAACTCTTATTTGCTGCACAGATGCACTGACCAGCCAGCACTCTCGCCTGAATTTATGTCCGGCTATTTCCTGGTTCAGCCATGCCCAGCAGATGAGTTGTGAGGTGAGGGGAGGGGCCTGACTTGTGGAAGAGTTGCAGTATCAGTAATGCCTTTAGATTACTCAACCTCATCTTAATTAGCCGTTGCCATGACACTAGCCCACCTCATTCTCGCATAATTGTTGAGGTCAGAATTAGCTAACCTACACAAGTACTGAAATGCAGATCATGTATTACACAATAACTACAATAGTCATCGTGCGGGGAGGGGGCGTGGCTGAGTATGAGCTTGCTGATGCTCTAATGTAGACCTGCTTCTAACTTCATCTCCACCAAGACTAGCTATGTCACCATCAATCCCTATGCAGCCTACCACACAGTGCTAGTCCACCTGTTCCTCACCACTTATACACAGTATTACATATAGTATGCAGCCTACCACACAGTGCTAGTCCACCTGTTCCTCACCACTTATACACAGTATTACATATAGTATGCACCCTACCACACAGTGCTAGTCCACCTGTTCCTTACCACTTATACACAGTATTACATATAGTATGTGTCCATCAGCAGGTGTGTGTGTGTATTGGATGAAGTGGTGTCCATCAGCAGGTGTGTGTGTGTATTGGATGAAGTGGGGTCCATCAGCAGGTGTGTGTGTGTATTGGATGAAGTGTTGTCCATCAGCAAGTGTGTGTGTGTATTGGATGAAGTGGTGTCCATCAGCAGGTGTGTGTGTGTATTGGATGAAGTGGTGTCTATCAGCAGGTGTGTGTGTGTATTGGATGAAGTGGTGGCCATCAGCAGATGTGTGTGTGTATTGGATGAAGTGGTGTCCATCAGCAGGTGTGTGTGTGTGTGTATTGGATGAAGTGGTGTCCATCAGCAGGTGTGTGTGTGTATTGGATGAAGTGGTGTCCATCAGCAGGTGTGTGTGTGTATTGGATGAAGTGGTGTCCATCAGCAGGTGTGTGTGTGTGTGTGTATTGGATGAAGTGATGTCCATCAGCAGTGTGTATTGGATGAAGTGGTGTCCATCAGCAGGTGTGTGTGTATTGGATGAAGTGGTGGCCATCAGCAGGTGTGTGTGTGTATTGGATGAAGTGGTATCCATCAGCAGATGTGTGTGTGTGTATTGGATGAAGTGGTGTCCATCAGCAGGTGTGTGTGTGTATTGGATGAAGTGGTATCCATCAGCAGGTGTGTGTGTGTGTGTGTGTATTGGATGAAGTGGTGGTCATCAGCAGGTGTGTGTGTGTATTGGATGAAGTGGTGGCCATCAGCAGGTGTGTGTGTGTATTGGATGAAGTGGTGGCCATCAGCAGGTGTGTGTGTGTATTGGATGAAGTGGTATCCATCAGCAGATGTGTGTGTGTGTATTGGATGAAGTGGTGTCCATCAGCAGGTGTGTGTGTGTATTGGATGAAGTGGTATCCATCAGCAGGTGTGTGTGTGTGTGTGTGTGTGTATTGGATGAAGTGGTGGTCATCAGCAGGTGTGTGTGTGTATTGGATGAAGTGGTGGCCATCAGCAGGTGTGTGTGTGTATTGGATGAAGTGGTGTCTATCAGCAGGTGTGTGTGTGTATTGGATGAAGTGGTGTCCATCAGCAGGTGTGTGTGTGTATTGGATGAAGTGGTGGCCATCAGCAGGTGTGTGTGTGTATTGGATGAAGTGGTGGCCATCAGCAGGTGTGTGTGTATTGGATGAAGTGGTGGCCATCAGCAGGTGTGTGTGTGTACTTCTTAATGGTGAGCACAGGATTTCCTCTTTACACTCAAACATTTAAAGACTTCTTTTATGAATTTTAGAGAGGTAAACATAATAATCGTGTCCCATTATTATATATTACATGCTGTGGCTAGTTGATGGTGGCAGAGACCCGGCCTGGAGAGTGGCCATCACAACACCACATGAAGCTAACTTAACCTTACCATATTAGTACGGAATAAAAAATTAGTTGAAGGAGGGACTTCAGTTAGCATCGGGAGGGGCTTCAGTTATGATTGGGAGCGATTAAGTTAGCAAATGTTGGCAATGGCTTCAGTTAGTATTGGCTGTATTGCTGCTGGGGCAGAGTGCTTCCTTAGAACAGAGACTTGCAGCTGCTGCAACCTAAATATTAAATGCACTGCACATGTAGCAGGCACTTCAAACACTTAACAGTTGTGTGCATGTAGCAACTTCAATCCTTAACAGTTGTGTGCATGTAGCAGGCATTTCAAACACTTAACAGTTGTGTGCATGTAGCAGGCACTTCAAACCTTAACAGTTGTGTGCATGTAGCAGGCACATCAAACACTTAATTAATTAATTTAAGGGGGGACTACACCTGAAACCACCAAAATTTGAACGCATTTTTGTCGCCATCATAACTTTCCCTCCCTTTCTTCTGTGAAGATACTTTTGATACCAACTTGTTGCTCATTCTGTGTGCTTTAAGATGATATGTGAAATGTCTCTATAGGCACATTTTCTTATAGAAGATACATCCAAAAAGGCAAGGGTCACTCCAAAAATTGCACCCTCCAAACCGCGGCGAGGATATTTCCAAAGTGCCTGGTCTACAGATGCCCAAATTTGGTTTGTAGCTTACCAAGACATTTAGCTGTGATATAACAGAGGCATATTTTTCAACACATCTCCTGTTCATTAGTTCTAAGGCATTTCATTTCCAACCACACAAAATAAACGCAAAATCTGTGACAGTCACCTCTTCTAATCACCATAACTCGGCAATGCTTCAAGTTAAAAAAAATATCAAACCGTTAAATCACAGATCACTAAAAGAGCTCTCAAATGAATCCTCAAATATTGAAATTCAGTCAAGTGTGGCAAAGTTATGTTCGCCGCAAAATCAGAACAAAATAGTTTTTCAAAATTCCTGGCAATATGTGTTGAAAGAGGGGCAGTTGCATTTTTGGGGGGAGAGTGACCCACATGTATTTCCCCCCTTTTTTCTTCTTGCGGTTACCACTTTATAACTCCATAGATTCCGTAAACTTCATGGTATGGACTTGATATATAGCTCAAAAGATAGGTCTCTCTTTGTGCTCTCTGTTGATACTAAAATATTTTTCATATTTATAACTATAGCCAAGTTAAAGGAGCTACAAGTGGAGGGAACCTCAAAAACCTGAATGCCTGAACTAGCAGCATAAATATCTCCTGATTGCCAAGTGCTAGAGAGTTGAAAAATTAGCACCAGTGGCTAGAGGAAGCCCTACCCTATTCAATGAGTGTTTTTATTATGCGTTAAAATGTAAGTACGTGGTCTAGCGCGCGGGTGGAAAATGAATTTTAAAACTCATTTTCCACCCGCGCGCTTGACCACGTACTTACATTTTAGCGCCTTATGAAAACACTCATTGAATAGAGTAGGGCTTCCTCTAGCTAATTTCAGCACTTGGCAATCTGGAGATGCCAGTTTAGGCATTCAGGTTTTTGAGTTTCCCTCTAGGCTATAGTTATACCTATGAAAAATATTTTAGTATCAACAGAGAGCACAAAGAGAGATCTATCTTTTGAGCTATATATCAAGTCCATACCATGAAGTTTACAGAATCTACGGAGCTATAAAGTGGTAACCACAAGTTTATTTGTTTTAATATAAAAAATGCTGCTGTCCCCCCATTTAGTGTTCCTTGTTGGTTTCTCTTCAAATCAATGAGAAATTGCATGGACAAAAACCATCATAACTTTGAAAAGGAGCATCCAATAGCTCTAAAACTTTAGTTGGCTAGTAGATATGTACAGCAACAGTTTGAACAGATTTAAAAAAATAATAAAAAACTCCAAAGTTTTTCAGGTGTAGTCCCCCCTTTTAACAGTTGTGTGCATGTAGCAGGCACTTCAAACACTTAACAGTTGTGTGCATGTAGCAGGCACTTCAAATACTTAACAGTTGTGTGCATGTAGCAGGCACTTCAAACCTTAACAGTGGTCTGCATGTAGCAGGCACTTCAAACACTTAACAGTTGTGTGCATATAGCAGATACTTCAAGCCATTACAGTTGTGTGTAAGTGGTGTATTAATACATGCATACAACCCTCAGATATGTGGTGTGTGTATATAGACAAGCTAATGGTTACTTAGATATGTGCTTAGATATGTGGTGTGCGTATATAGACAAGCTAAAGGTTACTTAGATATGTGGTGTGTATATATAGACAAGCTAAAGGTTACTTAGATATGTGCTGTGTGTATATAGACAAGCTAAAGGTTACTTAGATATGTGGTGTGTGTATATAGACAAGCTAAAGGTTACTTAGATATGTGGTGTGTATATATAGACAAGCTAAAGGTTACTTAGATATGAGGTGTGTGTATATAGACAAGCTAAAGGTTACTTAGATATGTGCTCTATATATATAGACAAGCTAAGTGTTACTTAGATATGTGGTGTGCGTATATGGACAAGCTAAAGGTGCTTAGTCTTGTTCTGATAAACCTCCTGCACCAGCAGGATTGGTATTTCTACATATAACATATAATCAAGTAGACAGAATATTCCATTAGATACATCCATAGCTAAATGTTTCCAGAAGACTAGAGGGATAGTAGTTCTCAGTTTATACAGTGAAAGCTATAGCTGCTTCCAACAGTTGTAGATCATTTAATAATTATAAGTTAATTCACATATAGTGAAAGCTATAGTTGCTTCCAACGGTTGTAAATCATCTAATAATTATAATTCATGCACATGGTGTTTAGGCCTGCAGTTGCAGTGCTTTAATTTTTGATGTTTGAAAACAGCTCCTCATGTGAGGGACCTGCCTTGACGGGAGCTTGCACATTGAGAGAGCTAATTATGCAGCATGAAATATTGAACACACTGAGTTGTTGGAGGCCTCCTAAACATGACCAGACCTGTGACATTCTCTTGCATGAGAGAGAACCACTGCAACACTAAAGTTGTCCTCCATGCTAGCTACCAATACACAGCTCCTTGAAACTCCTCTAGCTACCAATACACAGCTCCTTGAAACTCCTCTAGCTACCAGTACACAGCTCCTTGAAACTCCTCTAGCTAAGCTCCTTGAAACTCCTTTAGCTACCAATACACAGCTCCTTGAAACTCCTCTAGCTACCAATACACAGCTCCTTGAAACTCCTTTAGCTACCAGTACACAGCTCCTTGAAACTCCTTTAGCTACCAGTACACAGCTCCTTGAAACTCCTCTAGCTACCAATACACAGCTCCTTGAAACTCCTTTAACTACCAGTACACAGCTCCTTGAAACTCCTTTAGCTACCAATACACAGCTCCTTGAAACTCCTCTAGCTACCAGTACACAGCTCCTCTCCTCTAGCTACTAATACATAGCTCCTTGAAACTCCTTTGGCTACCAGTACACAGCTCCTTGAAACTCCAATACACAGCTCCTTGAAATTCCTCTGGCTACCAATACACAGCTCCTTGAAACTCCTCTAGCTACCAGTACACAGCTCCTTGAAACTCCTTTAGCTACCAATACACAGCTCCTTGAAGCTCTTCTAGCTACCAATACACAGCTCCTTGAAACTCCTCTAGCTACCAGTACACAGCTCCTTGAAACTCCTTTAGCTACCAGTACACAGCTCCTTGAAACTCCTCTAGCTACCAATACACAGCTCCTTGAAGCTCTTCCAGCTACCAATACACAGCTCCTTGAAACTCCTCTAGCTACCAGTACACAGCTCCTTGAAACTCCTTTAGCTACCAATACACAGCTCCTTGAAACTCCTTTAGCTACCAATACACAGCTCCTTGAAACTCCTTTAGCTGCCAGTACACAGCTCCTTGAAACTCCTTTAGCCTTAAAACGGGAGAGTGCCACAAGGAATCATTTTTAATTGTTCATGACCTGCTAAAGTTTTGTCACCACGTATGTACAGAGTTCAGAGTACACATTATAATTTTTTGTCAATTTCATCACCATGGTTACCGGCATAGTTTGACTCTGAAAGTGTTTGTTGAAATATATTTCGTAATACCAAATGTTTTGACATTTCAGACAGTCATCCTCCCCTCACAGGAGATGAGTGGGAGAGTGCAGCTCAGTCAGAGGAATGTTGGTGCGTGGCCAGAGAGATGTTGGTGACTCCCTGCACACGGCCATTGGGCAGGGTCTGCATCTTACTTGCTGACAGTCTTCAGTAAGTATACATCTTGACTTTGTAGAGATGACAATGAAGTCACATCATGTAACACATCAGTGAGCACTGTATAGGGATGACAAACACATCATTGACCACTGTGTAAAGGTGACAATGAAGTCACGCCATGTAACACATCATTGACCACTATGTAGGGATCACAATAAACACATCATTGACCACTGTGTAGAGGTGACAATGAAGTCATGCCATGTAACACATCATTGACCACTGTGTAAAGGTGACAATGAAGTCATGCCATGTAACACATCATTGACCACTATGTAGGGATCACAATAAACACATCATTGACTACTGTGTAAAGGTGACAATGAAGTCACGCCATGTAACACATAGTTGACGAGAAATAATAATAATATATGTAATACTAACAATAAATAATGTCTGAACAACAACAATAGTTAACACCACCAGAGTTGAAGAAGACTTATGTATGAACGTCTCAAGAGCAGCCATTTCTATTTTTCTGTTGTGGTGGAGACATCTGGTGGGTTTGGGCCCTGGAGGCGTGATCATTTGTCATATTGGGAAGTAATTTACGTCCATCAACTCGAGATTTGAACTCCAGATGGACTTACTTCAACTTTGTCTGTCAATACATAGGGGGGATGCTGCAGCAGTTTGGGGCCCCCTCGGTCCACCTCCATGCCCCTGCTTATATTATAATTAATTAGTCTGTCAATACATAGGGGGGGATGCTACAGCAGTTTTGGGCCCCCTCGGTCCACCTCCATGCCTCTAATTAATATTGTAAACAACAACAACAAATAAAAAGCAAAAGTTGCCAAGCCACACCCACACACGTCACACTGGAATGACCACCAGACTGCAAGAACAAGCATGTCTTTAATTAATTAAGTATATTGCTTATTATAGTACAAGATAGCATCAATGGCAAGTTAAGTCAGGCCAAAACTAAGTTAGCTTAAACTCTATTCCTCAAAAAATAGCAATGCATTTATTATATATAATAATAATGAACATAATAATAATAATAATAATAATAATAATAATAATAATAATAATAATAATAATAATAATAATAATAATAATAATAACTAACAAGACAAACAGCAAACACTCACACACACAAACAGACCAACAAATGAAACTAGTGAGGCAGGAAATAACTATATTTAAAGAAGTATCGGGCATTGGTTTATATCAAGAACCACAGTTACATCTGCACTCTCTCTCTCTGTGTGTGTGTGTATGTGTGTGTGTAATATAAATATTACGACTGTTACATAGATATGTGGTATGCATATATAGACAAACTAAACATTACTTAGATATGTGGTGTGTATATATAGACCAGCTAATGGTTACTTAGATATGAGGTGTGTGTATATAGACAAGCTAAAGGTTACTTAGATATGTACTGTGTATATATATAGACAAGCTAAAGGTTACTTAGATATGTGGTGTGTATATAGACAAGCTAAAGGTTGCTTAGATATGTGGTGTGTGCATATAGACCAGCTAAAGGTTACTTAGATATGTGGTGTGTGCATATAGACAAGTTACTTAGATATGTGGTGTGTGCATAGATAAGCTAAAGCTTACAGACTTGCTTAGTCTTTTCCTACAGATCTGTAGCAGCAGAGATTAGTATATCTACAAATAACATATAGAGAGAATATTCCACTAGATACATCCATAGCTAAATGTTTCCAGATGACTAGAGGTATATGTAATAGTTAATTAGTCATGCAGTGAAAGCTACAGCTAGTTTCCAGATCATCTAATAATTATAAGTTAATTCACATAAGTGAAAGCTATAGCTAGCTAACAACAGTTGTAGATCATCTAATAATTATAAGTTAATTCACATAAATGAAAGCTATAGCTAGCTAACAACAGTTGTAGAACAGAATAAAAATAAATATAATGATATATAATAATATTTTTTTAATATATATCTATACATTAATTTATTGATTATTATTTACATATTTATTTATATTATTATTTGTTTTTATTATTATTTATTGATTGCTTTATTTAAATTAATTATTCTTTAGAACCGGTTATCTAGTTATGGAACAAGTCCAACTCCTGACCGGCCCTGCACTGAGCCCACCACTGATGCTGCATTCCATCTCAGGGAGATGCTGAAGGAGGTATGTTCTTGCCTCCACCTCTCTAGTACATTGCCTCACTCTGTTTGTAAGCCCAGCGCCTTAAAAAAGGCCAGTGTCTTCATCCCAAAGTTTCAATAGCCACAAGTGTGAAGGCATAGCCAGGCCCTAAGGTGGTGTACTTGGCTGACTTCCTCTCCTCAGCTAGGCCAGCCACTGCTCCAGCACTATTGGTGGCATAGCATTAGGACTGTGCAAAGGTGTCCGGGCAAGTCGCGTCCCATACTAGTGGCTTGCCATTCTTCCAGGGGATCGTTGTTGCCCCATCCGGTCACCTGCCATCTGTGTGGTTCAGACCTAATGGTTTGTAGCCTTGAGGGGGGTCGATGGTATTTTTTTATTTTTTTACTTGTGGTTAAAACTTTAGAGCTGCGTAGATTCTGTACTTGGCTAGATGTGTTGGGGAAAGGTGTACTGCAGCAGGTATTGCAGAGGAATGAGCAGCTTCCTGTCTAAATATATTATATAATAATTATATTTTATATTATATTATTCAACATTTGTCCTGCAGGCCTTCAAATTCTTCATCACTTCCATCTGCCAATGGCTCATCAAAGTCCCCATCTGCATCCAATGCCTTGAGGACCTCCTCCAAAGAGAAACATTGTCTTTTTGCCGTAATAGTTATCCTATTTTTAATAATTATGTATAAGTCACAATTGTTTGCAAGTTTTCTAAAAAAATGTTATAGTGAGTGCTATATAAGTGCTATAATAATAAAGGCACGATCATGAACTTACAGTGTTATAGAGAAGTATTGCTGCAATGGATCCTTCGTAAAGAAGGGAGAAGTAAACCATTTTGGTGAACTTTCAAAACGAAATTTGTATCCTTCATAACTTTTTTGGTTTATTGTCGTTTGCAGATAATTTTTGGACCAGAAGATAGCATGTTTAAAGAGCTCTACAATGATGCATTTTATAAAGACTAACAATAAATAATGGTTATGTTTGTACAGTGGTCACAAGTAATGCCTGAGTGGTGATCCTTGTGCAATGCATAAAAAAAGAATTGTGTCATCAACCACTTCTCATTCACAGGTGGTCTTGCATTACCACAGAGGTATACAATGAGCAGAAGAGTTTGCCACAATACTACTTAGAAGTGAAGTGGGAGGTCAAATAGGTACCTTATAGTACCGAAAAATTACAAAATCGATGTTAAACATTGATGTATAACTTTTGACCGGTACCTCCCCCCAAAAATATAATCCGCTCATTGTATAGAGCATAGAAAGAGCTTTAAAATGGAATTTAAAAAGTTGGTATATATACAAAAATATTTGACCAAGATATCTTTTGTACAAGAACAAGAAGTACACCAAAGATACACTTTTCAGAAAATCAGTCGACATTGGGGTTATATCAGAACACTCCCTTTGCCACAAAAGTATGGTTTTTCTGCTCAAATCTCTTCCCTGATACTCTTCTGAGTAAGTTACACTAAAAATGGTGTAGCTCCACCTTCTTAGACATACAGGTCATCCCGCCATGACCTATAGCAAGAGTATAAAAGAAAAGGTGACCTAAGCCATAGACAACATACACAGAAGCCAAGACCAAGTGCCATCACAGTCACACGAATGTCCACTATTTCATCCGGAGTGGCATCCTTCCGGAGGAGTGCTGCAGCAGCAGAGAACTGTGCCTCACGCTCAAGAGATGTGGCAGCAGCGATCTTCTCATTATGAGAAGAGTAGGAAGGCTTGGACACAGGGGGAAGCATGCCCATCTCATGGCAGTGAAGGTATCCAGGCTCGCCCTTCCCTTACCAATGGTCCTCATGGCTAGGATAGACTTTGTGTTGACAGTATGGTCCTCTGCACGATAGGGGTCAGTAAGAAAGGACTGCTTGCCACACACCATGCAACAGATGGCAACCCTGGACACTAACCCCCTCCTGCACTGTCTGTCCTCTGTCACTGTCAGAGGAGAGCCACAGCATGAAAAAATGCCAACAACTCTCTGGAGAGAGCTCATCTTTACCAGGTGGTAGTCCTCCTGGTAGTCATGCTGGTCAGAGGAAGGAGAGAAGAAGGAAGAAGTCCACGCAGTAGCTGAAGAAGATCGAGCGATGGTGGAAGATCGTGAAGCAGTGAGCGCTAGTTCCTTTCCTGAAGTAGTTACGGCAGGCGAAGGTGAAGGGAGTATCTTAGAAGCTGTAGCAACTTCTGGGGCTTTCTTCATGAAGATCTTCCGCCTCTTCAGACGGTGAGTAGAGGCAAACTTGAGTCGGCATTTTGGACACTAATTACTCAGCTAAACGACCTGCGCAAAGACTCAAATTTTACTTGGCGGTTGCGCAGTTACCATGGAATCATTCATGATGCAGTAAGGCTATTTTTAGCATATTTCATAATCTCTGTAGGGCTATTTTTAGCATATTTCATAATCTCTGAAGTCGAAGTTTCCACAACGGGCATTTTTTAATTTTTTTTAATTTTTACTTGTGGTTACAACTTTAGAGCTCCGTAGATTCTGCAAACTTCATGGTATGGACTTGATATATAGCTCAAAAGATAGTCTCTCTGTGTGCTCTCTTTTGATACTAAAATATGTTTTTAGGTATAATAACTATCTAGGCAAGTTACTAGACCTAAAGTGGAGGGACCTCAAACACCTGAATCCCTGCAACCTCAGCCAAAATAACTCCAGATTGCTCACACAAACTAACTACCACACCCATGACACTACCAATGCACCCCAACCTAACTAGAGACAAACTACAGGCCATTAAATGCCTTGCGGGGAACAAGGACATTGTGATACGCAAGGCAGATAATGGTTCGTGCATAGTAATTGAAAACATGACAGACTACATAAAAAACGGACTCGAACACCTCTCAGACACGGACATTTACGATAAATTAGCATCTGACCACACACCTGCACTAAAATCAATCAACCATCACATTAAAAGAATGCACCAATGTGGCTGGATAACCCTGGATGCCATGAGGGGCCTGACCATGGGGGAGGGTAAAGTGAGAACCTAAAGGATGTACTTCCTAAAGAAAGCCCACAAAACCCCCATGCAAATCAGACCAATCTGCTCAGGGTGTTCCGGCCCCACAGAGGGTCGGTCTGGCTGGCTGGACTATGTCCTCCCCGGCAGTCTCCTTGGTGGCCATCCACTTAAGAGACTCAGGCCACTTCCTTAACAAACTCAGGGGGGGGCCGTCCCACAACATGCCATCCTGGTTGTGATGGACGTAAAGGCACTGTACACCAACATCCCCCAAGGGGAAGGGATAGCACTGGTCACGGACTTTTTCCTCAGGCACCACGGCCCACTCTGGGCCTAGGAGCCGGGGAGATGCCTGATCTCGTGCATGAAAATTGTGCTGGAACAAAACATATTCTCTTTTGTGGGAAACATGTACCGTCAGAAGAGGGGCACGGCAATGGGGACAAAGTTTGCACCCACCTTTGCCACCATTTTCATGGGAATCCTGGAAACCAAATTCTGGAAGTCCCAGCCCAAAGACAAACAGCCAGCCGCTAGTCTGGTGGCGCTACTTAGACGACATCTTCATGATCTGGGAACATGGCCCCGGGTCATTGCACCAGGCCATGGAGGCATTCAACGAGTGGCACCACACAATCAAATTCACACACCAGACATCCACACACACACAGTGCACTTCCTAGACATCACAATACACAAGAACAACAAATACATGCAGACCAACATACTAGACACTAAATTATACTTCAAACCTATAAATAGATTCCAATATCTACACTACAGGAGCTGCCACCCAAACCACACCTTTGGTGGCATCCTAAAGGGTGAGGCTACAAGATGCCTCAGAGCCTCCTCCGATAGTGACACTTACTACAAGACAATACACTTCCTCGCCAAACAATTCACCAAGAGAGGATACCCAACAACACTAATCGATAATACCTTTAGATTAGTCCCATATGCACGGAGAGAAGAATACTTCGGGGGGATAGACTCGGAGGTGGCAAGCCAAAGCACGCACACCTCTGAGACAGTCCCCCTGGTCTCCAAGTACAGACCACACCTAGGTCATAGACACATTAAATGCACGATAAATTCAGCCCAGGTACCATGGCTCGTGGGCAGAGTAAATCTAACCCACACGGCCTGCAGAACCGTGGAAAATAGAGTAGCAGCAAAAGCTGGGTCGGGCACGGTCACAAAACCTGCCCAAATATCATCCCCACCCCCTCAAAGATTCCCCATTGTTAATCCCCACTATGATCCCCATTATGATCCCCAACCAATACACACCCACAACCAGACACACCCCTAGCCACTACAATGCCATCCCAACATCCCCAATCCACCTCCTAATATACTGCACCATAGGATAGGTTAATAAGAACTCACGGCTAATAGTGGCATAGCGACAGTAGGATGTAGGAATAGACCCATGCAACACAAACACCCACACAATGCACACAACACACATACAACTCCCCCAAACCAACTGCCTGCTGCTGGACTAAACACCTGTGGCAGGCAGAAGGGAACCCCAGACACACACACACTCACCTCTGCCCATGAGAATACAGGTCTCAAGCCCCTCAGGACCGCCATGCAAGAGGAGACAAAACTAAACAAGCCTGGAACCTCCACCGATGACGACCCGTACCATCTGAGGGAAAGGACAAAGACCACCAATAACGACACCGACCGCTACCGACGCCGACAACATGGCGAAAACACTCCCTAGGATAATCCCCACCAACTACCTACCCGCCAACCTACTCCACAGACACCAAAGTTCGCACCCACCTTTGCCACCATTTTCATGGGAATCCTGGAAAGCAAATTCTGGAGGTCCCTGCCCCTGGGGAATTGGACTCCATTTGCTCTACATCTCTGTCTATGATGATAGCATCTAGAACAACTTTACGGAGTGGGCTTACTTCTAGTGAAACAACCAGACACCTGTCAGTCAAGCTATGGGCATACAATAGCAAACTTAACTACCTTTACCTGTTATTTAACTTGTTTATAAAAAATATAAAAATTGCACTAAAAAAAAAAGAGAGAGAACGTGGTCAAGCGCGCGGGTGGAAAATGATTTTTAACGAAATCAATTTTCCACCCGCCCCTAATGAAAAATAGCACCAATCTGGAGTTATTTTGGCTGAGGTTGGCAGGGATTCAGGTTTTTGAGGTCCCTCACTCTAGTAACTTGCCTATAGTTATATATATTATATACAGATGAAACATATTTTAGTATCAAAAGAGAGCACACAGAGAGATCTATCTTTTGAGCTATATATCAAGTCCATACCATGAAGTTTGCAGAATCTACGGAGCTCTAAAGTTGTAACCATAAGTAAAAATGCCATTGTCCCCCCTTCAGCTTGGATTCTTGGTCCTGAAATAATAGCAAAATGCATTGCATGAAACTCTCCATAACTTTAGAATAGTGCAACAAAATGTTTCCAGATTTCTTGTGAAGGCATATCTGGACCTGTAGAGAAGGAGAGCAAAAAGGTTTTTTTCTTCAGGCTAGCAGATCGCGCAAATAAAGAGACGGCTTGGTGACGTCAACAGCGTTCAGAGCACGCACGGGCGTGGTGCCTAATCCGAGAGCATCTATTATTATAGTCGACTAAGTTGATTATTGAGAAAGTGATTATTGTTATTCTCGATGAACTATCAGTTGAAATAATAGCATTACAATAACCTTCACAGATATCCACTTGAAATAGTCTTGAAGTTTCGAATAGAATAAGATGCTCTAGCGAGCTAACCATATGCTACTGGCAGACTCATCCAGCACGTGAACCGGCAAACGCATGAACCGGATATTATAAAAATAAAGATTAATAATAATAATAATAAATACTAACTAAATTTAAAAAAATTGGTCGCGAGCTTCTACTTAATATATTATTGTTAAATTATTATTAATATTATTATTATATTATTAATAATTATTGTTTATATATATTATTATTATAATATTAGTATTATTGTTTATTATATTATTGTTAATTATATATTATTATAATTATAATTATTGTGTTGTTAATTATGTTGTTGTTGTTATATATTATTATTGCTTATATATAATTTATTATAATTTATTATTAATAAACAAATAATAAATAAATAAATAATAATAAGCAAAGAAATAAGCAAAGAAATAAGAAAAATATAATAAATAAATAAATAAAATAATTAATATAAATAATTGTTTAAATATAAATAACAAAAAAAAAGATCAATAAATAAATGGCAACATAAAATTATGGTGGTCGTGGCTTCAAGTCCAGGCTCTTGAGAGTGGCTCCCCAGCTGCCAGGCAAGTCCATTCCACAGTCCCGATTGAACCACTCACTTTTGTGCTGAAACCATGATTATTCTTTTTTTCCCCCGTTTCTTTTTTTGTTTTTTAAAAATCTATTAATTATTTATAATTAAGTATTTATTTATTATTATATTTATTTATTTTCTTTCTTTCTTAGCTTGTTATTTTACTTATAATTATTATAGTTATTAGTTAATTAAGTGATTAATTAATTTTTATTATTGAGCAAAACAGCAAACACAACATACCAAGTTCATTAACACCTAATTAACACATAATAAATTTAAAAAAATTCATATTATTTTATTAATTTTTAAATAAACAAATAATTATATTATTATTATTTAAGTATTTTTGTAATTGATTATTATATAAGTATATTATACTTATATAATAATCAATTACAAAAATACTTAAATAATACTGAAATAATAACTAATTAACAATAAATAAATCAATAACTAAAAAGCTAACACGTTACTGACCCCAAAACAGACAAGGCATCCCCCCGCTGGACTGCCACTGAGCGACGCTGAAGGAGATAAGCACGGGCATTCACCTCCCCAGTTCTTTGCCTTATCCTGAGGCTGAGCTCCTTCAGGAAAGCCATCGACCTGTTCCCGATGACCCCCAATGACTCGATGGCCACAGGCACAAAAAAGTGGCAAGGATCTAGGCTGGCATACTTGGCCACTTTTCCCCCCTCAGCCATAGCTCCAGGACCACTCACTGCTGCACCCCGATACGACTGGGAAAACGTATCTGGACAGGTTGCATCCCATACCAGTTGCTTGCCATTCTTCCATGGCACCATGGTTACCCCATCAGGTCTTTTCCCATCGGAACGAAAGAGACCCGACGGTTTACCTGGAAGGAGCCCCGGCAGATGACAATGCCCGGAAGATGATGTCGTTCATGGCGGTATGACGGTAGAAACGTCCTTCACTTCTCTTGCAGCTAAGACTGTGTGTAGCAAGGCGATCCACTTCTGTTCCACAGTGCTGGCAATTATGGGGGAGACACAAAGTGGAGCCCAAGCGGAGACCCACGGCAACCCTGATAGTATCATCATCCATCCTCAAACCCAGGGACGAGATAGGGAGGGCATTAATTAATTATTAAAAAAATTAAAAAAATTCATATTATTTTATTAATTTTTAAATAAACAAATAATTATACCAAGTTCATTAACACCTAATTAGCACATGCTAGCTAGTAATTGAAAATAAAAAAAGCAAATGATCCAAAACAGGACAAAAATTAAATAAAACAATTGTAAATTGACTGGTACCGAGCACAGCTGCAATGTTCTCATGCTGGATGGTAATGGAAATTCTCTAAAGGACAAAATGATGGGTACATGGTTCGTCGAATTTTACCTTGAGACAGCCTCCCAACTTCCTAAGGAACAGAGATGCTTCCACTCCCAACACTCCAGTGGTTTCTATGCCAATTGGGACAAAGAATGGGCTGCAGCAATATTGGCATACTTTTCTTTCTTCAAGGACTCAGCCACTACAACATGATAAAAATCAAGCATATGGCCTGGCTGTAAATTATGCAGAAAAATACGAGCAGCATGGATGATAGATTCAGCTCCAAAATGTACCCCAAAACCCAACTGAATAGGTGCCAGAAGAGCACTCATGGCTGCTTCATATGAAAGCTTGCACATTTAGCTACCAGACATCTAAGCATATACACAATGGCTATGGGTCTCATATATACCACCATCCTTTTTATTCAGGGTGATGAGAGAAGTGCCAAAAAAACAGAAGCTGAAACAGCACCATATTGATGAAATCAGTCATGGCTGCAAGAAAAGAGACAACCATCACCAGCACACTTACTTATCATATCCTTAAGGTGACATAACCATCTGGTCCTCCCTCACATCCACAAGGAAAAGAGTGAATGGCCTTTGTGAAGGTGAAATTCATTATCACCAATAATTGGAGCTGGAGGAATGACTGAATTTTGATGAGATGGAGGATGTTTATCCTGCAACAAATTGTGTTTTCTTTATTTTATTTATTAATTTCATTAAACAGGCTATATCAATCCAATAACATCTAATTAACACCATGCAAGTTAATAATTACTACGTACATTAGAAGTTACAGAAAAAGTAACACACCCGAACACAAATAAATAAATAGAACAACAAATGCAAGCAAACAACCTAAGTCGCCAAAATTGCCGCAGCATTACCCGCAGAATTTCTATGACCACACGCTGCAGCAGAAAGGACTGTGACCTCAGCTCCTCCAACTGCTCTGCGAGCCATTTGCCAGGTCAGTGAAAAAGGCTGCAGCTGCAGGGCCGAAAACTCCCATCTTAATGGCCAGAGGAATAAAGGAGTCCAACTCTTTATACTTAGTCCTCTTGCCTCATTACCAGCCAAACCCAAATGGAATGGTACATATATATATATATAGGGGTCAGGGCATGTATCATATCCCACACTAGTGATCAACCACACTTCCATGGGACCAAACTGATACACCCGGCCATTTGCCATCTGATCTGAATACTCTATTAGAAAGAAGAAAAAGATTGCTTCCAGCTCACATGCTAGCTGCATGTGCTGGTGGTATATAACAGAGGTGGGTAGCTAGCTACTGGTATATATATATCACGAGGTGGATAGCTAGCTACTTATAGCACGAGGTGTATAGCTAGCTACGGTACATATCATGGGCGGATCCAGGATTTTTGAAAGGGGGTGGGCCATTTTTAATTAAAGCATTGAACGTGAATCACAATAATAGCAGCAGGTCTATACTGACATTAACAGGAGATGGTCATAAAGACTTGCACAGTGGCACATCGTAAAGCTGTACTGAATTAAAAGCTGTACTGAATTATATAGAAAGTAAGTTTTTCAACCCCCCCTCCCCCCCAAATGTCATAATTATGTGGACTGTGTTTGATCAAAGCAGTACTGAATCACTGATTGTAAGGCAATGTTTCTGTTGGGTTATCTGTAACATGCAGGGGTGTATTTAGGGGGGGGCGGGGGGGGGGGGCATTCGCCCCCCCTTGTATCATTCTCGCCCCCCCCCCCCTTGAAATTAGACACCACCCTTATACATTACATACACCATCATTGTATCATTCTCGCCACCCCTTATTTTTCCATATCTCAAGTTCGCCCCCACTTGGCAAAATTTCTGTATACAACCCTGACATGCATGAATTTTGTTGCTACTTCAAGTGATTTTTGTGGTACCTGCACTTGTCATGTTTTTCCAATACACCATCCTGCCCAGATGCCTTTGACAAATTACAGAATGGCTTTGACACCAGGACACCAGATGATACGCGCCCATCCTTGGGTGGGAAGAGGACGCAGAATTTGCAGAGCCCTCCATGAAGCACTTCTGAGTACACAAACCATGTGTATTTGTCTAGCCAAGAATGTTGGAATGTCAGTGTTTTGATCTTCCTGTGAGTTCCTTTTTTGGACAGTTTGCTGGCAGAAGTTTCCATACTTCTTACCAGGTGTGAAGTGATCTCTCAAGTAACCCAACCTATCCCTTCTGGATAACTTCGTCGAATCAATGCCTCCAGCTAGGATGTTTCCAACATCATACTGGTGTGGTCGGCTGGGGTTGGATGAAGCATGGGACACGTCTTCACAAGTGGATTCTGGTGCAACTGGTGTTGGCACATCTTCAACATTGGATATTGGTGCAACTGGGGCTAGCAATATGGCATGACTGTCTATGCTTGGTCCTGAGGTGACAGCTGTGAAACCACCCTCTGGTCCTTCAAATGAATTAAAAATGGTGGTTACTATAGAGCCCTATCAGACTGATCCCTGCCCCTATTAGAATATTAAACACTCAACTTCTCTTCAATGCTGGCTCTTTAAGGAATCGGTGGAGAGGACCCACTCGGGTACGTTTATTTCTCTGTGATACCACTCCATTCTTAGCAGGTAAAGTCTGTACGCTGTTTTTTAGGCCGCATGCCCCTACGGTCTACGCGCGGTGCTATACGCGTACGGCTGAATAATAAATTATAATGAGCCCTAAATTAATTTTGTAGCCGAGTATTGTGCTGTCTGTTGATAATATCATTGTGCTAGCTTGTCTAGCGACAAAAGTTTTGAATCCTTTTTTGTTACTCTGCTAGCGTTTAGGCCAATCATCTAGCTGTTTATGATAATGATCGCTAAGCTACAGCAGACAATTTAGTTTGTCTGAGAGGATCTTCAGGGCCAAAATGGGGAGGGGGGGGGTCTGGACCCCCTGGCCCCCCCCTCTGTATCCGCCACTGCATATATAGGCAGGCTCGATGTCTAGTCAAAACATCGTGAGAATACAATTTCAAGCTGATTATTGGGAAGGTTATTTTATCATCATCATCATCATCATCGTTTTATTTTTTAAATTTCTGTGTTTATTCATTTGCTGTGTTTATTCATTTGATATAATTAACTTTATTTATTTTTGAAATTAATACATGGGGGGAGTGGATACATGGGGGTAGGGGGCGGAATGAAACAAGGGGGACCAAAAATATTGAAATAAGGTAGAAATAGTAATTAGCTAACTAATTCATATCAATTACAAAAATACCAAAGATAATTAACAATAAATACATAAATAATACATAAATAAATAACTAATAAAGCTAACGACAAGTTCAACTCCCGACTGACCCCAAAACAGACGCGTAGCATTCTCCCGATGGACTGCCACTGAGAGACGCTGAAGGAGGTGAGCACAGGCATTCACCTCCCCAGTTCTTTGCCTTATCCTGCTCCTTCAGGAAAGTGCGACCTGTTCCCGATGACCCCCAATGACTCTATGGCCACAGGGGAAAAAAAGTGGCTAGGATCTAGGCTGGCCACTTTTTTCTCCTCGGCCATAGCAGCCACAGTTCCAGCACTACTCACTGCTGCACCTGATATGACTGGGAAAACATATCTGGACAGTTGCATCCCACACCAGTTGCTTGCCATTCTTCCATGGTACCATGGTTACCCCATCAGGCCTTTATCCATCAGAACGAAAGAGACCCGACGGTTCCATCCTGGAAGGGGCACCGGCAGATAAATATGCCTGGAAATGTTGTTCATGGCTGTATGACGGTAGAAATGTCCTTCGCTCCTCTTGTAGCTAAGACCATGCATGGCAAGGCGATCCACTTCTGCTCCACAGTGCTGGCAGTAATGGGGGTGACACAAATTGGACAAAATACGGCAACCCTAATAGTAGTATCAACATCCATCCTCAAACCCAGGGTTGAGATGGGGAGGGCATTTATTTATATATTTTATTATAATTTTTATTATATATATTATTATGTTTATTTATTTATTTTTATTTGTTTGAATATTTATTATAATATTTAATTTTTTATTTTTATTTCATTAATTATTATTATTATTATTTTTATTATTATTCAGACAAACATCAAAACAATAATTATAACAGTTATTGAATAAGTCCAGTCCTCACTGAAGTCCAGTCCTGACTGAAATAGCACTTACTATTTATTATTATTATATATTAAATTTTAAAGCTATTATTGTTCCATTTATTTTATTTTTCCACATATATGGTTTGTGCGATAAGTGTGCCAGGGTGTGGTTTGTATCACGTGGTAAATAACTAGCTACTGGTATACAACAAGCTAGCACAAGTCGTATCTCATTATTCTTGACGAAGGCCAGAGCATCTATATAGTAGAAATGTCAGGAGAGTAAAAAATTTATGAGAAGGGCATTCAAATTTTAAAACGTCTACTGAGAGTACATTAAGAGGTTATTATAACATTGCAGTAAAAAACAACCTATATATATATTTTATGTATATAATTATATATACATAATTTGCCTAAGAAAGGAAGGAAATGAAAACATCCCTTGAGACCACACCTACATAGACGAGACTTTATTATAAAATAGTGATGCATACCACACCCAATTGATGATGCTTTACCACTCCTTTTAAAACCATATACACAAATATATACACTTAAAAATCTGTTTTTTTGTAAAGAGGCATGTAAATGGGTGTGGTCTGAATGGCATTAAAGGTCATCTAAGTGGGTGTGGTATCGAGGGATATATTCTTGTTTCCTTCCATTTTTTGATCAATAGGGTTTGTTTGTTTTTAATGAAACATATTTTGTACTTGTTTCTATTTATAGATGTGTATTTATATTCATGTGCTAGCTCTAGTCTGATGTGTCTAATATTTGTTGTTGTTGATGTATATATATATTCATGTGCTAGCTCTGTAGTCTGTCATTAATTGATGTGTCTAATATTTGTTGTTGTTGATGTGTATTTATATTCATGTGCTAGCTCTGTAGTCTGTTATTAATTGATGTGTCTAATATTTGTTGTTGTTGATGTATATTTATATTCATGTGCTAGCTCTGTAGTCTGTCATTAATTGATGTGTCTAATATTTGTTGTTGTTGATGTGTATTTATATTCATGTGCTAGCTCTGTAATCTGTCATTAATTGATGTGTCTAATATTTGTTGTTGTTGATGTATATTTATATTCCTGTGCTAGCTCTGTAGTCTGTTATTAATTGATGTGTCTAATATTTGTTGTTGTTGATGTATATTTATATTCCTGTGCTAGCTGGGTAGTTTGTCATTAATTGATGTGTCTAATATTTGTTGTTGTTGATGTATATTTATATTCCTGTGCTAGCTCTGTAGTCTGTCATTAATTGATGTGTCTAATATTTGTTATTGTTGATGTATATTTATATTCCTGTGCTAGCTCTGTAGTCTGTTATTAATTGATGTGTCTAATATTTGTTGTTGTTGATGTATAATATTATTTATATTCCTGTGCTAGCTGGGTAATTTGTCATTAAATGATGTGTCTAATATTTGTTGTTGTTGATGTATATTTATATTCCTGTGCTAGCTCTGTAGTCTGTCATTAATTGATGTGTCTAATATTTGTTGTTGTTGATGTATATTTATATTCATGTGCTAGCTCTGTAGTCTGACATTAATTGATGTGCCTAATGTTTGTTGCTGTTGATGTATATTTATATTCATGTGCTATCTCTGTAGTCTGTCATTAATTGATGTGTCTAATATTTGTTGTTGTTGATGTATATTTATATTCATGTGCTAGCTCTGTAGTCTGTCATTAATTGATGTGTCTAATATTTGTTGTTGTTGATGTATATTTATATTCATGTGCTAGCTCTGTAGTCTCTCATTAATTGATGTGTCTAATATTTGTTGTTGTTGATGTATATTTATATTCATGTGCTAGCTCTGTAGTCTCTCATTAATTGATGTGTCTAATATTTGTTGTTGTTGATGTATATTTATATTCCTGTGCTAGCTGGGTAGTTTGTCATTAATTGATGTGTCTAATATTTGTTGTTGTTGATGTATATTTATATTCCTGTGCTAGCTCTGTAGTCTGTCATTAATTGATGTGTCTAATATTTGTTGTTGTTGATGTATATTTATATTCATGTACTAGCTCTGTAGTCGGTCATTAATTGATGTGTCTAATATTTGTTGTTGTTGATGTATATTTATATTCATGTGCTAGCTCTGTAGTCTGTCATTAATTGATGTGTCTAATATTTGTTGTTGTTGATGTGTATTTATATTCATGTGCTAGCTCTGTAATCTGTCATTAATTGATGTGTCTAATATTTGTTGTTGTTGATGTATATTTATATTCCTGTGCTAGCTCTGTAGTCTGTTATTAATTGATGTGTCTAATATTTGTTGTTGTTGATGTATAATATTATTTATATTCCTGTGCTAGCTGGGTAATTTGTCATTAATTGATGTGTCTAATATTTGTTGTTGTTGATGTATATTTATATTCATGTGCTAGCTCTGTAGTCTGTCATTAATTGATGTGTCTAATATTTGTTGTTGTTGACGTATATTTATATTCCTGTGCTAGCTCTGTAGTCTGTCATTAATTGATGTGTCTAATATTTGTTGTTGTTGATGTATATTTATATTCCTGTGCTAGATCTGTAGTCTGTTATTAATTGATGTGTCTAATATTTGTTGTTGTTGATGTATAATATTATTTATATTCCTGTGCTAGCTGGGTAATTTGTCATTAATTGATGTGTCTAATATTTGTTGTTGTTGATGTATATTTATATTCCTGTGCTAGCTCTGTAGTCTGTCATTAATTGATGTGTCTAATATTTGTTGTTGTTGATGTATATTTATATTCATGTGCTAGCTCTGTAGTCTGACATTAATTGATGTGCCTAATGTTTGTTGCTGTTGATGTATATTTATATTCATGTGCTATCTCTGTAGTCTGTCATTAATTGATGTGTCTAATATTTGTTGTTGTTGATGTATATTTATATTCATGTGCTAGCTCTGTAGTCTGTCATTAATTGATGTGTCTAATATTTGTTGTTGTTGATGTATATTTATATTCATGTGCTAGCTCTGTAGTCTCTCATTAATTGATGTGTCTAATATTTGTTGTTGTTGATGTATATTTATATTCATGTGCTAGCTCTGTAGTCTCTCATTAATTGATGTGTCTAATATTTGTTGTTGTTGATGTATATTTATATTCCTGTGCTAGCTGGGTAGTTTGTCATTAATTGATGTGTCTAATATTTGTTGTTGTTGATGTATATTTATATTCCTGTGCTAGCTCTGTAGTCTGTTATTAATTGATGTGTCTAATATTTGTTGTTGTTGATGTATATTTATATTCATGTGCTAGCTATGTAGTCTGTCATTAATTGATGTGTCTAATATTTGTTGTTGTTGATGTATATTTATATTCCTGTGCTAGCTCTGTAGTCTGTCATTAATGGATGTGTCTAATATTTGTTGTTGTTGATGTATATTTATATTCCTGTGCTAGCTCTGTAGTCTGTCATTAATTGATGTGTCTAATATTTGTTGCTGTTGATGTATATTTATATTCATGTGCTAGCTCTGTAGTCTCTCATTAATTGATGTGTCTAATATTTGTTGTTGTTGATGTATATTTATATTCATGTGCTGGCTTTGTAGTCTGACATTAATTGATGTGTCTAATATTTGTTGTTGTTGATGTATATTTATATTCATGTGCTAGTTCTGTAGTCTGTCATTAATTGATGTGTCTAATATTTGTTGTTGTTGATGTATATTTATATTCCTGTGCTAGCTCTGTAGTCTCTCATTAATTGATGTGTCTAATATTTGTTGTTGTAGATGTATATTTATATTCATGTGCTAGCTCTGTAGTCTGTCATTAATTGATGTGTCTAATATTTGTTGTTGTTGATGTATATTTATATTCATGTGCTAGCTCTGTAGTGTGTCATTAATTGATGTGTCTAATATTTGTTGTTGTTGATGTATATTTATATTCATGTGCTAGCTCTGTAGTCTCTCATTAATTGATGTGTCTAATATTTGTTGTTGTTGATGTATATTTATATTCCTGTGCTAGCTCTGTAGTCTGTCATTAATTAATGTGTCTAATATTTGTTGTTGTTGATGTATATTTATATTCATGTGCTAGCTCTGTAGTCTGTCATTAATTGATGTGTCTAATATTTGTTGTTGTTGATGTATATTTATATTCATGTGCTAGCTCTGTAGTCTGTCATTAATTGATGTGTCTAATATTTGTTGCTGTTGATGTATATTTATATTCCTGTGCTAGCTCTGTAGTCTGTCATTAATTGATGTGTCTAATATTTGTTGCTGTTGATGTATATTTATATTCATGTGCTAGCTCTGTAGTCTGTTATTAATTGATGTGTCTAATATTTGTTGTTGTTGATGTATATTTATATTCATGTGCTGGCTCTGTAGTCTGACATTAATTGATGTGTCTAATATTTGTTGTTGTTGATGTATATTTATATTCATGTGCTAGTTCTGTAGTCTGTCATTAATTGATGTGTCTAATATTTGTTGTTGTTGATGTATATTTATATTCCTGTGCTAGCTCTGTAGTCTCTCATTAATTGATGTGTCTAATATTTGTTGTTGTAGATGTATATTTATATTCACGTGCTAGCTCTGTAGTCTGTCATTAATTGATGTGTCTAATATTTGTTGTTGTTGATGTATATTTATATTCATGTGCTAGCTCTGTAGTGTGTCATTAATTGATGTGTCTAATATTTGTTGTTGTTGATGTATATTTATATTCCTGTGCTAGCTCTGTAGTCCGTCATTAATTGATGTGTCTAATATTTGTTGTTGTTGATGTATATTTATATTCATGTGCTAGCTCTGTAGTCTGTCATTAATTGATGTGTCTAATATTTGTTGTTGTTGATGTATATTTATATTCATGTGCAAGCTCTGTAGTCTGACATTAATTGATGTGTCTAATATTGGTTGTTGTTGATGTATATTTATATTCATGTGCTAGCTCTGTAGTCTGTCATTAATTGATGCGTCTAATATTTGTTGTTGTTGATGTATATTTATATTCCTGTGCTAGCTCTGTAGTCTCTCATTAATTGATGTGTCTAATATTTGTTGTTGTTGATGTATATTTATATTCATGTGCTAGCTCTGTAGTCTGTCATTAATTGATGTGTCTAATATTTGTTGTTGTTGATGTATATTTATATTCATGTGCTAGCTCTGTAGTCTGTCATTAATTGATGTGTCTAATATTTGTTGTTGTTGACGTATATTTATATTCCGGCGCTAGCTCTGTTGTCTGACATTAATTGATGTGTCTAATATTTGTAGTCGTTGATGTATATTTATATTCATGTGCTAGCTCTGTAGTCTGACATTAATTGATGTGTCTAATATTTGTAGTTGTTGATGTATATTTATATTCCTGTGCTAGCTCTGTAGTCTTGTCATTAATTGATGTGTCTAATATTTGTTGTTGTTGATGTATATTTATAATCATGTACTAGCTCTGTAGTCTGTCATTAATTGATGTGTCTAATATTTGTTGTTGTTGATGTATATTTATATTCCTGTGCTAGCTCTGTAGTCTGTCATTAATTGATGTGTCTAATATTTGTTGTTGTTGATGTATATTTATATTCCTGTGCTAGCTCTGTAGTCTGTCATTAATTGATGTGTCTAATATTTGTTGTTGTTGATGTATATTTATATTCCTGTGCTAACTCTGTAGTCTGTCATTAACTCTTTTCCCGGTGTAAGCGCCATATGGCGTAATTGCTTTTGAAAAATCATAATAAATCAATCATTGGGTTGTTTTGCAAAACAAAAATATCATAAAATAGCGCTGCAGCTACTTTCAAGGCAATAGCGCCATGGAAATAGGGAAATCCCGCCGTAAAGTTCAAGGGGTCAATTCTGCCATAGAATTTAAAATGGCCGAAAGGCTATCTTTTGATGAGGTGCTCACAGCGGTCCTGGACGACAACTTCGACGACTTTGGATTATCTGACGATGAATCTGAGGAAGGAGAGAGTGAAGCTATCTATGCCTACCGTGGACAGCCCAGTTTGGATCGTGACCAAGTAGAGCTACTCGGCAGAGACTTTTCCAATCGAAGTATGGACAAAGCTATGGCTGTTGGAGGCGAAGGCATTGATCCTGGCAGTCCTCCTGGTAAGTCAATGAACTTTGCTAGCTATATATAAAGCCTGATAGTCTGAGGAGCTGGCTAAATTATGGTGTTAGCTACACCTGTGTAATAGCCTACTTTCCTTTATAGTTCTAGCTGTACTTGATTCCTTGACTTGATTAGTTGACGAATAACAACTCTATCATGTTCAGGTTTGATGGAGCAAGTGATGGACCACGACGGAGATAATACCATGGCACAGCTTCCCCACGTTCAGATGAGTTCTGATAAAGATAGCGATGCAAACACACCTACCCCACTCTCTTCATCCATACTGCACGAGGATGCTCGTCTTGTAGACCTACACGAGGACGTACTTTTCTCAGAAGTAGGAGTGTCCAACTCTCCCCCTTACCTTCATCCAGTGCTAGTCTTACTGCACGAGGACACTTGTATATCAGACTATGAGTATGTCATTACAGAGTATTGTATTGTATAATTGCTCTTTGATTCTGTGTACATTGTATCAATATTATTGGTTATGGGAATTGTATCAATAATATTGGTGGGAATTCTATACAGTAGAAATTATGTCCTCTCTGTTAGTCAGGCAAACATCTGTCATAACACAGCATATCTCAGTTGTTCCTAAAGTTGGCTGAAAATAGAAGGATATTTATAATCTACAATACAATAATATACAATTTTAATTTTCTTAAAAATTATTAAACATGATGATATTCATACATGCATGGTTTGGTTACCTAGCAACATGAATTGACCACAATAATGTCCAACAGTAGAGCTATCTTGTGGTATATGGTTGCTAGGGACTATTGTTAACCTCTGATTTAATACCAAATTATTTGTACTTAATGGTCAATTTTTAATTTTTTTCCAAATAAACTCACCGGGAGAAGAGTTAATTGATGTGTCTAATATTTGTTGTTGTTGATGTATATTTATATTCATGTGCTAGCTCTGTACTCTGTCATTAATTGATGTGTCTAATATTTGTTGTTGTTGATGTATATTTATATTCATGTGCTAGCTCTGTAGTCTGTTATTAATTGATGTGTCTAATATTTGTTGTTGTTGATGTATATTTATATTCATGTGCTAGATCTGTAGTCTGTCATTAATTGATGTGTCTAATATTTGTTGTTGTTGATGTATATTTATATTCATGTGCTAGCTCTGTAGTCTGTCATTAATTGATGTGTCTAATATTTGTTGTTGTTGATGTATATTTATATTCCTGTGCTAGCTCTGTAGTCTCTCATTAATTGATGTGTCTAATATTTGTTGTTGTTGATGTATATTTATATTCCTGTGTTAGCTCTGTAGTCTGTCATTAATTGATGTGTCTAATATTTGTTGTTGTTGATGTATATTTATATTCATGTGCTAGCTCTGTAGTCTCTCATTAATTGATGTGTCTAATATTTGTTGTTGTTGATGTATATTTATATTCATGTGCTGGCTCTGTAGTCTGACATTAATTGATGTGTCTAATATGTTGCTGTTGATGTATATTTATATTCCTGCTAGTTCTGTAGTCTGTCATTAATTGATGTGTCTAATATTTGTTGTTGTTGATGTATATTTATATTCCTGTGCTAGCTCTGTAGTCTCTCATTAATTGATGTGTCTAATATTTGTTGTTGTAGATGTATATTTATATTCATGTGCTAGCTCTGTAGTCTGTCATTAATTGATGTGTCTAATATTTGTTGTTGTTGATGTATATTTATATTCATGTGCTAGCTCTGTAGTGTGTCATTAATTGATGTGTCTAATATTTGTTGTTGTTGATGTACATTTATATTCCTGTGCTATCTCTGTAGTCCGTCATTAATTGATGTGTCTAATATTGGTTGTTGTTGATGTATATTTATATTCCTGTGCTAGCTCTGTAGTCTGTCATTAATTGATGTGTCTATTATTTGTTGTTGATGATGTATATTTATATTCCTGTGCTAGCTCTGTAGTCTGTCATTAATTGATGTGTCTAATATTTGTTGTTGTAGATGTATATTTATATTCATGTGCTAGCTCTGTAGTCTGTCATTAATTGATGTGTCTAATATTTGTTGTTGTTGATGTATATTTATATTCATGTGCTAGCTCTGTAGTGTGTCATTAATTGATGTGTCTAATATTTGTTGTTGTTGATGTATATTTATATTCATGTGCTAGCTCTGTAGTCTCTCATTAATTGATGTGTCTAATATTTGTTGTTGTTGATGTATATTTATATTCCTGTGCTAGCTCTGTAGTCTGTCATTAATTAATGTGTCTAATATTTGTTGTTGTTGATGTATATTTATATTCATGTGCTAGCTCTGTAGTCTGTCATTAATTGATGTGTCTAATATTTGTTGTTGTTGATGTATATTTATATTCATGTGCTAGCTCTGTAGTCTGTCATTAATTGATGTGTCTAATATTTGTTGCTGTTGATGTATATTTATATTCCTGTGCTAGCTCTGTAGTCTGTCATTAATTGATGTGTCTAATATTTGTTGCTGTTGATGTATATTTATATTCATGTGCTAGCTCTGTAGTCTGTTATTAATTGATGTGTCTAATATTTGTTGTTGTTGATGTATATTTATATTCATGTGCTGGCTCTGTAGTCTGACATTAATTGATGTGTCTAATATTTGTTGTTGTTGATGTATATTTATATTCATGTGCTAGTTCTGTAGTCTGTCATTAATTGATGTGTCTAATATTTGTTGTTGTTGATGTATATTTATATTCCTGTGCTAGCTCTGTAGTCTCTCATTAATTGATGTGTCTAATATTTGTTGTTGTAGATGTATATTTATATTCACGTGCTAGCTCTGTAGTCTGTCATTAATTGATGTGTCTAATATTTGTTGTTGTTGATGTATATTTATATTCATGTGCTAGCTCTGTAGTGTGTCATTAATTGATGTGTCTAATATTTGTTGTTGTTGATGTATATTTATATTCCTGTGCTAGCTCTGTAGTCCGTCATTAATTGATGTGTCTAATATTTGTTGTTGTTGATGTATATTTATATTCATGTGCTAGCTCTGTAGTCTGTCATTAATTGATGTGTCTAATATTTGTTGTTGTTGATGTATATTTATATTCATGTGCAAGCTCTGTAGTCTGACATTAATTGATGTGTCTAATATTGGTTGTTGTTGATGTATATTTATATTCCTGTGCTAGCTCTGTAGTCTCTCATTAATTGATGTGTCTAATATTTGTTGTTGTAGATGTATATTTATATTCATGTGCTAGCTCTGTAGTCTGTCATTAATTGATGTGTCTAATATTTGTTGTTGTTGATGTATATTTATATTCATGTGCTAGCTCTGTAGTGTGTCATTAATTGATGTGTCTAATATTTGTTGTTGTTGATGTATATTTATATTCATGTGCTAGCTCTGTAGTCTCTCATTAATTGATGTGTCTAATATTTGTTGTTGTTGATGTATATTTATATTCCTGTGCTAGCTCTGTAGTCTGTCATTAATTAATGTGTCTAATATTTGTTGTTGTTGATGTATATTTATATTCATGTGCTAGCTCTGTAGTCTGTCATTAATTGATGTGTCTAATATTTGTTGTTGTTGATGTATATTTATATTCATGTGCTAGCTCTGTAGTCTGTCATTAATTGATGTGTCTAATATTTGTTGCTGTTGATGTATATTTATATTCCTGTGCTAGCTCTGTAGTCTGTCATTAATTGATGTGTCTAATATTTGTTGCTGTTGATGTATATTTATATTCATGTGCTAGCTCTGTAGTCTGTTATTAATTGATGTGTCTAATATTTGTTGTTGTTGATGTATATTTATATTCATGTGCTGGCTCTGTAGTCTGACATTAATTGATGTGTCTAATATTTGTTGTTGTTGATGTATATTTATATTCATGTGCTAGTTCTGTAGTCTGTCATTAATTGATGTGTCTAATATTTGTTGTTGTTGATGTATATTTATATTCCTGTGCTAGCTCTGTAGTCTCTCATTAATTGATGTGTCTAATATTTGTTGTTGTAGATGTATATTTATATTCACGTGCTAGCTCTGTAGTCTGTCATTAATTGATGTGTCTAATATTTGTTGTTGTTGATGTATATTTATATTCATGTGCTAGCTCTGTAGTGTGTCATTAATTGATGTGTCTAATATTTGTTGTTGTTGATGTATATTTATATTCCTGTGCTAGCTCTGTAGTCCGTCATTAATTGATGTGTCTAATATTTGTTGTTGTTGATGTATATTTATATTCATGTGCTAGCTCTGTAGTCTGTCATTAATTGATGTGTCTAATATTTGTTGTTGTTGATGTATATTTATATTCATGTGCAAGCTCTGTAGTCTGACATTAATTGATGTGTCTAATATTGGTTGTTGTTGATGTATATTTATATTCATGTGCTAGCTCTGTAGTCTGTCATTAATTGATGCGTCTAATATTTGTTGTTGTTGATGTATATTTATATTCCTGTGCTAGCTCTGTAGTCTCTCATTAATTGATGTGTCTAATATTTGTTGTTGTTGATGTATATTTATATTCATGTGCTAGCTCTGTAGTCTGTCATTAATTGATGTGTCTAATATTTGTTGTTGTTGATGTATATTTATATTCATGTGCTAGCTCTGTAGTCTGTCATTAATTGATGTGTCTAATATTTGTTGTTGTTGACGTATATTTATATTCCGGCGCTAGCTCTGTTGTCTGACATTAATTGATGTGTCTAATATTTGTAGTCGTTGATGTATATTTATATTCATGTGCTAGCTCTGTAGTCTGACATTAATTGATGTGTCTAATATTTGTAGTTGTTGATGTATATTTATATTCCTGTGCTAGCTCTGTAGTCTTGTCATTAATTGATGTGTCTAATATTTGTTGTTGTTGATGTATATTTATAATCATGTACTAGCTCTGTAGTCTGTCATTAATTGATGTGTCTAATATTTGTTGTTGTTGATGTATATTTATATTCCTGTGCTAGCTCTGTAGTCTGTCATTAATTGATGTGTCTAATATTTGTTGTTGTTGATGTATATTTATATTCCTGTGCTAGCTCTGTAGTCTGTCATTAATTGATGTGTCTAATATTTGTTGTTGTTGATGTATATTTATATTCCTGTGCTAACTCTGTAGTCTGTCATTAACTCTTTTCCCGGTGTAAGCGCCATATGGCGTAATTGCTTTTGAAAAATCATAATAAATCAATCATTGGGTTGTTTTGCAAAACAAAAATATCATAAAATAGCGCTGCAGCTACTTTCAAGGCAATAGCGCCATGGAAATAGGGAAATCCCGCCGTAAAGTTCAAGGGGTCAATTCTGCCATAGAATTTAAAATGGCCGAAAGGCTATCTTTTGATGAGGTGCTCACAGCGGTCCTGGACGACAACTTCGACGACTTTGGATTATCTGACGATGAATCTGAGGAAGGAGAGAGTGAAGCTATCTATGCCTACCGTGGACAGCCCAGTTTGGATCGTGACCAAGTAGAGCTACTCGGCAGAGACTTTTCCAATCGAAGTATGGACAAAGCTATGGCTGTTGGAGGCGAAGGCATTGATCCTGGCAGTCCTCCTGGTAAGTCAATGAACTTTGCTAGCTATATATAAAGCCTGATAGTCTGAGGAGCTGGCTAAATTATGGTGTTAGCTACACCTGTGTAATAGCCTACTTTCCTTTATAGTTCTAGCTGTACTTGATTCCTTGACTTGATTAGTTGACGAATAACAACTCTATCATGTTCAGGTTTGATGGAGCAAGTGATGGACCACGACGGAGATAATACCATGGCACAGCTTCCCCACGTTCAGATGAGTTCTGATAAAGATAGCGATGCAAACACACCTACCCCACTCTCTTCATCCATACTGCACGAGGATGCTCGTCTTGTAGACCTACACGAGGACGTACTTTTCTCAGAAGTAGGAGTGTCCAACTCTCCCCCTTACCTTCATCCAGTGCTAGTCTTACTGCACGAGGACACTTGTATATCAGACTATGAGTATGTCATTACAGAGTATTGTATTGTATAATTGCTCTTTGATTCTGTGTACATTGTATCAATATTATTGGTTATGGGAATTGTATCAATAATATTGGTGGGAATTCTATACAGTAGAAATTATGTCCTCTCTGTTAGTCAGGCAAACATCTGTCATAACACAGCATATCTCAGTTGTTCCTAAAGTTGGCTGAAAATAGAAGGATATTTATAATCTACAATACAATAATATACAATTTTAATTTTCTTAAAAATTATTAAACATGATGATATTCATACATGCATGGTTTGGTTACCTAGCAACATGAATTGACCACAATAATGTCCAACAGTAGAGCTATCTTGTGGTATATGGTTGCTAGGGACTATTGTTAACCTCTGATTTAATACCAAATTATTTGTACTTAATGGTCAATTTTTAATTTTTTTCCAAATAAACTCACCGGGAGAAGAGTTAATTGATGTGTCTAATATTTGTTGTTGTTGATGTATATTTATATTCATGTGCTAGCTCTGTACTCTGTCATTAATTGATGTGTCTAATATTTGTTGTTGTTGATGTATATTTATATTCATGTGCTAGCTCTGTAGTCTGTTATTAATTGATGTGTCTAATATTTGTTGTTGTTGATGTATATTTATATTCATGTGCTAGATCTGTAGTCTGTCATTAATTGATGTGTCTAATATTTGTTGTTGTTGATGTATATTTATATTCATGTGCTAGCTCTGTAGTCTGACATTAATTGATGTGTCTAATATTTGTTGTTGTTGATGTATATTTATATTCATGTGCTAGCTCTGTAGTCTGCCATTAATTGATATGTCTAATATTTGTTGTTGTTGATGTATATTTATATTCCTGTGCTAGCTCTGTAGTCTGTCATTAATTGATGTGTCTAATATTTGTTGCTGTTGATGTATATTTATATTCATGTGCTAGCTCTGTAGTCTGTTATTAATTGATGTGTCTAATATTTGTTGTTGTTGATGTATATTTATATTCATGTGCTGGCTCTGTAGTCTGACATTAATTGATGTGTCTAATATTTGTTGTTGTTGATGTATATTTATATTCATGTGCTAGTTCTGTAGTCTGTCATTAATTGATGTGTCTAATATTTGTTGTTGTTGATGTATATTTATATTCCTGTGCTAGCTCTGTAGTCTCTCATTAATTGATGTGTCTAATATTTGTTGTTGTAGATGTATATTTATATTCACTTGCTAGCTCTGTAGTCTGTCATTAATTGATGTGTCTAATATTTGTTGTTGTTGATGTATATTTATATTCATGTGCTAGCTCTGTAGTCCGTCATTAATTGATGTGTCTAATATTTGTTGTTGTTGATGTATATTTATATTCATGTGCTAGCTCTGTAGTCTGTCATTAATTGATGTGTCTAATATTTGTTGTTGTTGATGTATATTTATATTCATGTGCAAGCTCTGTAGTCTGACATTAATTGATGTGTCTAATATTGGTTGTGTCTAATATTTGTTGTTGTTGATGTATATTTATATTCATGTGCTAGCTCTGTAGTCTGTCATTAATTGATGTGTCTAATATTTGTTGTTGTTGACGTATATTTATATTCCTGCGCTAGCTCTGTTGTCTGACATTAATTGATGTGTCTAATATTTGTAGTTGTTGATGTATATTTATATTCATGTGCTAGCTCTGTAGTCTGACATTAATTGATGTGTCTAATATTTGTAGTTGTTGATGTATATTTATATTCCTGTGCTAGCTCTGTAGTCTTGTCATTAATTGATGTGTCTAATATTTGTTGTTGTTGATGTATATTTATAATCATGTACTAGCTCTGTAGTCTGTCATTAATTGATGTGTCTAATATTTGTTGTTGTTGATGTATATTTATATTCCTGTGCTAGCTCTGTAGTCTGTCATTAATTGATGTGTCTAATATTTGTTGTTGTTGATGTATATTTATATTCATGTGCTAGCTCTGTAGTCTGACATTAATTGATGTGTCTAATATTTGTTGTTGTTGATGTATATTTATATTCCTGTGCTAACTCTGTAGTCTGTCATTAACTCTTTTCCCGGTGTAAGCGCCATATGGCGTAATTGCTTTTGAAAAATCATAATAAATCAATCATTGGGTTGTTTTGCAAAACAAAAATATCATAAAATAGCGCTGCAGCTACTTTCAAGGCAATAGCGCCATGGAAATAGGGAAATCCCGCCGTAAAGTTCAAGGGGTCAATTCTGCCATAGAATTTAAAATGGCCGAAAGGCTATCTTTTGATGAGGTGCTCACAGCGGTCCTGGACGACAACTTCGACGACTTTGGATTATCTGACGATGAATCTGAGGAAGGAGAGAGTGAAGCTATCTATGCCTACCGTGGACAGCCCAGTTTGGATCGTGACCAAGTAGAGCTACTCGGCAGAGACTTTTCCAATCGAAGTATGGACAAAGCTATGGCTGTTGGAGGCGAAGGCATTGATCCTGGCAGTCCTCCTGGTAAGTCAATGAACTTTGCTAGCTATATATAAAGCCTGATAGTCTGAGGAGCTGGCTAAATTATGGTGTTAGCTACACCTGTGTAATAGCCTACTTTCCTTTATAGTTCTAGCTGTACTTGATTCCTTGACTTGATTAGTTGACGAATAACAACTCTATCATGTTCAGGTTTGATGGAGCAAGTGATGGACCACGACGGAGATAATACCATGGCACAGCTTCCCCACGTTCAGATGAGTTCTGATAAAGATAGCGATGCAAACACACCTACCCCACTCTCTTCATCCATACTGCACGAGGATGCTCGTCTTGTAGACCTACACGAGGACGTACTTTTCTCAGAAGTAGGAGTGTCCAACTCTCCCCCTTACCTTCATCCAGTGCTAGTCTTACTGCACGAGGACACTTGTATATCAGACTATGAGTATGTCATTACAGAGTATTGTATTGTATAATTGCTCTTTGATTCTGTGTACATTGTATCAATATTATTGGTTATGGGAATTGTATCAATAATATTGGTGGGAATTCTATACAGTAGAAATTATGTCCTCTCTGTTAGTCAGGCAAACATCTGTCATAACACAGCATATCTCAGTTGTTCCTAAAGTTGGCTGAAAATAGAAGGATATTTATAATCTACAATACAATAATATACAATTTTAATTTTCTTAAAAATTATTAAACATGATGATATTCATACATGCATGGTTTGGTTACCTAGCAACATGAATTGACCACAATAATGTCCAACAGTAGAGCTATCTTGTGGTATATGGTTGCTAGGGACTATTGTTAACCTCTGATTTAATACCAAATTATTTGTACTTAATGGTCAATTTTTAATTTTTTTCCAAATAAACTCACCGGGAGAAGAGTTAATTGATGTGTCTAATATTTGTTGTTGTTGATGTATATTTATATTCATGTGCTAGCTCTGTACTCTGTCATTAATTGATGTGTCTAATATTTGTTGTTGTTGATGTATATTTATATTCATGTGCTAGCTCTGTAGTCTGTTATTAATTGATGTGTCTAATATTTGTTGTTGTTGATGTATATTTATATTCATGTGCTAGATCTGTAGTCTGTCATTAATTGATGTGTCTAATATTTGTTGTTGTTGATGTATATTTATATTCATGTGCTAGCTCTGTAGTCTGACATTAATTGATGTGTCTAATATTTGTTGTTGTTGATGTATATTTATATTCATGTGCTAGCTCTGTAGTCTGCCATTAATTGATGTGTCTAATATTTGTTGTTGTTGATGTATATTTATATTCCTGTGCTAGCTCTGTAGTCTGTCATTAATTGATGTGTCTAATATTTGTTGCTGTTGATGTATATTTATATTCATGTGCTAGCTCTGTAGTCTGTTATTAATTGATGTGTCTAATATTTGTTGTTGTTGATGTATATTTATATTCATGTGCTGGCTCTGTAGTCTGACATTAATTGATGTGTCTAATATTTGTTGTTGTTGATGTATATTTATATTCATGTGCTAGTTCTGTAGTCTGTCATTAATTGATGTGTCTAATATTTGTTGTTGTTGATGTATATTTATATTCCTGTGCTAGCTCTGTAGTCTCTCATTAATTGATGTGTCTAATATTTGTTGTTGTAGATGTATATTTATATTCACGTGCTAGCTCTGTAGTCTGTCATTAATTGATGTGTCTAATATTTGTTGTTGTTGATGTATATTTATATTCATGTGCTAGCTCTGTAGTCCGTCATTAATTGATGTGTCTAATATTTGTTGTTGTTGATGTATATTTATATTCATGTGCTAGCTCTGTAGTCTGTCATTAATTGATGTGTCTAATATTTGTTGTTGTTGATGTATATTTATATTCATGTGCAAGCTCTGTAGTCTGACATTAATTGATGTGTCTAATATTGGTTGTGTCTAATATTTGTTGTTGTTGATGTATATTTATATTCATGTGCTAGCTCTGTAGTCTGTCATTAATTGATGTGTCTAATATTTGTTGTTGTTGACGTATATTTATATTCCTGCGCTAGCTCTGTTGTCTGACATTAATTGATGTGTCTAATATTTGTAGTTGTTGATGTATATTTATATTCATGTGCTAGCTCTGTAGTCTGACATTAATTGATGTGTCTAATATTTGTAGTTGTTGATGTATATTTATATTCCTGTGCTAGCTCTGTAGTCTTGTCATTAATTGATGTGTCTAATATTTGTTGTTGTTGATGTATATTTATAATCATGTACTAGCTCTGTAGTCTGTCATTAATTGATGTGTCTAATATTTGTTGTTGTTGATGTATATTTATATTCCTGTGCTAGCTCTGTAGTCTGTCATTAATTGATGTGTCTAATATTTGTTGTTGTTGATGTATATTTATATTCATGTGCTAGCTCTGTAGTCTGACATTAATTGATGTGTCTAATATTTGTTGTTGTTGATGTATATTTATATTCCTGTGCTAACTCTGTAGTCTGTCATTAACTCTTTTCCCGGTGTAAGCGCCATATGGCGTAATTGCTTTTGAAAAATCATAATAAATCAATCATTGGGTTGTTTTGCAAAACAAAAATATCATAAAATAGCGCTGCAGCTACTTTCAAGGCAATAGCGCCATGGAAATAGGGAAATCCCGCCGTAAAGTTCAAGGGGTCAATTCTGCCATAGAATTTAAAATGGCCGAAAGGCTATCTTTTGATGAGGTGCTCACAGCGGTCCTGGACGACAACTTCGACGACTTTGGATTATCTGACGATGAATCTGAGGAAGGAGAGAGTGAAGCTATCTATGCCTACCGTGGACAGCCCAGTTTGGATCGTGACCAAGTAGAGCTACTCGGCAGAGACTTTTCCAATCGAAGTATGGACAAAGCTATGGCTGTTGGAGGCGAAGGCATTGATCCTGGCAGTCCTCCTGGTAAGTCAATGAACTTTGCTATATAGCTATATATAAAGCCTGATAGTCTGAGGAGCTGGCTAAATTATGGTGTTAGCTACACCTGTGTTATAGCCTACTTTCCTTTATAGTTCTAGCTGTACTTGATTCCTTGACTTGATTAGTTGACGAATAACAACTCTATCATGTTCAGGTTTGATGGAGCAAGTGATGGACCACGACGGAGATAATACCATGGCACAGCTTCCCCACGTTCAGATGAGTTCTGATAAAGATAGCGATGCAAACACACCTACCCCACTCTCTTCATCCATACTGCACGAGGATGCTCGTCTTGTAGACCTACACGAGGACGTACTTTTCTCAGAAGTAGGAGTGTCCAACTCTCCCCCTTACCTTCATCCAGTGCTAGTCTTACTGCACGAGGACACTTGTATATCAGACTATGAGTATGTCATTACAGAGTATTGTATTGTATAATTGCTCTTTGATTCTGTGTACATTGTATCAATATTATTGGTTATGGGAATTGTATCAATAATATTGGTGGGAATTCTATACAGTAGAAATTATGTCCTCTCTGTTAGTCAGGCAAACATCTGTCATAACACAGCATATCTCAGTTGTTCCTAAAGTTGGCTGAAAATAGAAGGATATTTATAATCTACAATACAATAATATACAATTTTAATTTTCTTAAAAATTATTAAACATAATGATATTCATACATGCATGGTTTGGTTACCTAGCAACATGAATTGACCACAATAATGTCCAACAGTAGAGCTATCTTGTGGTATATGGTTGCTAGGGACTATTGTTAACCTCTGATTTAATACCAAATTATTTGTACTTAATGGTCAATTTTTAATTTTTTTCCAAATAAACTCACCGGGAGAAGAGTTAATTGATGTGTCTAATATTTGTTGTTGTTGATGTATATTTATATTCATGTGCTAGCTCTGTACTCTGTCATTAATTGATGTGTCTAATATTTGTTGTTGTTGATGTATATTTATATTCATGTGCTAGCTCTGTAGTCTGTTATTAATTGATGTGTCTAATATTTGTTGTTGTTGATGTATATTTATATTCATGTGCTAGATCTGTAGTCTGTCATTAATTGATGTGTCTAATATTTGTTGTTGTTGATGTATATTTATATTCATGTGCTAGCTCTGTAGTCTGTCATTAATTGATGTGTCTAATATTTGTTGTTGTTGATGTATATTTATATTCCTGTGCTAGCTCTGTAGTCTGTCATTAATTGATGTGTCTAATATTTGTTGTTGTTGATGTATATTTATATTCCTGTGTTAGCTCTGTAGTCTGTCATTAATTGATGTGTCTAATATTTGTTGTTGTTGATGTATATTTATATTCATGTGCTAGCTCTGTAGTCTCTCATTAATTGATGTGTCTAATATTTGTTGTTGTTGATGTATATTTATATTCATGTGCTGGCTCTGTAGTCTGACATTAATTGATGTGTCTAATATGTTGCTGTTGATGTATATTTATATTCCTGCTATATAGTTCTGTAGTCTGTCATTAATTGATGTGTCTAATATTTGTTGTTGTTGATGTATATTTATATTCCTGTGCTAGCTCTGTAGTCTCTCATTAATTGATGTGTCTAATATTTGTTGTTGTAGATGTATATTTATATTCATGTGCTAGCTCTGTAGTCTGTCATTAATTGATGTGTCTAATATTTGTTGTTGTTGATGTATATTTATATTCATGTGCTAGCTCTGTAGTGTGTCATTAATTGATGTGTCTAATATTTGTTGTTGTTGATGTACATTTATATTCCTGTGCTATCTCTGTAGTCCGTCATTAATTGATGTGTCTAATATTGGTTGTTGTTGATGTATATTTATATTCCTGTGCTAGCTCTGTAGTCTGTCATTAATTGATGTGTCTATTATTTGTTGTTGATGATGTATATTTATATTCCTGTGCTAGCTCTGTAGTCTGTCATTAATTGATGTATCTAATATTTGTTGTTGTTGATGTATATTTATATTCATGTGCTAGCTCTGTAGTCCGTCATTAATTGATGTGTCTAATATTTGTTGCTGTTGATGTATATTTATATTCATGTGCAAGCTCTGTAGTCTGTCATTAATTGATGTGTCTAATATTTGTTGTTGTTGATGTATATTTATATGCATGTGCTAGCTCTGTAGTCTGACATTAATTGATGTGTCTAATATTTGTTGTTGTTGATGTATATTTATATTCCTGTGCTAGCTCTGTAGTCTGTCATTAATTGATGTGTCTAATATTTGTTGTTGTTGATGTATATTTATATTCATGTACTAGCTCTGTAGTCTGACATTAATTGATGTGTCTAATATTTGTTGTTGTTGATGTATATTTATATTCATGTGCTAGCTCTGTAGTCTGTCATTAATTGATGTGTCTAATATTTGTTGTTGTTGATGTATATTTATATTCATGTGCTAGCTCTGTAGTCTCTCATTAATTGATGTGTCTAATATTTGTTGTTGTTGATGTATATTTATATTCATGTGCTGGCACTGTAGTCTGACATTAATTGATGTATCTAATATTTGTTGTTGTTGATGTATATTTATATTCCTGTGCTAGTTCTGTAGTCTGTCATCTAGTTCTGTAGTCTGTCATTAATTGATGTGTCTAATATTTGTTGTTGTTGATGTACATTTATATTCATGTGCTAGCTCTGTAGTCTCTCATTAATTGATGTGTCTAATATTTGTTGTTGTTGATGTATATTTATATTCATGTGCTAGCTCTGTAGTCTGTCATTAATTGATGTGTCTAATATTTGTTGTTGTTGATGTATATTTATATTCATGTGCTAGCTCTGTAGTGTGTCATTAATTGATGTGTCTAATATTTGTTGTTGTTGATGTATATTTATATTCCTGTGCTAGCTCTGTAGTCCGTTATTAATTGATGTGTCTAATATTTGTTGTTGTTGATGTATATTTATACTCATGTGCTAGCTCTGTAGTCCGTCATTAATTGATGTATCTAATATTTGTTGCTGTTGATGTATATTTATAATCATGTGCAAGCTCTGTAGTCTGTCATTAATTGATTTGTCTAATATTTTTTGTTGTTGATGTATATTTATATTCATGTGCTAGCTCTGTAGTCTGACATTAATTGATGTGTCTAATATTTGTTGTTGTTGATGTATATTTATATTCCTGTGCTAGCTCTGTAGTCTGTCATTAATTGATGTGTCTAATATTTGTTGTTGTTGATGTATATTTATATTCATGTGCTAGCTCTGTAGTCTGACATTAATTGATGTGTCTAATATTTGTTGTTGTTGATGTATATTTATATTCATGTGCTAGCTCTGTAGTCTGTCATTAATTGATGTGTC
The DNA here is from genome assembly GCA_028752905.1 of Cladorhizidae sp. MBARI D1340-BT2. Classification (NCBI taxonomy): domain Eukaryota; kingdom Metazoa; phylum Porifera; class Demospongiae; order Poecilosclerida; family Cladorhizidae; species Cladorhizidae sp. MBARI D1340-BT2. The sequence continues at coordinate 19,583,861 of JAQNBH010000003.1, read as the reverse complement.
TAATATTTGTTGTTGTTGATGTATATTTATATTCATGTGCTAGCTCTGTAGTCTATCATTAATTGATATGTCTAATATTTGTAGTTGTTGATGTATATTTATATTCATGTGCTAGCTCTGTAGTCTGACATTAATTGATGTGTCTAATATTTGTAGTTGTTGATGTATATTTATATTCCTGTGCTAGCTCTATAGTCTTGTCATTAATTGATGTATCTAATATTTGTTGCTGTTGATGTATATTTATATTCATGTGCTAGCTCTGTAGTCTGTCATTAATTGATGTGTCTAATATTTGTTGTTGTTGATGTATATTTATATTCATGTGCTAGCTCTGTAGTCTGTCATTAATTGATGTGTCTAATATTTGTTGTTGTTGATGTATATTTATATTCCTGTGCTAGCTCTGTAGTCTGTCATTAATTAATGTGTCTAATATTTTTTGTTGTTGATGTATATTTATATTCATGTGCTAGCTCTGCTGTAGTCTGTCATTAATTGATGTGTCTAATATTTGTTGTTGTTGATGTATATTTATATTCATGTGCTAGCTCTGTAGTCTGTTATTAATTGATGTGTCTAATATTTGTTGTTGTTGATGTATATTTATATTCATGTGCTAGCTCTGTAGTCTGTCATTAATTGATGTGTCTAATATTTGTTATTGTTGATGTATATTTATATTCATGTGCTAGCTCTGTAGTCTGTCATTAATTGATGTGTCTAATATTTGTTGTTGTTGATGTATATTTATATTCCTGTGCTAGCTCTGTAGTCTGTCATTAATTGATGTGTCTAATATTTGTTGCTGTTGATGTATATTTATATTCATGTGCTAGCTCTGTAGTCTCTCATTAATTGATGTGTCTAATATTTGTTTTTGTTGATGTATATTTATATTCATGTGCTGGCTCTGTAGTCTGACATTAATTGATGTGTCTAATATTTGTTGTTGTTGATGTATATTTATATTCCTGTGCTAGCTCTGTAGTCTCTCATTAATTGATGTGTCTAATATTTGTTGTTGTAGATGTATATTTATATTCATGTGCTAGCTCTGTAGTCTGTCATTAATTGATGTGTCTAATATTTGTTGTTGTTGATGTATATTTATATTCATGTGCTAGCTCTGTAGTGTGTCATTAATTGATGTGTCTAATATTTGTTGTTGTTGATGTACATTTATATTCCTGTGCTATCTCTGTAGTCCGTCATTAATTGATGTGTCTAATATTGGTTGTTGTTGATGTATATTTATATTCCTGTGCTAGCTCTGTAGTCTGTCATTAATTGATGTGTCTAATATTTGTTGTTGATGATGTATATTTATATTCCTGTGCTAGCTCTGTAGTCTGTCATTAATTGATGTATCTAATATTTGTTGTTGTTGATGTATATTTATATTCATGTGCTAGCTCTGTAGTCCGTCATTAATTGATGTGTCTAATATTTGTTGCTGTTGATGTATATTTATATTCATGTGCAAGCTCTGTAGTCTGTCATTAATTGATGTGTCTAATATTTGTTGTTGTTGATGTATATTTATATGCATGTGCTAGCTCTGTAGTCTGACATTAATTGATGTGTCTAATATTTGTTGTTGTTGATGTATATTTATATTCCTGTGCTAGCTCTGTAGTCTGTCATTAATTGATGTGTCTAATATTTGTTGTTGTTGATGTATATTTATATTCATGTACTAGCTCTGTAGTCTGACATTAATTGATGTGTCTAATATTTGTTGTTGTTGATGTATATTTATATTCATGTGCTAGCTCTGTAGTCTGTCATTAATTGATGTGTCTAATATTTGTTGTTGTTGATGTATATTTATATTCATGTGCTAGCTCTGTAGTCTCTCATTAATTGATGTGTCTAATATTTGTTGTTGTTGATGTATATTTATATTCATGTGCTGGCTCTGTAGTCTGACATTAATTGATGTATCTAATATTTGTTGTTGTTGATGTATATTTATATTCCTGTGCTAGTTCTGTAGTCTGTCATCTAGTTCTGTAGTCTGTCATTAATTGATGTGTCTAATATTTGTTGTTGTTGATGTACATTTATATTCATGTGCTAGCTCTGTAGTCTCTCATTAATTGATGTGTCTAATATTTTTTGTTGTTGATGTATATTTATATTCATGTGCTAGCTCTGTAGTCTGTCATTAATTGATGTGTCTAATATTTGTTGTTGTTGATGTATATTTATATTCATGTGCTAGCTCTGTAGTGTGTCATTAATTGATGTGTCTAATATTTGTTGTTGTTGATGTATATTTATATTCCTGTGCTAGCTCTGTAGTCCGTTATTAATTGATGTGTCTAATATTTGTTGTTGTTGATGTATATTTATACTCATGTGCTAGCTCTGTAGTCCGTCATTAATTGATGTATCTAATATTTGTTGCTGTTGATGTATATTTATAATCATGTGCAAGCTCTGTAGTCTGTCATTAATTGATTTGTCTAATATTTTTTGTTGTTGATGTATATTTATATTCATGTGCTAGCTCTGTAGTCTGACATTAATTGATGTGTCTAATATTTGTTGTTGTTGATGTATATTTATATTCCTGTGCTAGCTCTGTAGTCTGTCATTAATTGATGTGTCTAATATTTGTTGTTGTTGATGTATATTTATATTCATGTGCTAGCTCTGTAGTCTGACATTAATTGATGTGTCTAATATTTGTTGTTGTTGATGTATATTTATATTCATGTGCTAGCTCTGTAGTCTGTCATTAATTGATGTGTCTAATATTTGTTGTTGTTGATGTATATTTATATTCATGTGCTAGCTCTGTAGTCTATCATTAATTGATGTGTCTAATATTTGTAGTTGTTGATGTATATTTATATTCATGTGCTAGCTCTGTAGTCTGACATTAATTGATGTGTCTAATATTTGTAGTTGTTGATGTATATTTATATTCCTGTGCTAGCTCTATAGTCTTGTCATTAATTGATGTATCTAATATTTGTTGCTGTTGATGTATATTTATATTCATGTGCTAGCTCTGTAGTCTGTCATTAATTGATGTGTCTAATATTTGTTGTTGTTGATGTATATTTATATTCATGTGCTAGCTCTGTAGTCTGTCATTAATTGATGTGTCTAATATTTGTTGTTGTTGATGTATATTTATATTCCTGTGCTAGCTCTGTAGTCTGTCATTAATTAATGTGTCTAATATTTTTTGTTGTTGATGTATATTTATATTCATGTGCTAGCTCTGCTGTAGTCTGTCATTAATTGATGTGTCTAATATTTGTTGTTGTTGATGTATATTTATATTCATGTGCTAGCTCTGTAGTCTGTTATTAATTGATGTGTCTAATATTTGTTGTTGTTGATGTATATTTATATTCATGTGCTAGCTCTGTAGTCTGTCATTAATTGATGTGTCTAATATTTGTTATTGTTGATGTATATTTATATTCTTGTGCTAGCTCTGTAGTCTGTCATTAATTGATGTGTCTAATATTTGTTGTTGTTGATGTATATTTATATTCCTGTGCTAGCTCTGTAGTCTGTCATTAATTGATGTGTCTAATATTTGTTGCTGTTGATGTATATTTATATTCATGTGCTAGCTCTGTAGTCTCTCATTAATTGATGTGTCTAATATTTGTTTTTGTTGATGTATATTTATATTCATGTGCTGGCTCTGTAGTCTGACATTAATTGATGTGTCTAATATTTGTTGTTGTTGATGTATATTTATATTCCTGTGCTAGCTCTGTAGTCTGTCATTAATTGATGTGTCTAATATTTGTTGTTGTTGACGTATATTTATATTCCTGCGCTAGCTCTGAAGTCTGACATTAATTGATGTGTCTAATATTTGTTGCTGTTGATATATATTTATATTCCTGTGCTAGCTCTGTAGTCTGACATTAATTGATGTGTCTAATATTTGTTGTTGTTGATGTATATTTATATTCATGTGCTAGCTCTGTAGTCGACATTAATTGATGTGTCTAATATTTATTGTTGTTGATGTATATTTATATTCTTGTGCTAGCTCTGTAGTCTGACATTAATTGATGTGTCTAATATTGGTTGTTGTTGTTGATGTATATTTATATTCATGTGCTAGCTCTGTAGTCTCTCATTAATTGATGTGTCTAATATTTGTTGTTGTTGATGTATATTTATATTCATGTGCTAGCTCTGTAGTCTGTCATTAATTGATGTGTCTAATATTTGTTGTTGTTGATGTATATTTATATTCCTGTGCTAGCTCTGTAGTCTGTCATTAATTGATTTGTCTAATATTTGTTGTTGTTGATGTATATTTATATTCCTGTGTTAGCTCTGTAGTCTGTCATTAATTGATGTGTCTAATATTTGTTGTTGTTGATGTATATTTATATTCCTGTGTTAGCTCTGTAGTCTGTCATTAATTGATGTGTCTAATATTTGTTGTTGTTGATGTATATTTATATTCATGTGCTAGCTCTGTAGTCTGTCATTAATTGATGTATCTAATATTTGTTGTTGTTGATGTATATTTATATTCCTGTGCTAGCTCTGTAGTCTGTCATTAATTTATGTGTCTAATATTTGTTGTTGTTGATGTATATTTATATTCCTGTACTAGCTCTGTAGTCTGTCATTAATTGATGCATCTAATATTTGTTGTTGTTGATGTATATTTATATTCATGTGCTAGCTCTGTAGTCTGACATTAATTGATATGTCTAATATTTGTAGTTGTTGATGTATATTTATATTCATGTGCTAGCTCTGTAGTCTGACATTAATTGATGTGTGTAATATTTGTTGTTGTTGATGTATATTTATATTCCTATGCTAGCTCTGTAGTCTGTCATTGATGTGTCTAATATTTGTTGTTGTTGATGTATATTTATATTCATGTGCTAGCTCTGTTGTCTGACATTAATTGATGTGTCTAATATTTGTAGTTGTTGATGTATATTTATATTCATGTGCTAGCTCTGTAGTCTGACATTAATTGATGTGTCTAATATTTGTAGTTGTTGATGTATATTTATATTCATGTGCTAGCTCTGTAGTCTGACATTAATTGATGTGTCTAATATTTGTTGTTGTTGATGTATATTTATATTCATGTGCTAGCTCTGTAGTCTGTCATTAATTGATGTGTCTAATATTTGTTGTTGTTGATGTATATTTATATTCATGTGCTAGCTCTGTAGTCTATCATTAATTGATGTGTCTAATATTTGTAGTTGTTGATGTATATTTATATTCATGTGCTAGCTCTGTAGTCTGACATTAATTGATGTGTCTAATATTTGTAGTTGTTGATGTATATTTATATTCCTGTGCTAGCTCTATAGTCTTGTCATTAATTGATGTATCTAATATTTGTTGCTGTTGATGTATATTTATATTCATGTGCTAGCTCTGTAGTCTGTCATTAATTGATGTGTCTAATATTTGTTGTTGTTGATGTATATTTATATTCATGTGCTAGCTCTGTAGTCTGTCATTAATTGATGTGTCTAATATTTGTTGTTGTTGATGTATATTTATATTCCTGTGCTAGCTCTGTAGTCTGTCATTAATTAATGTGTCTAATATTTTTTGTTGTTGATGTATATTTATATTCATGTGCTAGCTCTGCTGTAGTCTGTCATTAATTGATGTGTCTAATATTTGTTGTTGTTGATGTATATTTATATTCATGTGCTAGCTCTGTAGTCTGTTATTAATTGATGTGTCTAATATTTGTTGTTGTTGATGTATATTTATATTCATGTGCTAGCTCTGTAGTCTGTCATTAATTGATGTGTCTAATATTTGTTATTGTTGATGTATATTTATATTCCTGTGCTAGCTCTGTAGTCTGTCATTAATTGATGTGTCTAATATTTGTTGTTGTTGATGTATATTTATATTCCTGTGCTAGCTCTGTAGTCTGTCATTAATTGATGTGTCTAATATTTGTTGCTGTTGATGTATATTTATAATCATGTGCAAGCTCTGTAGTCTGTCATTAATTGATTTGTCTAATATTTTTTGTTGTTGATGTATATTTATATTCATGTGCTAGCTCTGTAGTCTGACATTAATTGATGTGTCTAATATTTGTTGTTGTTGATGTATATTTATATTCCTGTGCTAGCTCTGTAGTCTGTCATTAATTGATGTGTCTAATATTTGTTGTTGTTGATGTATATTTATATTCATGTGCTAGCTCTGTAGTCTGACATTAATTGATGTGTCTAATATTTGTTGTTGTTGATGTATATTTATATTCATGTGCTAGCTCTGTAGTCTGTCATTAATTGATGTGTCTAATATTTGTTGTTGTTGATGTATATTTATATTCATATGCTAGCTCTGTAGTCTATCATTAATTGATGTGTCTAATATTTGTAGTTGTTGATGTATATTTATATTCATGTGCTAGCTCTGTAGTCTGACATTAATTGATGTGTCTAATATTTGTAGTTGTTGATGTATATTTATATTCCTGTGCTAGCTCTATAGTCTTGTCATTAATTGATGTATCTAATATTTGTTGCTGTTGATGTATATTTATATTCATGTGCTAGCTCTGTAGTCTGTCATTAATTGATGTGTCTAATATTTGTTGTTGTTGATGTATATTTATATTCATGTGCTAGCTCTGTAGTCTGTCATTAATTGATGTGTCTAATATTTGTTGTTGTTGATGTATATTTATATTCCTGTGCTAGCTCTGTAGTCTGTCATTAATTAATGTGTCTAATATTTTTGGTTGTTGATGTATATTTATATTCATGTGCTAGCTCTGCTGTAGTCTGTCATTAATTGATGTGTCTAATATTTGTTGTTGTTGATGTATATTTATATTCATGTGCTAGCTCTGTAGTCTGTTATTAATTGATGTGTCTAATATTTGTTGTTGTTGATGTATATTTATATTCATGTGCTAGCTCTGTAGTCTGTCATTAATTGATGTGTCTAATATTTGTTATTGTTGATGTATATTTATATTCCTGTGCTAGCTCTGTAGTCTGTCATTAATTGATGTGTCTAATATTTGTTGTTGTTGATGTATATTTATATTCCTGTGCTAGCTCTGTAGTCTGTCATTAATTGATGTGTCTAATATTTGTTGCTGTTGATGTATATTTATATTCATGTGCTAGCTCTGTAGTCTCTCATTAATTGATGTGTCTAATATTTGTTTTTGTTGATGTATATTTATATTCATGTGCTGGCTCTGTAGTCTGACATTAATTGATGTGTCTAATATTTGTTGTTGTTGATGTATATTTATATTCCTGTGCTAGCTCTGTAGTCTGTCATTAATTGATGTGTCTAATATTTGTTGTTGTTGACGTATATTTATATTCCTGCGCTAGCTCTGAAGTCTGACATTAATTGATGTGTCTAATATTTGTTGCTGTTGATATATATTTATATTCCTGTGCTAGCTCTGTAGTCTGACATTAATTGATGTGTCTAATATTTGTTGTTGTTGATGTATATTTATATTCATGTGCTAGCTCTGTAGTCTGACATTAATTGATGTGTCTAATATTTATTGTTGTTGATGTATATTTATATTCTTGTGCTAGCTCTGTAGTCTGACATTAATTGATGTGTCTAATATTGGTTGTTGTTGTTGATGTATATTTATATTCATGTGCTAGCTCTGTAGTCTCTCATTAATTGATGTGTCTAATATTTGTTGTTGTTGATGTATATTTATATTCATGTGCTAGCTCTGTAGTCTGTCATTAATTGATGTGTCTAATATTTGTAGTTGTTGATGTATATTTATATTCCTGTGCTAGCTCTATAGTCTTGTCATTAATTGATGTATCTAATATTTGTTGCTGTTGATGTATATTTATATTCATGTGCTAGCTCTGTAGTCTGTCATTAATTGATGTGTCTAATATTTGTTGTTGTTGATGTATATTTATATTCATGTGCTAGCTCTGTAGTCTGTCATTAATTGATGTGTCTAATATTTGTTGTTGTTGATGTATATTTATATTCCTGTGCTAGCTCTGTAGTCTGTCATTAATTAATGTGTCTAATATTTTTGGTTGTTGATGTATATTTATATTCATGTGCTAGCTCTGCTGTAGTCTGTCATTAATTGATGTGTCTAATATTTGTTGTTGTTGATGTATATTTATATTCATGTGCTAGCTCTGTAGTCTGTTATTAATTGATGTGTCTAATATTTGTTGTTGTTGATGTATATTTATATTCATGTGCTAGCTCTGTAGTCTGTCATTAATTGATGTGTCTAATATTTGTTATTGTTGATGTATATTTATATTCCTGTGCTAGCTCTGTAGTCTGTCATTAATTGATGTGTCTAATATTTGTTGTTGTTGATGTATATTTATATTCCTGTGCTAGCTCTGTAGTCTGTCATTAATTGATGTGTCTAATATTTGTTGCTGTTGATGTATATTTATATTCATGTGCTAGCTCTGTAGTCTCTCATTAATTGATGTGTCTAATATTTGTTTTTGTTGATGTATATTTATATTCATGTGCTGGCTCTGTAGTCTGACATTAATTGATGTGTCTAATATTTGTTGTTGTTGATGTATATTTATATTCCTGTGCTAGCTCTGTAGTCTGTCATTAATTGATGTGTCTAATATTTGTTGTTGTTGACGTATATTTATATTCCTGCGCTAGCTCTGAAGTCTGACATTAATTGATGTGTCTAATATTTGTTGCTGTTGATATATATTTATATTCCTGTGCTAGCTCTGTAGTCTGACATTAATTGATGTGTCTAATATTTGTTGTTGTTGATGTATATTTATATTCATGTGCTAGCTCTGTAGTCTGACATTAATTGATGTGTCTAATATTTATTGTTGTTGATGTATATTTATATTCTTGTGCTAGCTCTGTAGTCTGACATTAATTGATGTGTCTAATATTGGTTGTTGTTGTTGATGTATATTTATATTCATGTGCTAGCTCTGTAGTCTCTCATTAATTGATGTGTCTAATATTTGTTGTTGTTGATGTATATTTATATTCATGTGCTAGCTCTGTAGTCTGTCATTAATTGATGTGTCTAATATTTGTTGTTGTTGATGTATATTTATATTCCTGTGCTAGCTCTGTAGTCTGTCATTAATTGATTTGTCTAATATTTGTTGTTGTTGATGTATATTTATATTCCTGTGTTAGCTCTGTAGTCTGTCATTAATTGATGTGTCTAATATTTGTTGTTGTTGATGTATATTTATATTCCTGTGTTAGCTCTGTAGTCTGTCATTAATTGATGTGTCTAATATTTGTTGTTGTTGATGTATATTTATATTCATGTGCTAGCTCTGTAGTCTGTCATTAATTGATGTATCTAATATTTGTTGTTGTTGATGTATATTTATATTCCTGTGCTAGCTCTGTAGTCTGTCATTAATTTATGTGTCTAATATTTGTTGTTGTTGATGTATATTTATATTCCTGTACTAGCTCTGTAGTCTGTCATTAATTGATGCATCTAATATTTGTTGTTGTTGATGTATATTTATATTCATGTGCTAGCTCTGTAGTCTGACATTAATTGATATGTCTAATATTTGTAGTTGTTGATGTATATTTATATTCATGTGCTAGCTCTGTAGTCTGACATTAATTGATGTGTGTAATATTTGTTGTTGTTGATGTATATTTATATTCCTATGCTAGCTCTGTAGTCTGTCATTGATGTGTCTAATATTTGTTGTTGTTGATGTATATTTATATTCATGTGCTAGCTCTGTTGTCTGACATTAATTGATGTGTCTAATATTTGTAGTAGTTGATGTATATTTATATTCATGTGCTAGCTCTGTAGTCTGACATTAATTGATGTGTCTAATATTTGTAGTTGTTGATGTATATTTATTTTCCTGTGCTAGCTTTGTAGTCTTGTCATTAATTGATGTGTCTTATATTTGTTGTTGTTGATGTATATTTATATTCATGTGCTAGCTCTGTAGTCTGTCATTAATTGATGTGTCTAATATTTGTTGTTGTTGATGTATATTTATATTCCTGTGCTAGCTCTGTAGTCTGTCATTAATTGATGTGTCTAATATTTGTTGTTGTTGATGTATATTTATATTCATGTGCTAGCTCTGTAGTCTGTCATTAATTGATGTGTCTAATATTTCTTGTTGTTGATGTATATTTATATTCCTGTGCTAGCTCTGTAGTCTGTCATTAATTGATGTGTCTAATATTTGTTGCTGTTGATGTATATTTATATTCATGTGCTAGCTCTGTAGTCTCTCATTAATTGATGTGTCTAATATTTGTTTTTGTTGATGTATATTTATATTCATGTGCTGGCTCTGTAGTCTGACATTAATTGATGTGTCTAATATTTGTTGTTGTTGATGTATATTTATATTCCTGTGCTAGCTCTGTAGTCTCTCATTAATTGATGTGTCTAATATTTGTTGTTGTAGATGTATATTTATATTCATGTGCTAGCTCTGTAGTCTGTCATTAATTGATGTGTCTAATATTTGTTGTTGTTGATGTATATTTATATTCATGTGCTAGCTCTGTAGTGTGTCATTAATTGATGTGTCTAATATTTGTTGTTGTTGATGTACATTTATATTCCTGTGCTATCTCTGTAGTCCGTCATTAATTGATGTGTCTAATATTGGTTGTTGTTGATGTATATTTATATTCCTGTGCTAGCTCTGTAGTCTGTCATTAATTGATGTGTCTAATATTTGTTGTTGATGATGTATATTTATATTCCTGTGCTAGCTCTGTAGTCTGTCATTAATTGATGTATCTAATATTTGTTGTTGTTGATGTATATTTATATTCATGTGCTAGCTCTGTAGTCTGTCATTAATTGATGTGTCTAATATTTGTTGCTGTTGATGTATATTTATATTCATGTGCAAGCTCTGTAGTCTGTCATTAATTGATGTGTCTAATATTTGTTGTTGTTGATGTATATTTATATGCATGTGCTAGCTCTGTAGTCTGACATTAATTGATGTGTCTAATATTTGTTGTTGTTGATGTATATTTATATTCCTGTGCTAGCTCTGTAGTCTGTCATTAATTGATGTGTCTAATATTTGTTGTTGTTGATGTATATTTATATTCATGTACTAGCTCTGTAGTCTGACATTAATTGATGTGTCTAATATTTGTTGTTGTTGATGTATATTTATATTCATGTGCTAGCTCTGTAGTCTGTCATTAATTGATGTGTCTAATATTTGTTGTTGTTGATGTATATTTATATTCATGTGCTAGCTCTGTAGTCTCTCATTAATTGATGTGTCTAATATTTGTTGTTGTTGATGTATATTTATATTCATGTGCTGGCTCTGTAGTCTGACATTAATTGATGTATCTAATATTTGTTGTTGTTGATGTATATTTATATTCCTGTGCTAGTTCTGTAGTCTGTCATCTAGTTCTGTAGTCTGTCATTAATTGATGTGTCTAATATTTGTTGTTGTTGATGTACATTTATATTCATGTGCTAGCTCTGTAGTCTCTCATTAATTGATGTGTCTAATATTTGTTGTTGTTGATGTATATTTATATTCATGTGCTAGCTCTGTAGTCTGTCATTAATTGATGTGTCTAATATTTGTTGTTGTTGATGTATATTTATATTCATGTGCTAGCTCTGTAGTGTGTCATTAATTGATGTGTCTAATATGTTGTTGTTGATGTATATTTATATTCCTGTGCTAGCTCTGTAGTCCGTTATTAATTGATGTGTCTAATATTTGTTGTTGTTGATGTATATTTATACTCATGTGCTAGCTCTGTAGTCCGTCATTAATTGATGTATCTAATATTTGTTGCTGTTGATGTATATTTATAATCATGTGCAAGCTCTGTAGTCTGTCATTAATTGATTTGTCTAATATTTTTTGTTGTTGATGTATATTTATATTCATGTGCTAGCTCTGTAGTCTGACATTAATTGATGTGTCTAATATTTGTTGTTGTTGATGTATATTTATATTCCTGTGCTAGCTCTGTAGTCTGTCATTAATTGATGTGTCTAATATTTGTTGTTGTTGATGTATATTTATATTCATGTGCTAGCTCTGTAGTCTGACATTATGATGTGTCTAATATTTGTTGTTGTTGATGTATATTTATATTCATGTGCTAGCTCTGTAGTCTGTCATTAATTGATGTGTCTAATATTTGTTGTTGTTGATGTATATTTATATTCATGTGCTAGCTCTGTAGTCTACCATTAATTGATGTGTCTAATATTTGTAGTTGTTGATGTATATTTATATTCATGTGCTAGCTCTGTAGTCTGACATTAATTGATGTGTCTAATATTTGTAGTTGTTGATGTATATTTATATTCCTGTGCTAGCTCTATAGTCTTGTCATTAATTGATGTATCTAATATTTGTTGCTGTTGATGTATATTTATATTCATGTGCTAGCTCTGTAGTCTGTCATTAATTGATGTGTCTAATATTTGTTGTTGTTGATGTATATTTATATTCATGTGCTAGCTCTGTAGTCTGTCATTAATTGATGTGTCTAATATTTGTTGTTGTTGATGTATATTTATATTCCTGTGCTAGCTCTGTAGTCTGTCATTAATTAATGTGTCTAATATTTTTTGTTGTTGATGTATATTTATATTCATGTGCTAGCTCTGCTGTAGTCTGTCATTAATTGATGTGTCTAATATTTGTTGTTGTTGATGTATATTTATATTCATGTGCTAGCTCTGTAGTCTGTTATTAATTGATGTGTCTAATATTTGTAGTTGTTGATGTATATTTATATTCATGTGCTAGCTCTGTAGTCTGTCATTAATTGATGTGTCTAATATTTGTTATTGTTGATGTATATTTATATTCCTGTGCTAGCTCTGTAGTCTGTCATTAATTGATGTGTCTAATATTTGTTGTTGTTGATGTATATTTATATTCCTGTGCTAGCTCTGTAGTCTGTCATTAATTGATGTGTCTAATATTTGTTGCTGTTGATGTATATTTATATTCATGTGCTAGCTCTGTAGTCTCTCATTAATTGATGTGTCTAATATTTGTTTTTGTTGATGTATATTTATATTCATGTGCTGGCTCTGTAGTCTGACATTAATTGATGTGTCTAATATTTGTTGTTGTTGATGTATATTTATATTCCTGTGCTAGCTCTGTAGTCTGTCATTAATTGATGTGTCTAATATTTGTTGTTGTTGACGTATATTTATATTCCTGCGCTAGCTCTGAAGTCTGACATTAATTGATGTGTCTAATATTTGTTGCTGTTGATATATATTTATATTCCTGTGCTAGCTCTGTAGTCTGACATTAATTGATGTGTCTAATATTTGTTGTTGTTGATGTATATTTATATTCATGTGCTAGCTCTGTAGTCTGACATTAATTGATGTGTCCAATATTTATTGTTGTTGATGTATATTTATATTCTTGTGCTAGCTCTGTAGTCTGACATTAATTGATGTGTCTAATATTGGTTGTTGTTGTTGATGTATATTTATATTCATGTGCTAGCTCTGTAGTCTCTCATTAATTGATGTGTCTAATATTTGTTGTTGTTGATGTATATTTATATTCATGTGCTAGCTCTGTAGTCTGTCATTAATTGATGTGTCTAATATTTGTTGTTGTTGATGTATATTTATATTCCTGTGCTAGCTCTGTAGTCTGTCATTAATTGATTTGTCTAATATTTGTTGTTGTTGATGTATATTTATATTCCTGTGTTAGCTCTGTAGTCTGTCATTAATTGATGTGTCTAATATTTGTTGTTGTTGATGTATATTTATATTCCTGTGTTAGCTCTGTAGTCTGTCATTAATTGATGTGTCTAATATTTGTTGTTGTTGATGTATATTTATATTCATGTGCTAGCTCTGTAGTCTGTCATTAATTGATGTATCTAATATTTGTTGTTGTTGATGTATATTTATATTCCTGTGCTAGCTCTGTAGTCTGTCATTAATTTATGTGTCTAATATTTGTTGTTGTTGATATATATTTATATTCCTGTACTAGCTCTGTAGTCTGTCATTAATTGATGCATCTAATATTTGTTGTTGTTGATGTATATTTATATTCATGTGCTAGCTCTGTAGTCTGACATTAATTGATATGTCTAATATTTGTAGTTGTTGATGTATATTTATATTCATGTGCTAGCTCTGTAGTCTGACATTAATTGATGTGTGTAATATTTGTTGTTGTTGATGTATATTTATATTCCTATGCTAGCTCTGTAGTCTGTCATTGATGTGTCTAATATTTGTTGTTGTTGATGTATATTTATATTCATGTGCTAGCTCTGTTGTCTGACATTAATTGATGTGTCTAATATTTGTAGTTGTTGATGTATATTTATATTCATGTGCTAGCTCTGTAGTCTGACATTAATTGATGTGTCTAATATTTGTAGTTGTTGATGTATATTTATTTTCCTGTGCTAGCTTTGTAGTCTTGTCATTAATTGATGTGTCTAATATTTGTTGTTGTTGATGTATATTTATATTCATGTGCTAGCTCTGTAGTCTGTCATTAATTGATGTGTCTAATATTTGTTGTTGTTGATGTATATTTATATTCATGTGCTAGCTCTGTAGTCTGACATTAATTGATGTGTCTAATATTTGTTGTTGTTGATGTATATTTATATTCATGTGCTAGCTCTGTAGTCTGTCATTAATTGATGTGTCTAATATTTGTTGTTGTTGATTTATATTTATATTCATGTGCTAGCTCTGTAGTCTGACATTAATTTATGTGTCTAATATTTGTTGTTGTTGAAGTATATTTATATTCCTGTGCTAACTCTGTAGTCTGTCATTAATTGATGTGTCTAATATTTGTAGTTGTTGATGTATATTTATATTCATGTGCTAGCTCTGTAGTCTGTCATTAATTGATGTGTCTAATATTTGTTGTTGTTGATGTATATTTATATTCATGTGCTAGCTCTGTAGTCTGTTATTAATTGATGTGTCTAATATTTGTTGTTGTTGATGTATATTTATATTCATGTGCTAGCTCTGTAGTCTGTCATTAATTGATATGTCTAATATTTGTTGTTGTTGGTGTATATTTATATTCCTGTGCTAGCTCTGTAGTCTGTCATTAATTGATGTGTCTAATATTTGTTGTTGTTGATGTATATTTATATTCATGTGCTAGCTCTGTAGTCTGTCATTAATTAATTCATGTGTCTAATATTTGTTGTTGTTGATATATATTTATATTCCTGTGCTAGCTCTGTAGTCCGTCATTAATTGATGTGTCTAATATTTGTTGCTGTTGATGTATATTTATATTCATGTGCTAGCTCTGTAGTGTGTCATTAATTGATGTGTCTAATGTTTGTTGTTGTTGATGTATATTTATATTCCTGTGCTAGCTCTGTAGTCTGACATTAATTGATGTGTCTAATATTTGTTGCTGTTGATGTATATTTATATTCATGTGCTAGCTCTGTAGTCTGACATTAATTGATGTGTCTAATATTTGTTGCTGTTGATGTATATTTATATTCCTGTGCTAGCTCTGTAGTCTGACATTAATTGATGTGTCTAATATTTGTTGTTGTTGATGTATATTTATATTCCTGTGCTAGCTCTGTAGTCTGTCATTAATTGATGTGTCTAATATTTGTTGTTGTTGATGTATATTTATATTCCTGTGCTAGCTCTGTAGTCTGTCATTAATTGATGTGTCTAATATTTGTTGTTGTTGATGTATATTTATATTCCTGTGCTAGCTCTGTAGTCTGTCATTAATTGATGTGTCTAATATTTGTTGTTGTTGATGTATATTTATATTCATGTGCTAGCTCTGTAGTCTGTCATTAATTGATGTGTCTAATATTTGTTGTTGTTGATGTATATTTATATTCATGTGCTAGCTCTGTAGTCTGTCATTAATTGATGTGTCTAATATTTGTTGTTGTTGATGTATATTTATATTCCTGTGCTAGCTCTGTAGTCTGTCATTAATTGATGTGTCTAATATTTGTTGTTGTTGATGTATATTTATATTCCTGTGCTAGCTCTGTAGTCTGTCATTAATTGATGTGTCTAATATTTGTTGTTGTTGATGTATATTTATATTCATGTGCTAGCTCTGTAGTCTGACATTAATTGATGTGTCTAATATTTGTTGTTGTTGATGTATATTTATATTCATGTGCTAGCTCTGTAGTCTGTCATTAATTGATGTGTCTAATATTTGTTGTTGTTGATGTATATTTATATTCCTGTGCTAGCTCTGTAGTCTGTCATTAATTGATGTGTCTAATATTTGTTGTTGTTGATGTATATTTATATTCATGTGCTGGCTCTGTAGTCTGACATTAATTGATGTGTCTAATATTTGTTGTTGTTGATGTATATTTATATTCCTGTGCTAGTTCTCTAGTCTGTCATTAATTGATGTGTCTAATATTTGTTGTTGTTGATGTATATTTATATTCATGTGCTAGCTCTGTAGTGTGTCATTAATTGATGTGTCTAATATTTGTTGTTGTTGATGTATATTTATATTCCTGTGCTAGCTCTGTAGTGTGTCATTAATTGATGTGTCTAATATTTGTTGTTGTTGATGTATATTTATATTCCTGTGCTAGCTCTGTAGTCTGTCATTAATTGATGTGTCTAATATTTGTTGTTGTTGATGTATATTTATATTCATGTGCTAGCTCTGTAGTCTGTCATTAATTGATGTGTCTAATATTTGTTGTTGTTGATGTATATTTATATTCCTGTGCTAGCTCTGTAGTCTGTCATTAATTGATGTGTCTAATATTTGTTGTTGTTGATGTATATTTATATTCATGTGCTAGCTCTGTAGTCTGTCATTAATTGATGTGTCTAATATTTGTTGTTGTTGATGTATATTTATATTCATGTGCTAGCTCTGTAGTCTGTCATTAATTGATGTGTCTAATATTTGTTGTTGTTGATGTATATTTATATTCCTGTGCTAGCTCTGTAGTCTGTCATTAATTGATGTGTCTAATATTTGTTGTTGTTGATGTATATTTATATTCATGTGCTAGCTCTGTAGTCTGTCATTAATTGATGTGTCTAATATTTGTTGTTGTTGATGTATATTTATATTCATGTGCTAGCTCTGTAGTCTGTCATTAATTGATGTGTCTAATATTTGTTGTTGTTGATGTATATTTATATTCATGTGCTAGCTCTGTAGTCTCTCATTAATTGATGTGTCTAATATTTGTTGTTGTTGATGTATATTTATATTCATGTTCTGGCTCTGTAGTCTGACATTAATTGATGTGTCTAATATTTGTTGTTGTTGATGTATATTTATATTCCTGTGCTAGTTCTGTAGTCTGTCATTAATTGATGTGTCTAATATTTGTTGTTGTTGATGTATATTTATATTCCTGTGCTAGCTCTGTAGTCTCTCATTAATTGATGTGTCTAACATTTGCTGTTGTAGATGTATATTTATATTCATGTGCTAGCTCTGTAGTCTGTCATTAATTGATGTGTCTAATATTTGTTGTTGTTGATGTATATTTATATTCATGTGCTGGCTCTGTAGTCTGACATTAATTGATGTATCTAATATTTGTTGTTGTTGATGTATATTTATATTCCTGTGCTAGTTCTGTAGTCTGTCATTAATTGATGTGTCTAATATTTGTTGTTGTTGATGTATATTTATATTCCTGTGCTAGCTCCGTAGTCTCTCATTAATTGATGTGTCTAATATTTGTTGTTGTTGATGTATATTTATATTCATGTGCTAGCTCTGTAGTCTGTCATTAATTGATGTGTCTAATATTTGTTGTTGATGATGTATAATATTTATATTCATGTGCTAGCTCTGTAGTGTGTCATTAATTGATGTGTCTAATATTTGTTGTTGTTGATGTATATTTATATTCCTGTGCTAGCTCTGTAGTCCGTCATTAATTGATGTGTCTAATATTTGTTGTTGTTGATGTATATTTATATTCATGTGCTAGCTCTGTAGTCCGTCATTAATTGATGTGTCTAATATTTGTTGCTGTTGATGTATATTTATATTCATGTGCAAGCTCTGTAGTCTGTCATTAATTGATGTGTCTAATATTTTTTGTTGTTGATGTATATTTATATTCATGTGCTAGCTCTCTGTAGTCTGACATTAATTGATGTGTCTA
This sequence comes from Cladorhizidae sp. MBARI D1340-BT2, assembly GCA_028752905.1. Taxonomy (NCBI): domain Eukaryota; kingdom Metazoa; phylum Porifera; class Demospongiae; order Poecilosclerida; family Cladorhizidae; species Cladorhizidae sp. MBARI D1340-BT2. The sequence continues at coordinate 19,565,717 of JAQNBH010000003.1, read as the reverse complement.
ATATTTGTTGTTGTTGATGTATATTTATATTCCTGTGCTAGCTCTGTAGTCTGTCATTAATTGATGTGTCTAATATTTGTTGTTGTTGATGTATATTTATATTCATGTGCTAGCTCTGTAGTCTGACATTAATTGATGTGTCTAATATTTGTTGTTGTTGATGTATATTTATATTCATGTGCTAGCTCTGTAGTCTGTCATTAATTGATGTGTCTAATATTTGTTGTTGTTGATGTATATTTATATTCATGTGCTAGCTCTGTAGTCTGTCATTAATTGATGTGTCTAATATTTGTAGTTGTTGATGTATATTTATATTCATGTGCTAGCTCTGTAGTCTGACATTAATTGATGTGTCTAATATTTGTAGTTGTTGATGTATATTTATATTCATGTGCTAGCTCTGTAGTCTGACATTAATTGATGTGTCTAATATTTGTTGTTGTTGATGTATATTTATATTCCTGTGCTAGCTCTGTAGTCTTGTCATTAATTGATGTGTCTAATATTTGTTGCTGTTGATGTATATTTATATTCATGTGCTAGCTCTGTAGTCTGTCATTAATTGATGTGTCTAATATTTGTTGTTGTTGATGTATATTTATATTCATGTGCTAGCTCTGTAGTCTGTCATTAATTGATGTGTCTAATATTTGTTGCTGTTGATGTATATTTATATTCCTGTGCTAGCTCTGTAGTCTGTCATTAATTGATGTGTCTAATATTTGTTGTTGTTGATGTATATTTATATTCATGTGCTAGCTCTGTAGTCTGTCATTAATTGATGTCTCTAATATTTGTTGTTGTTGATGTATATTTATATTCCTGTGCTAGCTCTGTAGTCTGTCATTAATTGATGTCTAAAATAATAATAACAACAACAATAATAATTAACGAACAACACAACAACAATAATTAACAATAGTAATATATAATCAACAATAATTAATATAATAATAAACAATAATATAATAATACTAATATAATAATAAAATATATAAACAATAAATAATAATAATAATTATTAATAATAATTTAACAATAATATATTAATACATATAATTATTAATACTACTACTACCACTACTACTACTACTACTACTACTACTACTACTAATACTATTACTACTACTACTACTACTAATAATAATAATAATAATAATAACAATAAATAAAAATAAAAATAAATAAAAAAAATAATAATAATAATAATAATAATAATAATAATAATAATAATAATAATAATAATATTAATAATAATAATAATAATAATAATAATAATAATAATAATAATAATAATAATAATAATAATAATAATAATAAAATAATAATAATAATAATAATAATAATAATAATAATAATAATAATAATAATAATAATAATAATAATAATAATAATAATAATAATAATAATAATAATAATAATAATAATAATAATAATAATAATAATAATAATAATAATAATAATAATAATAATAATAATAATAATAATAATAATAATAATAATAATAATAATAATAATAATAAAAAATAAAAAATAAGTGATTAATAATAGATAATAATATATTACAGTATAATAATTAACAATAATAATATAATAATAGTAATAATAATTAACAATAATTCATTTTATGGTGGCGAGTGGGTTAAAGATGATTGCCACAGTTTTTTTTTGGTTTCTGTTGCCAGTCTTTAGTGAAGCATTCACGGCACACTGGAAGTGTTTTGTAAGCTCAATGTTTATTCATATACAATAAAGATGAACTCCATTATTAGGTGGGAGTTGCTTCACATATGATCTAATGTATTACCATGGGTGGGTAGGGAGTTGACACTAGAGTGAATGGAGCAAAGATATTGTACTTTATATGGGACTATGCGATACGCAGACCTCTTCCCCCCTTAAGCAAAGTTCTAAATTACATAAGGCCAACCAGTGTTGAGTTTCTTCATCCAGTGATCTTCTCTGGGGAGCAGTTGGTTGGGGTCGCTCACAACCTCTAGAATGTTGAGCTGCCAGCAGAGCAGGTGTTGCTGCTTTGGGTAGTGCTGGTAGAGTGGCATCTTTTTCCCTCCAGCATGGCTGCTCTATATCGGGACATTTGTTTGCTGATGGTTCTGCTGGTTTGTGTGATTCTCTTTTGCACGTCTTGCATTCCAGAAGGTATGTAGCATTGGCCGCTTGGCAGTTGGCATTGCGTGGCAGTTTGAAAAATATTCCTAAGGATGTGGAGAAGATTTGGTCTTTGTTAGACACGGCGGCAGCATTTGTAGCCTTTGATGTTGCAGGTGCCGAGCGCGACGTGAGGACGACGAGAGGTAGTAGCAGTGGCGTCTGCAGAGGTGTTGCTTGTTTCACCTTTTTGAGTTTGGCTCCGACTCTCGAGTTAGATAGCTTTTTGCCAAGCTTGTATGCTATTCTGGGCGGTTGCATGTTGGGGGTGGGGCCAGCGCTTGCCTCAGGTATCTTGCTGATGTTGGTGGGGGCGTGGCTGCTCATGCTGCAGTGAGATTGTCTTGCAGTAAGTTGGTCCTTTGCGAGTAAGTCACTTGTCTTAGGCTCATATCTGGTGGAGCCTCTGGTCAGGAAGTAGGTGCTTACCTTGTGAATGACTGAGTTGGAGGTGGATTTGTTGGAGGATGCCCTCAAGATTCTGGTGGCTTCTTGACCATGCCTCAAGACTGACCTCAGGGGGCTCGTGTGTGGGAAGATCAATTTACCCCCTCGCATGGTGAATATCACATTGTTGATAATTTTGACCTGTTGTTGTATTGGGTGTGGCTTATGAATTTGAGTGTCTGCCAAGTGTGCCACACCTACTTTGGTGTATTTGACTCTGTCCTCAATTACAATGCAAGATCCTTTGCCTGCATTAGTTATGACTATGTCTACATTAGTTATGACTATGTCTGCATTAGTTATGACTTTGCCTGCATTAGTTATGACTATGTCTGCACTAGTTATGACTATGCCTCCATTAGTTATGACTATGCCTGCATTAGTTATGACTATGTCTGCATTAGTTATGACTATGTCTGCATTAGTTATGACTATGTCTGCATTAGTCATGACTATGCCTGCATTAGTTATGACTATGTCTGCATTAGTTATGACTATGTCTGCATTAGTTATGACTATGCCTGCATTAGTTATGACTATGTCTGCATTAGTTATAACTATGCCTGCATTAGTTATGACTATACATGCATTAGTTATGACTGTCTGCATTAGTTATGACTATGCCTGCATTAGTTATGACTATGTCTGCATTAGTTATGACTATGTCTGCATTAGTCATGACTATGTCTGCATTAGTCATGACTATGCCTGCATTAGTTATGACTATGTCTGCATTAGTTATGACTTTGCCTGCATTAGTTATGACTATGTCTGCATTAGTTATGACTATGTCTGCATTAGTTATGACTATGCCTGAATTAGTTATGACTATGCCTGCATTAGTTATGACTATGTCTGCATTAGTTATGACCATGCCTGAATTAGTTATGACTATGCCTGCATTAGTTATGACTATGTCTGCATTAGTTATGACTATGTCTGCATTAGTTATAACTATGCTTGCATTAGTTATGACTATGTCTGCATTAGTTATGACTGCCTGCATTAGTTATGACTATGTCTGCATTAGTTATGACTATGCTTGCATTAGTTATGACTATGTCTGCATTAGTTATGACTGCCTGCATTAGTTATGACTTATGTCTGCATTAGTTATGACTATGTCTGCATTAGTTATGACTATGTCTGCATTAGTTTTGACTATGTCTGCATTAGTTATGACTATGTCTGCATTAGTTATGACTATGTCTGCATTAGTTATGACTATGCTTGCATTAGTTATGACTATGTCTGCATTAGTCATGACTATGTCTGCATTAGTCATGACTATGTCTGCATTAGTCATGACTATGCATGCATTAGTTATGACTGTCTGCATTAGTTATGACTATGCCTGCATTAGTTATGACTGTGCTTGATTAGTTATGGCATTGTTGCTGCCGAGTTCTGAAATTGCCTTTTTCCTGGTGGGTCATGTTTTGGGCAAACTTTACCAGTGGATGTGGCAAATTTGTGTGGCAATTGCTGTAGATATTGTTGGACTTCAGAGGTGGCTAATTAGGGCTAGAGCTAGGTCAGGGCTAGGGCTGAGTAACGGCTGGGTTAGGGCTGGGCTAAGGCTCAGGGTTCAAGCTGGAGCATTAGCAACAATTTGTGAGTGTCCATTTCTCTGCTGTTTGTTTGGCAGGTGAGTGGAGTCCAGACCTCCTCTGACCATGGACCTGGTCTGTTTGTTCATTGCTTATCTTTTATCTTTAGTATTTCTGGCTTCTTCAGTGAATGTGCCAAGCACTTACAATGTGGGTGGTATTTATAATAAATTACATAATAGTGATTAAGTGTTGTGCAATAGTTCATTAGCTTGGTGGAAATTAGTCATAATTATGATAGACACAAGATTAATTATTAACCTTGTTGAAGTTATGCATCTCTGAAGTTGGGAACACCTCCATTATGACCCGAGCAGTGCGGTTCAATTAATTCAAAGTTGAATTAGTTAGAGTCATTTGGGTATATTTAATTCTACTGGTTTAGTTAGTTTGTCACAGTTATTTTATCTATTTAAACTGGTTTTTGAGGTCATTACAAAGTTGAATTAAACTTGAATTAAGGGGGCATAGACCATATTTGTGGTCACCAATTTAATGCTTCATCCATTTTGAATGGTTTTGATCTCAAAAGGTAGCTCATTCTCGGTGCTTTCCAATGATATTTATAGCGTATGGGCAAAGCAGTGTTGCCATCAACATCCGGCTGGTTTTTTATTTTTCAGCCTTCATCAAGACTTGCCATTTATGTTGCTGTCAGTCAGTTGCTGTCAGTCAGTTTGTAATAAAACTCCCCCCCCCACTTTTTCATTCAGCAGGATAAGTGATCCCACAGAATGGACCGTATCTCATGGAAAATTGGCTGGATTGGTCAACACATGAGCGTTACTCTGGTCATCGAAATATTAAACAGGATTGGATAATTAGAATGTTATACCAATTTTTATAAGTAACAAGTGAACGCGGAATGGACTTTAATAGTATTAATAATGCTAACAAGTAAATAGCAGTAACAATGTGTGTGTGTGTGTGTTAGTGTGTGTCAAACCAGTGGCCACAAAACCCGAACATAAGGTCCGGATAAACTGAAAAAGTCCTCAAATAGAGTTTTCAAAGCCCTCAAATAGAGTTTTCAAAGTCCATTTCCAAGGAAGTGGGAAAAACCAAAATGATGAAAATGAAATGAACGGACTTGCCTAAAAAAAGCCAATCTTATGGTCTCTTTATTTAATTCAAAATTAGTTCATTTTAGCCTGACTTGTCATGTCGATTTTAGTTGAATAATTGTTTAGTTAAACTGTCATTTCGAATTTATTTAACTTGTCACAGCAAATTTAATTGAACCCTACTGGACCTGAGCTTGTCTGCATGTAAATAATGTTCCCTTCACTGGAAGGTAAGGGTCATCAACACCAGACTACTACAACAACACCAAACATAAATGGTTATGTCGCCCCTTTAGGGGGACCTAAACCATTTTTTTGTAAATTGTAACAAAACTTGTGGTTACCACTTTATAACTCCATAGATTCTGTAAACTTCATGGTATGGACTTGGTATTAGCTAAAAAGATAGGTCTCTCTGTGTGCTCTCTTTTGATACTAAAATATTTTTCATAGGTATAACTATAACCAAGTTACTGGAGCTAAAGTGGAGTGAACCTCAAAGCCTGATTTTGCCACATAAATATCTCGAGATTGCCAAGTGCTAGAGAGTTGAAATTAGCACCAGTGGCTAGAGGAAGCTCTACTCTATGCAATGGCTGTTTTGATTAGGCGTTCAAACGCAAGCACGTGGTCAAGCGCCCAGGTTGTAAAATGAATTTCGTTAAAATTCCCTCCAATTCATTTTCCACCTACACTTTTCACTGCATCAAGTTATGAGTCATGCTCTCCTCCAATACACACTCCCAGCACAGGTAGCTAGTAGACCAAGTAGAGTGACAGGACAAAGCAGAAGACAGCAGGCTCAGAAGGAATTCTCCTTATTCCCGACTTGATGAACCTGACAGGAACATGACAGGAACAATGGCCACTGCTCATTTTCCAACGGGCACACCCTAGATCATGGCGTAAGTTGTACAGACTTCAACTAACTGCGAGACCAACTGCTCATTTTCCAATGGGCACACCCTAGATCATGGCGTAAGTTGTACAGACTTCAACTAACTGCGAGACCAACTGCTCATGACAATCCACTGCAACCCATCAAGAACCTTCACATCCCGAACCGTGTTTCGTCCCACTCAGCCGGAATCGGTGGTGATTGGTAAAGGGGTTGGCTAGGTTTGAATGTTAGTAGGTAATGGTCATCTCAAGTAAATACCTATTTTTTTAATTTTTTTATTTATGTAAAATAAATAATTATTATGCATATATACCTAAAACAAAGCAGACACTAAAAAGTCTAATGAATCCATCCACCTCTGCAGTAACTGGGGGGAGGTGGCCTACAAAGAGTGACTTCATCCATCTCTAAACAGTTTGCCAACTCCAAACAAACAGCTCAACAAGATAGACATTAGTCCATCTGAAGTCTACAAAATCCTATCCAATTTAGACATAACCAAGGCTCCTGGTTATGACCAAATTGGTGGCTTTGTTCTAAAGCACTGTGGAACTGCCTTGGTTAATCCAGTCTCTAATTTCTTTTGTTCCAGTATGCAGACATCATCACTCCGTCTAGATTGGAAAATTCATAAAATCCACCCTATCTTCAAGAATAATGATCATTCTAAACAAAACTACAGGCCAATATCACTACTGAGTAAACTGTCTAAAGTGTTAGAGAAGATAATAAAAAATATATATAATCTCTTTTGTTCAACCTTTATTGTCAAAGCAGCAATATGGATTTCTCAAAAAACGGTCATGTCTCTCTCACTTGTTGACCTCATATTCTAACATTTATGGCTCAATAGAGAACAGGAAAACGTCACATGCAGTCTATTTTGATTTCTCCAAAGCCTTTGATTCAGTCCCACACCAAGAGCTATTATGTAAATTATGGGCCTTTGGCATCACTGGACAACTGTGGTCATGAATAAAAGCTTATCTGTCAAACAGGATGCACTATGTTAGTATTGATGGTCCTGTGCATTCTGGGGTACTGCAAGGGAGTATCTTGGGGTACCGCAAGGCAGTATCCTGGTGTACCGCAAGGGAGTATCCTGGGTACCGCAAGGGAGTATCCTGGGGTACCGCAAGGGAGTATCCTGGGTACCGCAGGGGAGTATCCTGGGGTCCTCTACTCTTTCTCATATACACAAATGATATTCCAAATGTTGCAACCTTCTCGTCTTCATACTTATTTGCAGATGATACTAAGTTTATTAAGTCGATATCTGAGCTCCAGGAAGATATTGACTCTTTAATAAAATGGTGGAAGTTGAGCCTGAATTATCGGAAATGTGTGTCTGTTAGCTTCTTCTTCTCTCAAATGGATCACTCCTCATATTTCCTAGAGGCCAGTCAGATCCCTCAAGTGGATTGCCACAGAGACCTTGGTGTGTTAGTCTCAACAGATCTCTCTTGGGATGTGTGCAAAAATGCTTATGGGATATCCAATATGTTCAGCAGATCAATCCCATCTCATTCACCAATTGCATCAAAGAAGTTACGGTATACTAGTCTAGTGAGGTCCAAGCTATTGTATTGCTGTCAACTGTGGCACCCCCATCATCAAATTAAAGATATATACCAGTTGGAGAAAGTGCAGGGTCGGATAACAAAATATATTCTAAACTATCAGTCCCTCGACTACAAAGATAAACTGATTATAGACTGATCAAAATAAATCTCCTGCCTCTAATGTACTGGTTGGAGTTTACTGGTTTGAACTCCAAGACCTATTGTTCTTAATTAGATCTATACAAAGCCCAGCAGACAATATAACTATATCAGATTATATATCATTTGTGTCATCTGCTACTAGATCCGGCTCAAAATACAAACTGAAGATTAAAGGACAACAGCCACTCGGAACTTTTATTATAACAGGGTAGTACGCCTGTGGAACTCGCTGCCTCCAGTCGACATCTCGCTCTCATTTAACACTATTAAGATGTCTCTCTACTACAGCTACCTATGGAAACACTTTCAGCTCTACCTCGATCCATCAAATTCATGTACATTTCACTATGTTTGTCCGTGCTCTTCATGCCACCTAACTAAACCTGCAAGTTATTTAATTAAATTAATTTAATGGCTTCACCACAAGTTGGTGAATGTTCATCAACCTAATCTTGTATTGACTCAATTTATCATGGATCCATGTTCTTATATATCATCCATGTTCTTATATCGCACTTCCATCATCAGGTTGTCATGTCATAATAATATAATAATATTCACAGGGTAGCATTGCTTATTTTTCTATTTGTAGTTCGTAAAGGAGACGATCCTTTCCTATCAGCGTAAAGAGTCAGCAACGCGACAAATCCCGGCCACATATTTTCTTCGCTCCTACTCCCCACATCTCCTTCTTCTGTCTGGGTTGCCACTGGCTGTGCTCAGAGACGTCAACGCGCCCATCTGGAAACATCCTAGCCTCCTATGACAATCACCTACCATGTGCTTCCAAGTCGCGCTCCATGCAGGTGACTGGTTACATGTTGTGCTCTGCCCTGCCCCATCATCATCTCCTGAACTAGGAGTTCTGCTTCTGCCTGCAACACTGGCTTGGTGTGGTCATGGTGAGAGAGGAACTCCTTGCCTCATGTGCTGGTCCTAACTGATCTACATGCGTCGAAGAAGGAAGGCTTCTCAGGTTTGTGAATGAAGATCTGATAATAGCATAACCTAAAATGAATGTTTGTAGTAAACTAGTTTGTCATAAAGCAATATTTTACCTCACATATATTTAGGGCGTGATTTAGGCAGGGAAAGGGGGCGGTCTCATATGTTGGCTTGATCTCGCAGCCATAGTTGATGCCAATCAGATTTCACTATTTCTAATGATTGCATTCCAGGCATGTCACTGGTCTCAGTGCTGGAGAGGAGCACAGGAGTCACCATCAGCTAGCTGCTAGTCACTGCCTCAGTGCTGGAGAGGAGCACAGGAGTTACCATCAGCTAGCTGCTAGTCACTGGCCTCAGTGCTGGAGAGGAGCACAGGAGTCACCATCAGCTAGCTGCTAGTCACTGCCTCAGTGCTGGAGAGGAGCACAGGAGTCACCATCAGCTAGCTGCTAGTCACTGCCTCAGTGCTGGAGAGGAGCACAGGAGTCACCATCAGCTAGCTGCTAGTCAGTGCCACAGTGCTGGAGAGGAGCACAGGAGTCACCATCAGCTAGCTGCTAATCACTGCCTCAGTGCTGGAGAGGAGCACAGGAGTCACCATCAGCTAGCTGCTAGTCAGTGCCACAGTGCTGGAGAGGAGCACAGGAGTCACCATCAGCTAGCTGCTAGTCACTGGCCTCAGAGCTGGAGAGGAGCACAGGAGTCACCATCAGCTAGCTGCTAGTCACTGCATCAATGCTGGAGAGGAGCACAGGAGTCACCATCAGCTAGCTGCTAGTCACTGGCCTCAGTGCTGGAGAGGAGCACAGGAGTCACCATCAGCTAGCTGCTAGTCACTGGCCTCAGTGCTGGAGAGGAGCACAGGAGTCACCATCAGCTAGCTGCTAGTCACTTATCTCCAAGCTAACGAAGGTCAAGGGTTGGGTCTGCTGGACTAGGTAAAGGGTTATTTTATGTGTGGTTGATGCTTCCAGGAAATTTCCCCCCCACATCAAACAAGGGGTGTGTATAGTGTGGCAATATAGTTAGCAACCTTTTACCAATAACACAGCATCTCTAGAATTATGTAAAGTTTGACAGCCACTCACTGACCAGCACCTCATGCACTCATTCACTCACCAGCACCTCCTGCACTCACTCACTCACCAGCACCTCCTGCACTCACTCACTCACCAGCACCTCCTGCACTCACTCACTCACCAGCATGTCACTACCACAGGGGTGTGGTCTGGTGTTGTTATACTCTAGTCATCGCTGCAGGAGTAGTTGATTGTTGAGAAGGTGATTTTAATATTATTATTACTATTATTATTATTATTATGATAATTATTATGTATTATTATTATTATTATTATGATAATTATTATGATGATAATTATTATGTATATTATTATTATGATAATAATATACATATTATTATTATGATATTGTATTTAAATTATTTGTTGGTGGATAGCTCCCCCCCCCCCCCCCCCCCCTTCAGAAAAATCAGTCCTAGACTAGGTCAATAGCTAGGTTTAAGTCAATAGGTAAGGTGTGTCCTAGGTCAATAGGTAAGGTGTGACCTAGGTCAATAGCCTATGGTTAGTACAAGATCAATAGCAGCTAGGGTTAGGTCTAGGTCAGTAGCTAGTGCTAGAACTAGGTCAATAGCTAGTTTTAGGACTAGGTCAATAGCTAGTGTTAGGATTAGGCTAATAGCAAGGGTTAGGGCAAGATCAATAGCTATGGTTAGGACTAGATAGCTAGTGTTAGGATTAGGTCAATAGCGGATTAGGTAAATAGCATTAGGTCAATAGCTAGTGTTAGGATTAGGTCAATAGCTAGTGTTAGGACTAGGGGTTAGGTCATCATCTAGGGTTAGGGCTGGGTCACACACTGGACCAACACCACACTAGGTGGAGTTTCATTTAGAGTAATTGCTCATAATGTGAATTAGTTACTAGTTATGAAGACTCCACTGCCATAAGACTTGCCAGTGTAGAGGTGAGGTCATCATCTGAGGGTTAATGCAGCTGGTGTTGATGTCTACTCATGCATACATGGTGACCTTGGCAACATAATATGTAAGGCCAATGGCTAAAGTAGGGCAATGGTTAGTATTAGGGCAGTGGCTAGGGCCAGTTCAATGGCGACTAGCAACAGTGAATACTGCCATCTGTTTGTGGTGTGCTCTAGTGATATTTACTCAATCTTTATGTGTGAACTGTTGACCACTGACTTGTATCTCCACCTCACAGATGTGTGTGTGTGTGTGTGTGTCCTGGTGGCCTGTGCTGAGTGTGTGTGGCTAATGCTGTGTCTCCTGGTGGCCTGTGCTGAGTGTGTGTGGCTAGTGTCTCCTGGTGGCCTGTGCTGAGTGAGTGTGGCTAGTGTCTCCTGGTGGCCTGTGCTGAGTGTGTGTGGCTAGTGTCTCCTGGTGGCCGGTGTTGAGTGTGTGTGGCTAGTGGTAGCTCTGTTAAGAGGAAGGCGTGGTCTAGACATTAAATGACCATTAGCCACACCCACACATGAGTAGATTGCTCTCCCAGCCAGAGGCAATGCACCTTCAACCTACTAATGCATCTACGCACCTTTTAGCAAGATTTGAAGGTCCTCTCTTTAGCTGCAGATGTGTGGGAGCTGACTCAGACCTTCAAGATTTGAAGGTGTCTCTCTTTAGCTGCAGATGTATGGGGGCTGACTCAGACCTTCAAGATTTGAAGGTGTCTCTCTTGCAGATGTGTGGGGGCTGACTCAGACCTTCAAGTTGTGCACACTGGCTGTAACAATGAGCTATATATAGTCCTACTAACCATGTGTTTGTGGGGTGCTCTACACAATCTTTATGTTGAACTGTTGACCATATCAGGTAGACCACTCACTTGTATGTGCACCTCACAGATGTGTGTGTGTGTGTGTGTGTCCACGCATGCATGCATGGGTGTGAGTGTTGGTCCACGCATGCGTGTGTGTGTGTGTGTGTGGGTCCACGCATGGGTGTGTGAGGCGTAGAGATATGGAGAATGAGTGGGCATGGAATGGTATGTGAACACAACTAGATAGTGTTACATATTAAGTTGTCAAGGTCACCATGTATGCATCAACACCAGCTGCTAGTGGAAACATTAACCATCAGATGACCTCACCTCTACACTGGCAAGTCTTATGGCAACATTGAGCTAGCTCTCTTGTAGCCAAGGAGGCCATTTTGCTGTGTGTGTGTGCTAAGTGGAGTAGCATGAGGTCTTGTATGAAGGCCACTCAGTGGAGTCTTCATAACTAGTAACTAATTCACATTATAAGCAATTACTCTAAATGAAACTCTACCCAGTGTGGTATTGGTCCAGTGTGTGTCCCCATAGGTAGGACTAGGTCAATAGCTAGCAATAAGCTTAGGTCTAGAGGCCGAGTTAAAGCATTGACATGGCCAATGGCTATGGAAGAGGTGCACTATGTGTGTATGTGTGTGTGTGTGTGTGGTTCATTCTGGCCATGGCATTACATCATTGAATATGACATCATATTTTAATAATTACAATGACCCTCTCAATAATCAACTTTAGTGAGGGTGTGGTTTGTATCGGGTGGTAGATAGCTAGCTGCCAGTACATAACCAGCTCACGCGAGACTTGGCATCTCATTATTCCTGATGAAGGCTAGAGCGTCTAGTGGACATGGAGAGAGTTGATTATTGAGGGGGCCATTGAAATGTCCTTGTCCACTGAGAGTTGGTCATGTGTTTATTAGTCGTCCTATGCTCTTGCCTTCTCCAGGGTGAACTCTGCACCAGAGCAGCCGCAGGATCCTCAAGACATGAGGCCATCCCCACTCTCTACCTCCCGAGTAACACCATCCTCAACACAAGATGACAAACTCATGAAAGAACGCTGGATTTTGACCTTACAGAATAATGTTAATTAGTAGTGCTGTGGTTGCTGCAATTATTATCATCCGAGAATCATTAGTCACCTCCAGCCAGTCAGCAGCTAGGCACCTCAGTGCTGCCAGGCCCCAGTCAGCAGCCAGGCACCTCAGTGCTGCCAGGCTCCAGTCAGCAGCTAGACACCTCAGTGCTGCCAGGCCACAGTCAGCAGCTAGACACTTCAGTGCTGCCAGGCAGCTAGGCACCTCAGAGCTGCCAGGCCCCAGTCAGCAGCTAGGCACCTCAGTGCTGCCAGGCCCCAGTCAGCAGCTAGACACCTCAGTGCTGCCAGGCCCCAGCTAGATGACGAACTGAGTGCACCTCTTCACTAATCATGTGGTTACTATACTCTGCCTCCAATTACTGCTTAAGCTTGATTTATGAACCCCCAGGTTAATTAGCCAGCATGCAATTGACTGTGTTCTGCTAACACCATGTAGGGTATCCAGTGCAGGAATACAGCAAGTTTTATGCAATGATAAATCAGATCACATGACATATCCACATAGCATGTTACTTAAATCCACCCCCTGAAACAACTCGGCAATGCTACAATACTGAACAAGTCGTCCATATTTAGAAGACGAATCCAAGCCAGTGGCTAGAGTTGTCTCTGGGCAGTCATTCTAAACTCTTCAGGGACTTCAGATCTTCATCTGTCTCTCTGTCAACACAGACAAGTGCTTCAGCCAACTCTAGGAAGAGGGAGACCTGAAGTTCAAGAAGAAGGGAAGGATGTGCTCACATCATTCATTAGCTATACAACCACAGAGGTACACATCACATTATAGAGCCAATTTCCAACCTGGCTCCACCCAGTGTGGTTAGTCCAGTGTATGTCCCAATAGAGCTATTGTCAACCTACTTCAACCTGCCTTCACCCAGTGTGATGTTGGTCCAGTGTGTGTGCTATTGTCAACCTACTTCAACCTGTCTCCACCCAGTTTGATGTTGGTCCACTAGTGTGTATCCCCAAGGCCATAGAGCTATTGTCAACCTACTTCAACCTGCCTCCACCCAGTGTGATGTTGGTCCAGTGTGTATCCCTAGAGCTGTTGTCAACCTAGTTCAACCTGCCGCCACCCAGTGTGGGTGTGGTCCAGTGTGTGTTCCATAGGCATTAGTATTGTTATTACATGTGGGAGTGTGTAGGTCAGTTCAATTACTGGCAAGATCTGATGATGTCATGGTAACCACCACAGGAAGTTTTGCTGACCTTGTAAATATTTGCTGGTTTAAGTAAATAACCTTCCTCCCAGTTGGCATCATGGAGCCAGCTCACTCAAGACATGTCCCACACACCACACACTGGAGCTGGCATCATGGAGTCAGCTCACTCAAGACATGTCCCACACACCACACACTGGAGCTGGCATCATGGAGTCGGCTCACTCAAGACATGCCCCACACACCACACACTGGAGCTGGCATCATGGTCAGCTCACTCTAGCATGAGCTCGGCCAAGCTGCTTCACATAGTACCGTGAGTTAACTAACTTAAGGGATATAGTATACTAGGAGCTTGCCTTGATTCCTAAGGGATATAGTACACTTGAAGCTTGCCTTGACTCCTTAACTAAGGGTTATAGTACACTTGGAGCTTCCCTTGACTCCTTAACTAAGGGATATAGTACACTTGGAGCTTGCCTTGACTCCTTAACTAAGGGATACTCTATGTTGATGTTGTTTCACTCTGGTCTCCAGTCTTCTGATCATCTCCCATGTGCTACACAACACATGCCGCTGTTAATACATCCTTCACTCTGCTCAGTGTGTCTTCAGAGTTCTTCCCGATCAGAAGACAACTTTGATGTTGAACTTCCTGCAAATCCTCCTGATGTCTTCACTCTGTATAAGGATTTACTACCATAGGATAGACCCTTTATGCCTGTACTGGTGTACTCATCTTCTTTTCTGTGTTTAGATGTTTCTGCAGATGAAAGGTTGATGAAGGTTTGCGGATAACCGTTCTCGATGAAGACCTTATTCAAATGATGTTCTTCCTTCCAAAGGTCCTCTTTCTCAGACACTACTCTTCTGGCTCTATCATAAAAACTCTTCACCACTCCTCTTTTTTTTTTTAAGTCGATTATTGAGAGGGTGATTTTAATATTATTTATTATTATTTTTTTAGATACATATTTAATTTTCCACGTCCTGTTCATGTGCAGGACATGTGTGCCAGGGTGTGGTTTGTACCACGTGGTGAATAGCTAGCTACAAGTATATAATAAGATCACACGAATCTAAGCATATCATTATTCTGATGAAGTCTAGAGTATCTAGTCGAAATGTCAAGAGGATACAATTTCAATTTCATTATGATAAGGTTATTGTAATGTTATTATGTCAACTGAGAGTTATTTAAGAGTCAATATTAACATGGATGAATATATGGTGGAACCTCCATCAACAGACACTCCCAATAGCGGATACCTACCTTATAACGGAGAGAGGCAGATCCGAAAGAATTTTCCTAGGAATACTTTTTAGAAAGCCCCCAAATAGTCCAATTCTGAACAACGGACGGCACCAGGGCACCAAATAAACTTTCAGATATGAAACGACCCCTCTCCAATGAACATTGGGCATGGTAATAGGAGTGGTCAGCTGTATTCATCTTCATTCCCTGGGACCATCGCACCCAGCGCCGTATAAAAAATTAAAAATAATATGTGGTGGTTAGCTAGCTATCGGGTATACAAGGTTCACGTGCGCCTTAGCATCTCAATATTCCTGATGAAGGCTAGAGCATCTAGCCAAAACATTGAGTTAATACAATTTGAAGTTGATTATTGAGAAGGTGTGTTATTATGCCAACTGAGAGTGCATTGAGAATACAAATAATAACGAGAGTAAAATGGGAAAGAATGATTGAAAAGGCATTGTTGTAATGGTCAAAACAACATGATACTAAGCTATGTAGCAGATAGGTCAAGCTACATAAGTTCATTTGCATGTAGAGACTGTTCTTTTCTGTCACTCGATCAGTGCAAGGCTAGGGTCCATAAAGAAGGTATGTATAATGGATGCCCTAATCATATCCTGCTCATTTGTTGATTCTATCACCGGTCTCTTCAGCAAAGCCTTTATTGAAGCTTCTTCTCAGAAACTGAGAGATGATCGAAGCCATATTGTAGGGAATGTGGCCAACAACAACACCCTCTCTCATCACTGCAAAAGCAGATTGGTCACAACTGTTGGTTGGCTCCCTTCTGAGAAGCAATACTTCTCCAATAGAAGGAGTCCAGACTTCTTTATAGACATGAGATTCTGATGTACGGATGTACTTCTGCTACACTCAAGTCACTGCCTACTGGCTGAGAGGCCATCTAGCTAGAGAATCTAGTCAGCTCATGTGAGTGTTCTTGTGTCGGATGTCTAGAGTCTGGAAACTAATCTAGGCCAGCTGCTTAAGTCTGGTAATGGCATCTTCTAAAAAAAGTATTCATCTCTCCTTGGAGAAGAAGGTGAATGTGATCTATGTAGCAAATAAGCATCCTAGAATTATTCTGCACAGCCATGGAGAAAAGTTTAGTTGTGGTAAGACACAAATTTCAGGAGTGGTGAAAATATCTTAGCCATGTATGAATCTAATGCATCAACTAGTAAATAACCTACAGTTTGATAGTATTCTGATGTGTATGCATTGGTATGTGATGGCCTGTTCCAAGAACATTTACCCATGTAGACCTCAACTTGCAGAGAAGGCCAGAGAAATTGCTGTAGTTTTATGCAGACAGAATTCAAGGGCACCAATGGTTGGCTAACAAAGTGGAAGAAGTGGTACAATATAGGGAGATAGGTTGTAAGTGGTGAATCTGGTGGTGTATGAGGGGAGACTATCACGTTCTGGAAGGAGAGGCTGCCTGAGATTGTGAAAGGACATAAAAAGGAAGACATTTATAAACTAGATGAACTGGATACCACTCCCTGATCATGGGTTTGGACAAAAAGGGAAGCAATGCTGTGGTGGGAAAAGGAGTGAACAGAGATTTACAGTAACTTTATAATGAGTGAAGCCCATTGTCATCTCGAAAGTAAAAAAATAGGTGTTTCCAAGGTTTTGATACATATAGTCTTACTGTTAAGCATTACCATCAGAAAAAGGCATGGATGACGAGAGAAATGCAACCATTAGATTTCGGAATTATCCAGAATTTCAAATGTCTTTACCTTTGGCTATTTCTTCTTTACGTTTTAGAGAAGATTGATACATGTAGCTGTGCAACAGAAGTAAGACAAATGTATCCATGTCCTCACATCAATTCGATGGGTAGGGAAAGAAGTAAAGACGGAAACTATAATGAAGTATTATCGAAGTGGAGTTATTCTTAACACTGATTTATCACTCAACAGCTTAAATGAAGATGTTTCATGATCTCGATACAGCCCATGAAATACTAGCATTGATTCTAAGACAATGGGTAGTGCAGACAGCTGTTCAGGACAATGGCCTCACGTTTGTGCTGACATTGATGATGACACATGGGAAGAAAGAAAGTTAGTTGAAACAGAAGATGCTGACAAAAATCAATCTGATGAAAAAGATCAGACACCTCCCATAAAAGTAAGGCATTACAAAGAAGCACTTGGGTCACTGGAAGATGTTAAAAAAATTCTGGGATGATTTGATGAAGCTACTTGTGCAAGTTTATTAATTGACAGAGTTGCTTCTAGGCAAACTGTCTGTGTCACACAAACTATCATACATGAATATAAAAAATAAACTGAGAATGCACAATGTTTTATGCTGGTATCTGCATGACCTCCAACAGAGAATAAGTTAAAGAAGCCTCCCAATAGAGGACAACCTCCAAATAATAGATGAAGAGGAATGTCCTAACTTTTCCATATTCAGAGGATCCACTGTATGGTACAATCTGCTGGACTTCTTCAACTATTAGATGTAACACACTATCTCAATTGCAATTACGAGCATAATCTAGTTTTGTATTCCAAATTGCCTCTGATACGCAGATAATGTGGGATGCTTAATTTTAAAAAACACAAAACAGATGATCATCCAGATTTTTAGAATAGATAATTATTTTTAATCGTACTTTACTTCATTATTTTCCACATTTTTTCAGAAAAAAATTCAAAATTTCATTTTGCTGTCAAAATGATATTTTAAAACCTCAGTCTTCTCTAGGTGAGAATCTACTCAGAAGTTGATAATTTGATACTGAATTAACATTGATAACTATGTTTTCATCGAACTAGAATTTCAATAATTATGATGGTTTGATGATATCTTATACAATGCCACTCTGTTTGTGAGTTCAATTAATAAATACTGCACTTCTGAAAACAATTTTGGCACAGAGCTCACTTATACTGAACAGACCACATATTGAACTCATGCACACAATGTTCAAAGTTTGCAACCATAGATCACCTGTCAGAGATGGCGCCCCCTCTGACTGTTGCTGAGCGGGAGCCAGTGGGCAAGAGTGAGAACGTGTTGACAGGATGTGCAATGGGTGTGTCGCCAGAGAGTGCACTCGTGAGTGCACAGAGGCCTTTTGAGGGCGAGGTCAAGAAGTTTCTAGAAGAACTTGTGCCCTCGTCCGATTGGTTGACGGAAGGAATGGTGAACGTGACAGCAGGACCTAATAAGGAATAATAGAACGACTGTGGTGAAAGAGGATCGAACAGCTCGTAAAGAGAACGACTTGTAGATATAGAAGTTAGTTACGGCCGATGTGTATATTGAGTATATTGCGTATTGCGTGTTATTGTTGTAGTGTGGGACGGTGCACCCGCTTTGCACCACTGTGTTTACTCTCGTCATAAAAGCCTAACTCAATTGATCAGTGATCAGGGATACAGCAGCCTAGTAAGAGGTTGGCTGATTTTGGGTCGTCTAAGTAACAGGTGGATAGACTGTTAAAGGACTTCCGTCGTGGAGATTGCTGATACTGCCTGGCGGAGCAACGTGTAGTTGTAGCAGGAGTACCAGGATCCCTCACATTGGTGGCAGCGGTGGGATACAAAGATTCGGACCTTGTGATCCCCTACCAAGTGAAGTTGGCCAGAGAGGTGAACTCCTAGTGAGAGGAGGTTCACAGTAGGCTGAAGATTTTTTTTTTCCCCGAAGTCACACAAGCAGGTGTGATTTCTTGAACGTTGCTGGGTTTTGATTGGATTGTGCTCACCATTGCAGGGTGTATCACGTAAGAACAACGCTCAGAAACAATCAAGTTTATGTCAGAGACCGAGAAGCATGAAGTAAGGTTGAGGACACTGAGAAGTAGAACGGAAGAACACTTACCTTCAACCAAGAGACAGCTAAGTATCATGGATCAATTCCTCGAGCAGATGTCTATTCTAGAACGGAACAGAGTAGAAAGGGAATATGCCCTTCAAGAGAGGGAAGCTACCTTCAGAGAGAAGGAGGCCAGTGCTCAGAAGAAAGAAAGAGCCCGAGTGCAAGAACAAAGAGAGCTGGAGCTGCAAAATATGAAAGATCAACAAGAACGATTCGAGAGGATGATGGAACAGGCACATGGGGTTAGGCCAAGAACGCCACCCCCTCCACCTCCACCCAGACTATCGTTGCACAAATTTGTCGAGGGTACAGACAACATGGCTGCATTCCTCGACACTTTCGAGGCAACAGCTACGGTCAGCGAGTGGCCAGTGCACCAGTGGTCCATTCATCTGAGAGGCTCCTTGTCTGGTGCAGGTCTACAAGCGGTGTCAGCCCTCCCAGCAGCTGAGCAAATAGACTATGACAAGGTGAAGCAACTGCTCCGATCAGTGTTCAAGATCTCCACTGAGACCTACAGAAAGAGAGTCTTCGGGCAGACCTTCAACCAAAGCAATCCAGAACAGTGGTTGCGGGAGTACCAGCAGAGCTACAATCAGTGGCTGGACTCCAAACCAGAATTGGGTACCCGAGAGATGGTGCTCATGGAGCTTGTGTTGGCGAGGCTCCCCAACTGGCTCGAAGTTCAGATTAGGAATCTGAATTGTTCGTCATACGACATGCTGTGTGAAGCAGCCATCCGTCACCTGGGGAATCAAACGCCTAGAGGTGAGCGGTATGGAAGAAGCTACCCCTCAACACAGCATAGTGCGTCAACCACCCCAGGAGAAAGGGAACGATTCCCTGAAAAAAGGAGAGAAAGAGTGATACCAACAGCGCCAGCAATGGACCGCCTCCCTACTCCAAAGACCATTTTGAAAAACAGAAGTGTTTCAAGTGTGGGAAGCTTGGACACTTCCAACGGGACTGTCGGGTCAAGGTACCGCTCCCCAAGACCGAGCACGCCGAGTTTAGCAAGGTAGCCTCATTCTCGAGACAGACACTCCCCGACTGGACCAAGACCTTGAAAGTGAATGGAAGACAAGTGCGTGCACTGCTGGATACTGGCTGTACCAAGTCGTTGGTGCATCCCAGGTGTGTGTGAAAGGATGACTATCTTGGGTGGAAGATTCCCTACCATACAGCGTCCGACCGGAACAAGTGGTTCCCAGCTGCCAGTGTGACCCTGGAGTTGGATGGCAAGGAGATAACCATACCGGTGGGAGTGTCCGAGCACCTAAATGATGACATGCTGATGGGACGAGATGTTCCGCACTTCCGAAGGTACTTAAAGAGGGTACTGGAAGAAGACCGACCAGAGCCAGAACCAACCACTCCATCGACGACTCCGACCACCGAAGCAGGCATGATAGTCACCCATGCCCAGCAGAAACAAAAAGATTCACTCAAAAAAGCAGAACATCTGCAAGAGCAGCTGGACGGAGCTATCATGTCGGCTTCTCCACCGGTGGAAGAAGACAGCGATGAGAGCAGCAACTCTGAAACTGATCAGACTGACCAGACTGAGGTTGTGGATACCTCCGGTTCGGAAGAGCTTCAGACTGACCAGACTGAGGTTGTGGATACCTCCGGTTCGGAAGAGCTTCAGACTGACCAGACTGAGGTTGTGGATACCTCCGGTTCGGAAGAGCTTCAGACCGACCAGCCGGACATCATTTCTCCGGAAGAACTGGGCAAAGCCCAAAGGTCTGACCCAACCCTTAAATATATAAGAGAGAAAGTGGGCAAAGAGAACAGTCCATATTTTTGGGAAAAGAGCTTACTTAAAAGAAAACCCTATACAAGCATAGGAAAAACCCTAGTTATTCTGCCCCAAGTAGTGCGAGTGAGAGCCTTGAGAATGGCACATAACTCACCAGTCGCAGGTCACTTCGGTAGAGAGAGAACTATGAAAGCCCTAAGGGAGAGAGTTGATTGGCCAGGGATGAATACAGATGTCAACAAGATGTGTGCGTCGTGTGCAGTGTGCCAAAAGAGTAAACCGGCTTTATTATCCAAAGCCCCTCTCCACCCTTTACCCATCATAAGAGAACCCTTTACCAGAATTGCCATGGACGTATTTGGTCCCTTACCAAGAACGAAGGCGGGTAATAAGTACATATTGGTCGTAATGGACTACTCTTCTAAATGGCCTGAGGCCTATGCAATGAGAAATACCACAAGTGAGACAGTTGTAAAATGCTTAATTGACCTAACATCAAGGGTGGGAATCCCGGAAGAGTTACTTACAGACAACGGGTCGAATTTTGTATCGAAGACCATGAAGAGTTATTGCAAAGCCATGGGTATCAAACAAATAAAGACCTCCCCTTACCACCCTCAGACCGACGGCATGGTCGAAAGGTTTAATGCTACCCTAAAGGCCTTACTGAGGAAGCTAACACAGAGTCCTGGAGTGGAATGGGATATGTGTCTTCCCTACTTGTTGTATGCTTACCGTGGCACAGTACACAAGACCACAGGTTTCTCACCTTACCAGATGCTGTTTGGGAGGGTGATGAGGATGCCTTTAGATACCATGGTTCGGTTTTGGAAGGGAAAGGAAGAGAAGGGAGAGAACACATCAGTAGAGTTTGTGCAAGTTCTCAAGAGCAACATCGAGGTTGTGAGAGAGTTGGCTCTAGAGAGAGAGACCAAAGAAAAGAAGGCACAGAAACGTCATTACGACAAGAAGGCAGTAGTGCGTGTGTTTCAGGTGGGAGACTATGTGCTGGTATTTAGGCCCATAAAAATGGCTAAACTCCTCAACCAGTGGCAGGGACCCTACCTCATCTCCAAGAAGATCACTGATGTGACATACCAGGTGGACCTGGGTACGACGGGGAAAAGGTTCCGGACCTTCCATGTCAACAGCATTAGAAGGTGGACATCCCCAGCTCCTGCTGCATTCATGACTTTGGATGAAGAGGAAGTGAATGAGCAGGAGGAGCCACCAGAAGAGACCAACAACCTAACCAACCAACAGAAAGAAGAACTACAAGAGTTACAAGAGAGTTTTCGAGATGTCATTCAGGATGTGCCAGGAAAGACTGATCTAGTGGAACATGCCATCCCTACAAAGGATGCACTTCCAATCAGACTTCCACCATACCGGCTGGCACATAATTCCAAAGAGTTCCTCAGGGAGGAGATTGCTCTACTTTTGGAACAAGATATCATCGAACCTTCTAGAAGTCCGTGGGCAGCCCCAATAGTGCTGGTAGCCAAGAAAGATGGTGGCAAGAGAATGTGTGTGGATTACCGCAAGTTGAATGCTATCACTGTTGGTGACCCCTACCCACTTCCCCACATTGATGAGCTGATTGATGGCATCGGGTCTTCTCAATACATAACGACCCTGGACCTCACCAAGGGATATTACCAAGTCCCAGTAGCTCCAGAAGACATTGAGAAGACAGCGTTTGTCACACCATTCGGCAAATACCAGTTCAAGACAATGCCATTTGGCCTTGTATCAGCTCCATCAACCTTCCAGCGTCTTATGGATCAGGTGCTGGAAGGACTTCACAATTACTCAGTCGCTTATCTCGACGACATACTGGTGCATAGTGCGTCTTGGGAAGAGCACATATGGCATCTCAACCAGGTATTCGAAAGATTGAGAAGGGCTGGATTAAAGATTAAGAAGAAGAAGTGCCACTTCGCCGCCAACACATGTGTTTATCTGGGCCATGTAGTGGGAGGTGGTGCTGTGAAACCCATGCAGAACAAAGTAGCAGCGGTACGTGACTTTGTTCAACCCAAGACAAAGAAACAGATGAGGTCTTTCTTGGGCCTCTGTGGGTACTACAGGAAATTTGTGCCACAGTTTTCAATCATAGCAAGCCCATTGTCGGACTTAACGAAGAAGGATAGACCTAATATCATACTGTGGTCACCAAAGTGCCAGGAGGCATTCCAGAAGTTGAAGAAAACATTATCAAGAGCACCAGTTTTAGTAACCCCAGACTGGACAAAACCATTTGTTTTACAAACCGACGCATCTGGCACAGGCTTGGGGTTTGTACTAAGTCAGATAAATGAAGAGGGTGAAGAGCATCCATTAGCGTTTGGATCAAGAAAACTACTTCCCAGGGAGATCAACTACTCGGCTATTGAGCGAGAAGCTCTTGCCATAGTCAAGGGAATACAACACTTCCGAATCTACTTGGAAGGTACTCATTTTACCGTGGAAACTGACCACAACCCCCTCACACATCTGGCTACATTGAAAGATAGCCATGGCAGGTTGGCACATTGGGCATTGGCACTACAGCCATATGACTTTAAAGTAATTCATCGTAATGGCTATGCAAATGCTAACGCTGATGGACTGTCCAGAGATCAGGGATCTCCAGTTAAGGGGGGAGGGATGTCAGAGATGGCGCCCCCTCTGACTGTTGCTGAGCGGGAGCCAGTGGGTAAGAGTGAGAACGTGTTGACAGGATGTGCAATGGGTGTGTCGCCAGAGAGTGCACTCGTGAGTGCACAGAGGCCTTTTGAGGGCGAGGTCAAGAAGTTTCTAGAAGAACTTGTGCCCTCGTCTGATTGGTTGACGGAAGGAATGGTGAACGTGACAGCAGGACCTAATAAGGAATAATAGAACGACTGTGGTGAAAGAGGATCGAACAGCTCGTAAAGAGAACGACTTGTAGATATAGAAGTTAGTTACGGCCGATGTGTATATTGAGTATATTGCGTATTGCGTGTTATTGTTGTAGTGTGGGACGGTGCACCCGCTTTGCACCACTGTGTTTACTCTCGTCATAAAAGCCTAACTCAATTGATCAGTGATCAGGGATACAGCAGCCTAGTAAGAGGTTGGCTGATTTTGGGTCGTCTAAGTAACAGGTGGATAGACTGTTAAAGGACTTCCGTCGTGGAGATTGCTGATACTGCCTGGCGGAGCAACGTGTAGATGTAGCAGGAGTACCAGGATCCCTCACATCACCAAATTTTTGTAGGACTTCCTAACTGAGACAATATACTGAGTGTTAAAATTGTTACTTTCACAGCGATATTGTTATAAAAACTGGGGTTCTGACTTTGGAGCTCCTATGAAGTTAATATAGAGCTCAAATTTGTAGCTCCATATACTCTGCATACTTTATTCTATCAGCTTGATATACAGTTCAAAAGATAGCAATCACTCTCTCTGTTGGTACTCCCTTTTGATGCTGCATAGTTATAACTGTGCCCAAGTTATATACAGGCAGTCAAAGTTGGGAATTCACAAAATCTTCATGCTTTAATTTTCTGCAGTACTATAGAGTTCCTAATTAATTAGTAATTGTGGCTAGAGGAAGCCCACTGCTGTTAATGGAAGCATGCCAAAGGTAGTGACCATCTTAAAATGGCACTAGACCATGCCAGGCCCAGCAATTAACTCTTAGACCACAGTGAGCCATGAATGTGGAGAAAAAAGGGTATTCCTAATCAAATTAAATGTGCACTGATTCATCTGTGCAAGACACAGAAGTGGAACTGGTCACACTCAACAATGCACCTGATTTGGGACACTTTGGACAAGTGCAGAAGCCTTGCATGAGAAACCTCTTCACTGGAACCGTTCAACAAAGCATCTGTCATAGCATAATATTTTGTATGCATTCTACTGGTGAGTAAACGGTTGCTTAGGTGCATGAATCCAGAGGAGGGAAGTCATTTCCCTGCCTCTAGATGGGTGCATCATGGAGGAATAAGGGAGTGCAATTTTGAAACTTGGGTGGTAGAATATTCTTTACCATAGCACATAGTCAGGCAGCAGGAGGGCCAAATTAGGCTGAACCTTGCAATAGGGTACAACCAAAATGTTTTTAAAGTTTATAGACCTTTAAGGTGTACTGAATCAGAAAATGCATGATGACACCCTGTCATCATTGAGCATTTTCCCCTACAGCTCTTTAAAGGGAAGGCTTTACCCGAATAATATTACTAGGTTCGGAAATGGGTGTGGTCTACTTTAAACTTCCATAACATCCATTTGCTTCATAGGAAATACTTAATATTGTATTTAAAATGTTTCCCTTGCTTTATGCTCTCTTTTGACACTAAAATTATAGGTATAGGCATAACCATGTCATAGTTACAGGTACCCAAAGTCCACCCAAAATTCAAAATTCAAGGTCTATTTTGCTATTTGATATTCATGTAAACTACATACATATTTATACCTGAAGTTTTAATAAGCACTCCATCCCTTCCACAGAGGGGATTCCCCTTTCTGATCATCTTAAGCTCAATCCATAACCATGTGCCAGGTCAGATTAGATTGTAGCAAAGGACTTTGACACACAGGAGAGATGCTTGGGATTCAAGAGTGAAGAACAGTGTTTCAAAAATCTTCATGTAAGTATGAGCAGTTCCTCCTACCTAG